>CM064513.1:50276188-50298511 GCA_032716605.1 Paralithodes platypus | reverse complement strand
TCTACAGCTTTACTCTAATCGTAGAGGTTGAGAATATCGTGGAAGAAGTCTAAGAGGTTTGTTAAACAGGAACGTTTTTTACGAAAGCCGTGTTGAGTATCTTTAAGTATGTTATTTTCCTCTAAGTGATTTACGAGTCTGTCTCGTATGACCGTTTCTAGCATTTTACATACAAGTAAACTACTACGTGCTCTGTTTCAGTGTTTCAAGTCTTTATTCAGCCATTCACGCCTTAAATTCTCCGGTTTTCTGTCAATGAGTTTCACTGATTTGACTTATTACTCTTCAGGCACGAGTCCTTTTTTCAGTTTATTTTTCTCCTAAATACAGCTACATCAATTAGTCATTCATTTATCTCGCCTCACCCACATTTCAGTCACCTCGTATTTGTAATGTATTTACTTCATTGTTTTGCTTTTGCCCTGCTCCAATCACTATTCCCATTACGGTACTATTCCTATTCCTATTACTAACATCTCACGCTATCCCCTGTAACTGTAGCTTATTCTTGTCACTATGTCGCTATGTATAAACTTTCTTTTGCTTTTTAAGACTTTGGTATTTCATATTTGCAGCCCTTCTCAGCCCCTGTTCCAACTTTAGCTTATCTCTCGCTCTTTCCTCCTATCCCATTCAGTCCTTATTGGGACGTAGAGAGCGTTTTGTTGTTGTTCATTTATTGTAGTGTATACGGTGCCATATGACCTTGTTTTTACATATTTTATCCTCTTTCTTCCCTCTTTATTGTCATCCATTGACCTGCACGAAAACGGACTCTATACTTGATTTTTCCTATTTACTATATCTTGGGATATAAACATATTTTGAAGAGGAATACATTGGTTGAAAACGCTTCAGATAACTCTGGTCTCTCGTTTTCTTTTACCTAATCATCTCTTCGATCATCGCCCCTTCGTTTCTTCGTCTTTCCAACAGAGGCAAGGTAAGCATCTAGATCGAAGGGGTGACGAACCAAACTATTATTCGCTTCAGTTTGGTTCGGCATCCTTTCGATCTAGATGCTCACCTTGGCTCTGTTGGAAAGACAAAGAAACGAAGGGGCGATGATTGAAGAGAGGATACGGTAACCAAACTACTATTCGCTTCAATGGCGGGTGCCCAATCCCGAAAGGGGTTGAACTAGGGGATCTATCCCCCGCCAAAGGCGGCTTTCTAAGACCTATCCTAGCTGATGCTGAGAGGATTGGGTTCTAGTCATGTGGTGATGGGCTGGTCTATCAGAGTAAGAGTTGAGCGTTCTCTGCCATACCCATTTAGCTTACTCTAACTGTTCCTTTTATTTATATGCTTTCTAGATCTCAAGTGGCGGCGTCTCTTTCGTGGATTAACCTCCTTACTGCCAACCTCGTGGTTGGCAGACTGGGAACCAAAGTGTCACATTTTTCCTTTGCCCCTCAACTTTCCCTTCATAATTGCTGAGGGGCACAGGGCCTTGGGTGAGGCTTCGGTGTCTCGGGCGTTTCCGCACCCTCCTCAGCTCCTCGCCTGGGAGCGCCTGGGAGCGCCTGGGAGCACCTGGGCTTTAAAGCGGGGAGGGTTCTGTGGGGGTGCTCAGTTATGGCCTTGGCCTTGTTCGGCACCTTGGGGCTGTTCGGTCAGACAGCCTGGGGAACAACAGCAACAAAATTTTGCTTCATATTTTTATTTCTCCCCTGCCTACGTTTTTATCGGTTTTCCCCTTTCCTACGTTTCTCATCTTACATTTTACTCAATTCTGTTCTCTTTCCTCCTCCCATCAACTCTCTTGTCATTTTGCTAGTTACTAATTTGTCTTTATTCTCTTTTCTTCCTTCTATAACAGAGGCGGCGTGAGCATTGAAATCGAGCGTATGCCCACCAAGACAACATCCAAGCTCTTCCTGACGCCAGCCCTCAAGTCCGACTCTGGGAACTATACCTGCTCCCCCCAACACGCTGAACCTGCCTCCGTCCTCGTCCTCGTCGTTAGTGGTGGGTTATTTGGTGTTTAAATGTAAGGATGCGAATTGATTTATGACCTTGGGAACTTCTTTAGGGTCATGTTAAAGGCGGCTGGTGTTGGGTGTACTACTTTGAAATTGATTGAACTGTTTATCGTTGTGGATACACGTTAATTACCCTTCTTAAGGGGTGGTCACCGTTTTTTTTTTTTATCTTTCTCTCATTTTCTCTCTTTCCCTGGCTTGTATCCATTTTTTTTCTATGTGATTGAGGGAGGCAAAAGGCAGAACTGCCTATAGCGAGTGCCTCCCCCATAGTTGAAAGAGTGACAGGGCCAAAATCAAGGGACGTTCGAGCCAAAATGCCTGGACACACTGAGTTTGAAGCAATTTAAGTCATAGGAAGAGGGAAAGACTGATTCTGGGAGAGAGTTCCAGAGCTCAGCTGTTGAGTAGAAGAAAGTTTGAGAGTAACGTTTCACTCTTGGGTTGGAGAGTTGCATAGAGTAGGGGTGGGATTGAGTTGCAAGACGGGTACCACGTGCCCTACGTAAAGGAGGTGGTATACACTGGGAAAGCTCTGAGGAACACTGATTATTATAGTAGCGATAGAATAGCGAGAGAGATGCAACATTGCGGCGGAGAGAGAGAGATTGCAGAGAGTTGGTGAGTGGACGGGAGTTAATGATACGAAAGGCCTTCCTTTCAACTTTTGTATAGGAGAGCGGTGTGAGAGGAACCTCCCCACACATGTGAACAATACTCAATACAAGGACGCACTATGCCCCTGTACAGAGCAAGAAGCTGTGCAGGGAAAAGAACCCCCTAAGGCGGTTGAGCACACCCAGCTTCTGGGAGGCTGCCTTAGCAAGACTGGTAATATGGTCCTTCCAACTGAGAGCAGAAGAAAAGGAGACACCAAGAATATTGAGAGAAGATGAAGGATTGATTTTTGTATTGTTGAAGAATAAGGGATAGTCCGCTGGGAGTTCCTTACGGGTAGATAGATGGAGAAATTGGGTTTTGGAAGCATTAAAGGTAACAAGGTTTTCTCTGCCCCAATTGGAGATAGTATTTAGATCATAATTTAAGAGTTCTATGGCTTCATTACGTTTGTCGTTGAGGGATTGCTGGCTGGGGCGTTCTGAAAAACTAATGGAGTAGTGTAAGGTTGAGTCGTCTGCGTGTGCATGGATGGGAATTGAGGTACAGTTGAGGAGATCATTTATAAAAATTAGAAAAAGAATAGGAGATAGGACAGAGCCCTGAGGGACACCGGAGTTTATAGGGTGAGGAAGTGAACAATGGCCGTCCACAATCGCGGCTATGGAACGGCCGGAAAGGAAGTTAGAGACAAAGGCACAGATGGAGGGATAGAAACCGAAGGAGGGTAGTTTAGAAATTAAAGATTTGTGCCAGACTCTATCGAAGGCTTTTGATATGTCTATTGCAATAGAAAAAGTCTCACCGAAGTCCCGAAAGGAGGATGACCAAGAGTTATTAAGATATGAAAGAAGATCACCAGTAGAGCGACCCTTAAGGAAGCCATACTGGCGATCTGAGAGCAGATTATGAGAAGAGAAATGCTTAAGAAATTTGGAAGCAAGAATAGTTTAAAAAACTTTAGAAAGACAAGAGATGAGAGCAATTGGACGATAGTTGGAGGGTTGAGAGCGGTCACCCTTCCTTGGGACAGGTTGAATGTGAGCAAACTTCCAGCATGAAGGGAAGACGTTAGAGGATAGACAGAGACGAAAGAGTTTGCCTAGGCAGGGAGTCAGCACGGAAGCACAGTTTTTGAGAACAACAGGAGGAACACCGTCCGGACCGTACACCTTATTAGTAATAAGCCCAGAGAGGGTAGAAAGTACATCTTTAGAAGAGATTAGGATATTAGGCATAAGTAAGAGAGAGGAGGGTGGAGAGGGAGGAATAGCACCGGAATCATCCAAGGTGGAGTTTCTAGCAAAAGTTTGAGCGAAGAGTTTAGCTTTGTCAGAGGAAGAAGTGATGGTTGTGCCATCAGAATGGGAAAGGGGAGGGAAAGACGAGGAAGAGAAATTGTTGGAGAGGTTTTTGGCTAGATGCCAGAAAGCTTGGGAAGAGCTAGAGTTGGATAGTTCAGTGCATTTATTATTGATGAAAGAGTGTTTGGCAAGTCGAAGAACAGATTTGGCTTGATTCCGGGCAGAAACATAGGAAGAATGAGAGTCTTGAGTTTAAAGGCGTCGGTACCTTTTGAATGCTTCCTCCTTATTGCGGACAGCAGTAGAACAGGCGTGAGTAAACCAAGATTTTTTAGCATTAGTCTGAGAGAAAGAGAATGGAATGTATGCTTCCATGCCCGATAGGATTACCTCAGTAATGCGTTCAGCACTCTCCGAGGGTCCCCGGCCACGGAAGCAGAAATAATTCCATGGGAAATCAAAGAAGTACTGCCGGAGAGCCTCCTAGTCGGCAGCGCCAAAGTGACAAAAGCGCCGCCGGCTAGGAGGATCGGGTGGCCGTACTGGAGAGATAGGGCAGTTGACAGAGATAAGTTTATGGTCGGAGGAGCCCAAAGGAGAGAAAAGATTGACAGTATAAGAAGAAGGGTTAGAAGTTAGAAACAAGTCAAGAATGTTGGGCCGATCTCCGATGCGATCCGGGATACGGGTGGGATGCTGAACTAACTGCTCTAGGTCATTTAGGATAGAAAAGACGTAGGCTTGTTCACCAGGTGGATCAGTAGTGTGAGAGGAGAGCCATTGGCGGTGGTGAACGTTGAAATCTCCTAAGATGGAGATTTCTGAGAAAGGAGAAATGGATAGAATGTGTTCCACTGTAGGGTTTAGATAGTCAAAGAATTTGGAAAAGTTGGTAGAGTTAGGGGAAAGATAGACAGCACAGAAATATTTAGTAAGAGAATGACAGGAAAGTTTGAGCCATAAAGTAGAGAATTCAGAGGAGTCGAAATCGGGAACATGAGAGCAAATGAGTTTGTTGTGCACATATGCACAACATCCACCTTTGGCTTTGAAACTAGGATAGAGAAAGTAGGAGGATACAGAAAATGGGTTGCTGGATGTTGCTACAGACACCTGAGTTTCGGTGAGGAAGAGAAGATCAGCTTTGTAGGAGGAGAGATGGAGTTCAACAGAGTGAAAGTTAGAGGTAAGTCCGCGAATGTTGCAGAAATTAATAGAAAGAGTAACAGGCCGCGGTCCAGGTAATTTTGTGGGGTCGTCAGGGGATGGTCGGTCGGGTGTGGGGGTATTTATGGTCTCCCCACCTAGGGACTCCGAGGCTGGGCTGAAATTCATAATTTTTAAAAATGTTGGTGTGGAGGAATGAAGTGTGGTGTGCACTGTGCATGTTTAGTTTAGTGAAGTGGATAGGAGGAGGAGGTGTTTGTGAGAGCTAGCTGGATTGCTCTCAGTGTAAATGAGGCACAAAGAAAATCAGTAAGAGAGGCCAAGCAAATGAAACACGAGTTCCAGCGACTCTTTATCACATGCCTATAACCTCACCTGGGTCTAGCCCTGATCGATTGGTGCCTACAATCTCCCCAATGTGGCCCCATTCAGCCAACTGCTTTAAGACGTTCATCCCCATCCAGGTGTCGATTTCTTCCTGTCGAGCGATAACGAGCCAGCATTGTATGGAGAAATCCGGCTTCGCCGGAGACATTTTTCTATCGAAAAATTTACAAATTTAGATTGCTGTCAAAACAAAACAAAATAATGCTGGCTCGCTACCGCTCCCCAGGAATATATTGACACCTGGATGGGGATACACGTCTTAAAACAGTTGGCTGAATGGGGCCAAATGGATACACGTCAGAGAAAGAGAGAGGGAGATAAAGAGAAAAAAGCAAGGTGGGCTCCCTTAATAACCCTCTTAATAGCCGTACTGGGGAGGAGGTATGATAGGTATCTGTAACAAAGGTTTGGAATAGATGGGGATAGCTTCAATAAGTTTGGAATCAATGCGATGTACTTTAATGGGTCTGGTTTGGAATGGTTTTATGCAGATGTATTATAGAGGGCACTCGTCAAAGATGTATTATAGAGGGCACTCGTCAAAGATGTATTATAGAGGGCACTCGTCAAAGAAGATGGGCTTGTGGGTTTGCAGGAGTTGAAATTGAGTTAAGGGGAGGAAGACCGTTTTTCTGGACCCCCTTCTCCCTAATGTGTAGCCCCACTAGTTTTGAGATTATAAGACGTTCTTCCCATTAGTTTGGCGATTTTAACACCTTTCGCCCCATTTCGTTGTCAATTTTAAGACCTTTCGTGACATTTAGGTGTCGATTATTTCCTGGCGAGCTATAGCGAGCCTTCAATTTTAAGAGGAACCGGCGTTCGGCCGGGACATTTTTCTTACCGAGAAATGTACACATTTATCTTGAAGGGGGTCTAGGGGGTGTTTTTCTAAGCTTGATGGAGGTTCTAGGGAGGAAACTTAAAAAATATATGAATAAGTGAATGAATAGACCAAACAAATGGCCAGTCTTCCCTTAATTTGGTATCTGATAGTGAGTTGATTAAAATATACTTATGGCAATTTGGATGGCTCTAGTTTGATTAACGTGGATTTGGAGAGGGTTGTATTTGGATTGGAAAATGGGTGAACAATTTATAATCTAGTTTAACATTCTTAATAAATTATTAGAGTATAGTTCGACATTTGCGTTTAGTCTGTCCTCTTTAGATTGGAACAGATCGGAGCATAATCCCCCACGAGACGTCGGTCCTGACAGTATTTAGGAGTTTGGAGCAACACACAAAAAGTTTCTTATATTGGGAAAAGATGAGTATGTGGCAAGTGAACATGCATATTATGTAAGAATGTTCAGAGTCTACGATTGAAAGGTGTCTAACTTCTTTGTTCCGTAGCTGTACAATTTTCAGAACATAAAAGGTTACATCAGTTACTATCTTTGAACCTCTTAAGCCAAGTTCTATATAATTTGGCCTAAAATAAACCATGGTATTGTTTTGTTTGCGTTCGATATTGATTGAAATGGGTGTGTCGCGATTCATGCTATTAATAGGGTACAGTAATACAATTTCCCCCAGTCCCAAGCAATGTGGCCAAAATGGCAAGATATAACAACCTCCCACCTCAAAAGATGGAGGAATACTGTCTCTCCCAGCCTGTAGAGGCTTGGATATAAGCTGAGAAGTGTTGCCAACTCTAGAACAGTGTTCAAACGGTAGTGGTATCAGGCACTGCCTAATACTGGCAGTTACAAGGAAAGTATATTGCTGTCGCTGGGACTGGGGAGTGATTTATCTACTGACGGCTTCTCATGAATTTATTATACTATTGAATCACTAACTGCGTTATATGTGATTATAATTTTCAATTTACTAAGATACTTACTGATTATATATTTACAATCGTGTGAACGAAAGTATGAAGTTATTAATACATCTGAATCTTGAAGCAAAAATCTGATTTTTTTGTAAACATGAGTTTCTTTGGTGTCTTCTTTATGCTCATATCCTCATTTAGACATAGAACATCATAATCAAAATTATAATAATCTTCATGCAATTTTAATAACTCCTTCGAGTATGCAATTCTTCATTTTATTGTGGTTATCATTATACGAGTGTATAAAGCTTAGGAATGATATCTAGGATTCAGACGGTAAATACTATCTTAATATACCCTCTAACTCACACAACAATTATACCTAAGCAAAATAAAATCGTCTAACAATGACCAAATCATATTGAAAGAATTGTGTCCTGCTATACCTACAACTTACCTCACAAATTAAAGGTACTATATTTGTGTATAATTACCAACATACGAGTATTGATGCATAGAATGCAGTTATGTTGCGTACAAAATGCATCACCAGCTTCACTCTGAGATAAGGCTGCCTGTTACGTATGCAGATTTGAGCCAACCTCAGACGTAATCTGAGGCAATTACCTACCTCTTCTCTGAGAATGCTGGCTGGTCCCGAGGAGCCGAATTGGTACTTATCTTTCTTAGTCAGTTGAATCGAGCAATTCTAAACGATCAAATATTAACAATGTTGATTAATTATCAAACCAAATGTAACCATTCGCTATATTGTCCAAATTCATAATATATTTACTATTTCGTAAGTAGGTTATTTGATATGCCACATGAATAATTAATTGTACCATATATCTTACTAACCACAACCGTTGCTACTTCATTGTTTTCACTAACGCCATAGTAGCTACACTGTCATATTCATTGTTTTCACTAACGCCATAGTAGCTACACTGTCATATTCATTGTTTTCACTAACGCCATAGTAGCTACACTGTCATATTCATTGTTTTCACTAACGCCATAGTAGCTACACTGTCATATTCATTGTTTTCACTAACGCCATAGTAGCTACACTGTCATATTCATTGTTTTCACTAACGCCATAGTAGCTACACTGTCATATTCATTGTTTTCACTAACGCCATAGTAGCTACACTGTCATATTCATTTATGCAACGTAGAATAATTAGACTGTAATAAAACTGGAACGTACAAAACGTGTATATCGTACCGTATTTTGTGGGCGACAATTTAATCTATTTCTTGACTTTTGAAACACATTAACGATTCTCGCTATTAATGGATTTTTGAAATACATTAACGATTCTCGCTATTAATGGATTTTGTAATGAAGGCCAAAGTAATATGTTTCTTATGTGTTCTAATTAATACTCTTGCTATGTGTATTCGTTTGCTAAGTTTTGCTTTATTATTCCTAAATGCACACACCCATTTTTAAAGTGTGCCCATTGTGTTATGTGCCCATTGTGTTATCTGCCTCACTCATTAATATATTATTCAAGATAACCCGATAATCTAAAGGTTCTTTCTGAAGAAAAGTTTAGATCCCAAGGCCTTGTACAGATCTCTGTTCGTAGACTGACAAAGCTGGTATAAATATACAATGTGTAAGCATCTTCTTTCATACCAATTAGAATATATATTTTGTTCCGACATTCCAACACATTACTGATACATATTATAAATTAAATCCTTAATAAATGCTGAAGTAGAGAGGCTGTTAAAAATGAATTACAAAATAATACTCTTAAATTGTGTACCCGTATTGTTACCGCTGATACACACATGACATTTTATCAGTCTAGAATTTGTGTCTCTATCTTCAGGCGAGGAATCTGCAGCAGTTCACACGGCGGGGTCAGCAGTGGTCAGGAGTCACGTCAGCCTCCTGTACTACTGCCTTATCAGTACCACCATTCTCCTGCCCTACAGCTGACACCAGGTACTCACTATACCATGTTCCAAATTAGTAAGCCAAAACTCTTGAACATTAACCTCTATAACTTTCTTACATCTAGAGTAATCCAGCTATTATTTCTACCATTTGGGAAGGGTCAGACAGGGAATAATTGTGGAAATGTGCAGCCCATTTGCTTTAGCCCTTTATGAGCTACAGAGGTTAGGGTTTACGATATCCGGCCTACTTGCTTCAAACAGGGTATCACACCTTCATTAACCCCCTTACACCTCCACTAATTCCTAACCCCCTTTCTATTTACTAAACTATGTCCCCTTTGTCTATCCACTAACTTCTAACCCCTTCATTAACCCCTAACCCCTTCATTAACCCCTAACCCCTTCATTAACCCCTAACCCCTTCATTAACCCCTAACCCCTTCATTAACCCCTAACCCCTTCATTAAGCCCTAACCCCTTCATTAACCCCTAACCCCTTCATTAACCCCTAACCCCTTCATTAAGCCCTAACCCCTTCATTAAGCCCTAACCCCTTCATTAACCCCTAACCCCTTCATTAACCCCTAACCCCTTCATTAACCCCTAACCCCTTCCTTAAGCCCTAACCCCCTCATTAAACCCCAACCCCTTCATTAACCCCTTCATTAACCCCTAACCCCTTCATTAACCCCTAACCCCTTCATTAAGCCCTAACCCCTTCATTAACCCCTAACCCCTTCATTAATCCCTAACCCCTTCATTAACCCCTAACCCCTTCATTAACCCCTAACCCCTTCATTAAGCCCTAACCCCTTCATTAAGCCCTAACCCCTTCATTAACCCCTAACCCCTTCATTAAGCCCTAACCCCTTCATTAACCCCTAACCCCTTCATTAACCCCTAACCCCTTCATTAAGCCCTAACCCCTTCATTAACCCCTAACCCCTTCATTAACCCCTAACCCCTTCATTAACCCCTAACCCCTTCATAAAGCCCTAACCCCCTCATTTACCCCCAACCCCCTTCATTAACCCCTAACCCCTTCATTAAGCCCTAACCCCTTCATTAACCCCTAACCCCTTCATTAACCCCTAACCCCTTCATTAAGCCCTAACCCCTTCATTAACCCCTAACCCCTTCATTAACCCCTAACCCCTTCATTAACCCCTAACCCCTTCATTAACCCCTAACCCCTTCATTAACCCCTAACCCCTTCATTAACCCCTAACCCCTTCATTAACCCCTAACCCCTTCATTAACCCCTAACCCCTTCATTAACCCCTAACCCCTTCATAAAGCCCTAACCCCTTCATTAACCCCTAACCCCTTCATTAACCCCTAACCCCTTCATTAAGCCCTAACCCCTTCATTAACCCCTAACCCCTTCATTAACCCCTAACCCCTTCATTAAGCCCTAACCCCTTCATTAAAACCTAACCCCTTCATTAACCCCTAACCCCTTCATTAACCCCTAACCCCTTCATTAAGCCCTAACCCCTTCATTAACCCCCTTAACCCCTTCATTAACCCCCTTAACCCCTTCATTAACCCCCTTAACCCCTTCATTAACCCCCTTAACCCCTTCATTAAGCCCTAACCCCTTCATTAACCCCTAACCCCTTCATTAAGCCCTAACCCCTTCATTAAGCCCTAACCCCTTCATTAACCCCTAACCCCTTCATTAACCCCTAACCCTTTCATTAACCCCTAACCCCTTCATTAAGCCCTAACCCCTTCATTAACCCCTAACCCCTTCATTAACCCCTAACCCCTTCATTAACCCCTAACCCCTTCATTAACCCCTAACCCCTTCATTAAGCCCTAACCCCTTCATTAACCCCTAACCCCTTCATTAAGCCCTAACCCCTTCATTAACCCCTAACCCCTTCATTAACCCCTAACCCCTTCATTAAGCCCTAACCCCTTCATTAACCCCTAACCCCTTCATTAACCCCTAACCCCTTCATTAACCGTAATCACCGTAATCAATATTATAATCACTATAAGGTATACTATTATCACTATATTCATCATCGTTGACATTATTGCTAGGATCACAACATTTATCAACATCGTCGTGTATTAATTAAATACTTAACTATACCGTGTAAGGCATAGCTGATGTAATACAAAAATCATTGTTATTTTATTGATCATTGTGAGAAGACAATCAATTTATCAACTTGCCATTTTGTTCAATCATATCACTTAATGAAGGAAAAAGTTCAAATGAGTAATTCAACTTTTCCATTTCAACTTAACAACTTAGCAACTTAGCAGGACTTCAAAACTTGCTTATAGGAAGAGTTTCGACATCATGGTTTTAATGACGTCATATTGTAGCCTTCGTAATGTTTGCTGTCTCCCTCCCAGCGTTAGAGAGAGAGAGAGAGAGAAAGTGTGTGTGGGTTGTGATTGAGTGAGAGGGCTGCAAAGAGAGAGGGAGATAAATCTATTCCCAAATGAAGGGAGGGGAAGGGCGGAACTTAAAGGGGAAAATTATGTATTTTTCGGGACCTCCAATTCCCTAATGTTTAGCCCCATTAGTTTTCAGATATTAAGACTTTCAGCCCATTAGTTTGGAGAATTTAAGACCCTTTGCCCCAATTTTATTGTCAATATTAAGACCTTTCGTGCCATTTACGTGTCGGTGTTTTCCTGGCGAGCGATAGCTAGCCCGTAATTTAGGAGAATTTTCTACCCAAAAATGCACACATTTATCTTGAAGGGGGATGTCTCTCGTTATTGCTCAGGGTGAACATCGGGGCCATAAGAGAAAGGACATTTAGCCTTAATTATTATCTACAAGACATTGTTCTTAAGGGGAGATGGTTCACTTTTTGGTCGATTTTTGCATGTATTCATTATTTTACTAGTTTCCTACCTAGACCTCCATCAAATTAAAAAACAAAAACATCTATTAGATCCCCTCTCTAGATTAACTTATAAATTTTTCGGTAGAAAAATATTTCGGCCGAAGGCCGGTTCTTCCAACGTTACAGGCTAACTATCGTTCGCCAGGGAAAAAATCGACACCTAAATAGCACGAAAGGTCTAAATATTGACGAAGAAATGGGGCGAAAGGTCTTACAATCGACTAACTAATGAGGCAAACATATTAACATCTGAAAACTAATGGGGCTAAACATGAGGGAGAAAGTGGTCCAGAAAAACGGCCCATCCTCCCTTAAATTGTGGAGATGTTATTTCGGTACGATATCCTTGACTATTGAGTTCCCCTATATTATATTATGATGCGTGTGAATTTATGTTTTGTATGTGTGATTTCGTTGTTTTATGTTGTGTTGTCCCTGTTCTTGCTCTGTCTTGAGTCGCCCCCCCAAAAAACAAAACAAAAAAGGAAAACAAACAGAAAAGAGGGAAACAGAAAAGAAAACAAAAATAGGAAAAGTGGGGATTTGGCCTGAGTAAATAGAAAACAAAAATTATATATTATATTAACCGTTTATTGGATTATATGCTGAAAGTTGGGCTCCCTTGGATGGCACTATACCCTGTTCCAAATAAGTTGACCAGAAATCGTGAACTCTTATCCTCTGTAACTCAAGAAGGGCTAGAGTAAATGGGCTGCATATTTCCACACCTGTTTCCTGGTTGACTCTTCCTAAATGGTAGAAATATTAGCTCGATTACCCTATTCGTTTATGAGTGATAGAGGTTAATGTTCAGGAGTTTTGGCCTACTAATTTGGAACGGGGTATAGTTCCAGTGATTTGGAACGGGGTATAGTTCCAGTGATTTCGGAATCTGGCCCATTGCATATATTATCTTTAGTGATGCAAGTTAATAGAAAGGGATTTAATTGAGGCATCAGGGGGTTAATTAAGGTGTTTATGCCCTGTTACACGTAGGTAGGTCAGAAATCGTGAACCCTAACCTCTGTAAGGCCGTTGTCACACAAGCGATATTTCAGTCAATTTTCCATTAGCAAGTTTGTTCTCGTTATATTTCGGGACTTTTTCGCACTGATATCGATAACTAGACTGAAGGTAGATTAAGTTAGGCGGCTGAATTATGATAAAATGTAATTTTTGAAGCTGCCAGACCATAATTGCCCGTATAAATTGCTCGAAAAACGGCTCGTGGGATTCCCGCTTAACTCATAAAGAGCTAAAACATATGGGCTGCAAATTTCCACACATAAGAGGCACAAATAAACTAAGGTATGTTTCTATATTACCATCGCTTTAGGTTGTTGAAATCAAACTGTGAAGCAATAACCATTCCCTGTTCAGAGATTAGTCCATGGTTCATCAGTGTGTGAGCCTCAGATTTCAATGACAGACGTTCAGTAAAGGAGGGTTGGCCCTCGAGTGAGTGATACTCCACTGTTGGAGTAAGCTCACACACGACAGCAATACAACTCTGACATTATTGGTTTCTACCCCTTTGCAGAGAGAGAGAGAGAGAGAGAGAGAGAGAGAGAGAGAGAGAGAGAGAGAGAGAGAGAGAGAGAGAGAGAGAGAGAGAGAGATAGGAGAAAGAGAATGAGAGAGAGGAGAAAGAGAGTTGAAAATTTCGAGGAAAGCTTATAGCTAAGATTAGGCTTGAAAATGGGCCTTTTTATGACACTTGGTGTACATTCAAGGAGCAGTGCAACTTGTTTCACTCATCTATTTGAAGTTTACCAAGTACTCAATTATAAGTGTAATCACAAAACAAAATATGTTTATAATGTATAATCTCGGCGATTAAAAAGAATAAGTGTGCTTACCAAAGGCATAACTAAATTAGGATGAGAATATTCTAATCTGTATTCCCTCAACAATGTATGGAGAGTTAAGTTTCTCATTAAAGAGACAAAGCAGCTTGAAGAACTCAGGGTAGTAGCATTCTGTAAATAAAGTAAAACCAAAAGTTGTTCAGCAGTGTGAAGAGTAGGATACAATAGAAAGGCGAAACTATCAACAGCCTACAAGGAAATGTGTAAGCAAATGATTAAGGGAGGTCACCGTTTTTTTTTATCTTTCTCTCCTATTATCTCTTTCCCTGGCTTGTATCCATTCTGTCCCATTAAGCCAACTCTTTTAAGACGTTTATCTCCATCAAGGTGTTAATTTTTTCCTGGCGAGCGATAGCGAGCCAGCATTGTATGGAGAAATCCGGCTTCGCCAGAGACATTTTTCTATCGAAAAAGGTACAAATTTAGCTTGCTGTCAACACAAAATATATATATGCTGGCTCGCTACCGCTCGCCTGGAAAATATTGACACCTGGATGGGGATAGACGTCTTAAAACAGTAGGCTGAATGGGGCCGAATGGATACAAGCCAAAGAGAGAGGGAGAGAAAGAGAAAACAAAAGCGAGATGGGCTCCCTTAAGTTAGACTGGTTCAAGACATGTGCCCCGGAATGTTTCTTCACTACATTTTTCAAACTTGCATGATTTAGTGGTATTCCGAAACTAGCAATAAATAATTGAAGCCAGTAGATTGATCTAAAGCTTGGAAGTAAGCAAATGTGACACAAGGTAGACAGTATATAACAGGGGCATGTGACACAAGGTACACAGTATATAACAGGGGCATGTGACACAAGGTATACAGTATATAACAGGGTCATGTGACACAAGGTATACAGTATATAACAGGGGCATGTGACACAAGGTATACAGTATATAACAGGGGCATGTGACACAAGGTACACAGTATATAACAGGGGCATGTGACACAAGGTATACAGTATATAACAGGGTCATGTGACACAAGGTATACAGTATATAACAGGGGCATGTGACACAAGGTATACAGTATATAACAGGGGCATGTGACACAAGGTATACAGTATATAACAGGGGCATGTGACACAAGGTATACAGTATATAACAGGGGCATGTGACACAAGGTATACAGTATATAACAGGGGCATGTGACACAAGGTAGACAGTATATAACAGGGGCATGTGACACAAGGTATACAGTATATAACAGGGGCATGTGACACAAGGTATACAGTATATAACAGGGGCATGTGACACAAGGTATACAGTATATAACAGGGGCATGTGACACAAGGTATACAGTATATAACAGGGGCATGTGACACAAGGTATACAGTATATAACAGGGGCATGTGACACAAGGTATACAGTATATAACAGGGGCATGTGACACAAGGTATACAGTATATAACAGGGGCATGTGACACAAGGTATACAGTATATAACAGGGGCATGTGACACAAGGTATACAGTATATAACAGGGGCATGTGACACAAGGTATACAGTATATAACAGGGGCATGTGACACAAGGTATACAGTATATAACAGGGGCATGTGACACAAGGTATACAGTATATAACAGGGGCATGTGACACAAGGTATACAGTATATAACAGGGGCATGTGACACAAGGTATACAGTATATAACAGGGTCATGTGACACAAGGTATACAGTATATAACAGGGTCATGTGACACAAGGTATACAGTATATAACAGGGGCATGTGACACAAGGTATACAGTATATAACAGGGGCATGTGACACAAGGTATACAGTATATAACAGGGTCATGTGACACAAGGTATACAGTATATAACAGGGGCATGAGTACTCTGAGAATTACAGGATAATTAGCCTTACTTTAACCCTAGTAATGCCAAGTATGTTTGATTCATTGACTGATTCTAAATCCACAACTTATTCATATTGAAATTCCGAGATGGCTAGAAGGGACACTGTTCATGTTTTACCCATTTACTGGAATAAGCTTAGTGATAAAGATAAATTTTACTTAGTTTGAAAATATTATTTGACAAAGTGTCTCATCATATTCATTTGTCAAGGAGTAAAGCTATTTTATCAGTAAGTTGGTTAAGGGGGGATGGTTCACTTTTTGGCCGATTTTTGCATATCATTATTTTTCTCGTTTCCTCCCTAGACCTCCATCAGATTTAAAAAAAAAACATCCATTAGATCCCCCTTCTAGATTAATTTGTACATGTTTCGGTAGAAAAATTTCCCGGCCGCAGGCCGGTTCTTCCAACATTACAGGCTCACTATCGTTCGCCAGGGAAAAAATCGGCACCTAAATAGCACGAAAAGTCTAAATATTGACGAAAAAATGGGGCGAAAGGTCTTACAATCGACTAACTAATGGGTCAAACATCTTAACATCTGAAAACTAATGGGGCTAAACACGAGGGAGAAAGGGGTCCAGAAAAACGACCCATGTCCCCTTAACAGGTATAAACAACAACCTGCTATGATCAACATATTACCTCTGTATGGGTTAATGTTATAGCAAGAGTTACACATGAATCTGTCTTAGTTTAGTCTCATTGCTGCTTATCGTAATGTACATGTCAGTGCCACAATATATGGCCTATTGATTGTGACCTTCAATTTGCATATCAATCTTTCATATTCAGAAGATACTGACAAACATGTATGTGACCTGTAAGGTTTGGGTAAATAGTCAAAACTTTAGGCATGGAACGGATGGGATGCATTATTATCAGTCAAACAAATCGCAGGGCAGATTGTTTACTATATTGAAAAAACTCTAAAGTCATCTGATTTAACAATATGGGTGCTCTGCTTATAATTGACCTAAGATTGTTTAATCATTTAATTTAGGTGGAGATGAAAGTCCATTGTAATTTATAAACCGTTCTTACGATCTATAGCACTTTAAATGTCCCCACATTTGGAATGTACTGTGCAGCGATTAAATGGGTTTAACAACGTTGGTTATAACACATCCTTAATCCCATTATGAATACTAAATGCAATCGTGGATGGAAATTAAAGCGAACTACAGTATGAAGATTTAACAGCATTTTATGTTTAAGCCACATTATATTTAGTCATCTGTATATACTTATTCAAAATTCCACCCCAGATTTTTCAGTAGAGCAGCTTAAAATTATTCCGGTTATGATATATACATATTATGAAATTAGTTTCCTAGATTACGTAGTTTTGTATTTTCCATCTAGAATTTGTCCCTAAAATTGACCACGATAATTGTAAGAGCCTAGGTTTTCCATGTAACTCCTTGTAGCCACCCCTCGCACCTCACGCACACCTGTCGCCGCTAAGTCAGATGTATTAATGAGAGCAGGTGTGGCCAACAGACGTGCGAGGCAAGTTGGTATACACGTCACGGTATTACAGCGGAATAGTGGCACACCCTTCACTGAACAGGGACTAGACACTTGGAACTGGATGTTCCAAGATGCCAGGAGTTACGGAGAGGCGAGTCATACCAAACCAATTATCGCTACATTTTCGCTTCTGGACTTCTTTCTTCCTAATGTTTAGCCCAATTAGCTTTGAGATTTTAAAGCGTTCGCCCCATTAGATTGCAATTTAGCGAGCCTTAAATTTAGAAGAAACCGGCCTTCGGCCAGATTTTTTGTTTTACAGATATATGTACACATTTATCTTGAGGGTATATTTTGTTTAGCTTGATGGAGGTCCAGGAAGCAAACTAAAATCCTCCTCCTTAATAAATACTCGTTGACCACGACATAATCTTCCTCACACTCTTTAAGACTCGATAATCATATGTAACTGGGCACCTAGTTATAACTCGTTCTCGATTATTAATGGTGTTAGAATTACAGGACTAACATTTAGGTTACATCATTATTAACTCCTTTCAGGCTGGCAAACGAGAGATTTATCAAAGTTAGCCTTATCATCAATTCCCTTCTTTATAGCCTAGTCATTATGATTTGATTTAAAAAAAAAAAAAAAAATCTTTTACAGTTCCGATTATGTCTTTGGAAGTGATAACTTGGTAATAACAATGCTGTATGATTTACATCTTCTTGTATATATTTTCATATCTATTACAGTCTATTTAAACAAATATTTTTGATTCGTCAGTGTAGGCAGAACACTTTATTGCAATGTATGATTGCAATACGTGGTAATCACCTGTTAAAAACCCAAATTGTTTCGTCATTTATTATGTTCTATCCAACAACCAACTCTACTCCTAAAATCGATTAATGAAATATTACAAACACATGTGGCAGTCCGTGGATTCGAACCCAGGACGCTCACACCGAATATCAACACCTTATGCATTACTTTGATCTTTGATCTTCTGATTTGCAATCGGGAGCTCTATCAAATAATTAAAGACCTTTCGATAACAATCCATTCTGCGAAATTAACACTTATCACCCCAACACCATGATTCTGTGAATAATGATGAGACTGCTGAAATAAACAAATTAACTTAACACATTTGAGTTTAAAGAGTCATTTACAGTAAATATACACCATCCATATACCAATTTGTATGTTGAGTCTTAAATATTTAATAATTGTGAGAGGTTGTCCGGTCTTTGTATCGTAAATGGTCTCCAGATGTGAAGGGTCGGTTCATAATGCTGTTTGGAAGTTAATGTTGGCAATAAGGTTGTGCAGTGGATGTTGTTGGAATGAGAGAAACAATTCGCAATAAGTGTTGTTAAAAACAACACAACAATATAGTCATTGATTTTAGAAGAAAGTGAATATCAAAGAGTAATACATCGTGGCAGTTTTAAGTGCATTCAATCTCTGAATCCACTCCGAGGATCAATTCGGATGAGCTCGTAAGTTGCAGATCTTCCCATTCCATACAACTCATCATGATTTACCTCATATTCTCCTCCTTGTGTTTCCTCTACGTATGGAAATGGTCGTTTTCATATATACACTTCACATGATTCGTTGGCGCTTAGGAGCTATGCAACCAAGGTAATTTATATCAGTGCATACTGTTCAGTTTAATAATGTAAATTTAATACATGATCATAATATAATTAATACATAATTGTGAAAGACAACAAGTATAAAATAAATGTATGTACCCTTTTAAGTGCCAATGTCTCCCCATCCATGAAGGAAGACAGAAGATTCCATTCCCTTGAAAGTAGTAACTTTTATTTATAGATATATATTCAGTAATTTCTATCAATACCGGTAGCTTGTATTCGGAGACCTAGCGACTGATACCGAAATTATTGGTACACAGCTGTTTATTAAGATAATGAATGGTAGACGAAATCATGAGTGTAAACTATCTGTCATGTGATATTTGTGTTCGCAATATAATGTAAACAAATAATATTAGTATATATGCTGTGTTAGAGTTACTGAATAAAGAACAAAAGCTTACAATGCTTACACAAGGTCAAAGCCATTAGAATCCTTTAATTACTACAAACTCGTCTGAAATCATGACTAAATTGTATTCAATCGAACTAAATTGAACTTTCTTCACAAGCAGGCAAATATACTACTAAGTAATCCAAATGATAACAATATATTTTGGTTTCCTCTTAACTAATTTAAGTTTAATTTCAGTACCGTTTCATCCATTCCATCATCTGTAAATACCAATATATACACTGCAATTTCTCTGAATCGGTACATTCTAAAAATCAATGAATTGGGGTAAAACAAATCTAGTTTCCTTTAATACACAGCAAACACAGTATATACATTTTCTAAAAGACATATTGTTTCTGATTCCCATTTAATTTTTAATGGTCTAAGTACTCCCACCTCCTCTAGTATTGATATCCTGGGTGTAACATTGAATGCCAGTCTGAGCTGGACACCCCATGTTAGATCCATAGCTGAAAATGCCTCTCGACTCATGTAGGCTACAGAATTCTTCACTGCTGAGCAGTTAACCATTATAGAAATAAGTCATGTGCATTTTCAGATGGAATATCGTTCACCTTTGTAGAATGGATGTGGAGTGGTTGCATTTGATAAAGCTGGACACAATTCATAATATAGCAAATAGATTAATCAATAAACCTGCCATCACGCAGGATCTTTCTCCATTATTCATACATAGATATGTTACATCCCTTGTATTATTCTACAGATATGTTTGTGGCAAATATTCTGAGGAACTTGTTTCAACTATATATGCCACCTCACTGCATCTTTCCCCGCAGAACTAGGGCAGTTGGAAATGCCCATGAATTCACACTTTCTCCTCCAGAATGTGGAACTTTTGCTTATCTAAATAAATTTGTACCCAGAACTTCTATTATCTGGAGTTGCATTCCACAAATGTACAACCTACAATAGTTTAACCATCTCGCTTTCACTAATTCTTAGGCATAAATAATAATAATTATGTAAGCCTACTGTTTACTCTCATACGCCAGTTGCACTACCACGAGACATGTACACGTATGTTATCGATCTGTTATAACCCACAATAATCTTTCTACATACCATGTATTATACACCCAAAGATAGAGCATGACCCATACTATTATATAACAGGAAAAAAAATCCCCCCAAAATAAATTATCACATTGAAAATCGATATATTAGAAATATTTAATAGTATGTCTTTGTTTACACTGCCTTAATTTCGATATAAGCTGAGCAATAATCTGTTGTATATACTAAATTAGAAGCATTATTCACACCAATTCCAAATGTGTCATCATAATCTATTCATCATCAATAGTTGTTTTTATATGAACAAACTATAGATCGGTATTTGGCGAAGAAAAATTATGCATGCGCAATCAAAATATTCACTCTACATCGATTTTTTGCAACAACAATTATGCTTAGTACAATCTATTATATCTCAACTGAAAGAGGAAAGGTTGATCTACAATATTACCGTAGCCAAAACCAACAACAAATATATATTGATAGCGAAAAGTGATATGGACTGATTTTTCTTTGTTTTCCAACATCCTTTGACTTTCCATCATCATAAATAATAGGTTTCAGTAACGACATTAGAATGATTTATGTGATATAACAAGCATGTTTACGCACTTTCCAAGAATGTAATCGGAAATAGTCTATTGTCCATAGCTTTATATATTAAGATAATAGCACAAGTGTATACAATCACGTTTCTTGGGCTCGCTCAAGTACACGGTAGCGTATTTTATGCTCGTATTGTTGTGTAAGGTGTTTTAGAGCTATCAGTTGTATTGATTCATATAAGTCATGGGGTGAGGAAGAAAATGAAACACACCAAAAATCTCTTCACATAACATTTGATTATATACAATATTTTACAAATAAGCAATCGTCGGACAAGAATTTTAGCACTCGTAATGGATATATATTTATTTATTGTAACCAATACTACTATCCACACACACACAAACACACACACACTCTCTCTCTCTCCCTCCTAGGCTTGAAACTGACAGTGTTGAAGGGGAGGTAATGAGGTGGTGGTGGGAGGATTACGAACACTCTCTCTCTCCCTCTCCCTCTCCTTCTCTCTCTCGCCCACTATGCTCTCGCCTCATGTAAATTCGGCTTAAAGGGGGTGACCTGTTTTTGTTCTGTCCTTTTCTATCTTTCTCTGCCTTGTACCCATTTAGCCCCATTCAGCCTACTGTTTTAAGACGTTTATCCCCATCCAGGTGTCAATTGTTTACTGGTGAGCGGTAGCGAGCCAGCATATTTTTTATTTTTGTTTGACAGCAGGCTAAATTTGTACATTTTTCGATAGAAAAATCTCTCCGGCGAAGCCGGATTTCTTCATATAATGCTGGCTCGCTATCGCTCGCCTGGAAGAAATCGACACCTAGATGGGGATAAACGTCTTAAAATAGTTGGCTGAATGGGGCCGAATGGATACAAGCCAGAGAAAGAGAGAAAAGGAGAGAAATAACAAAAAGCAGGTCACCCCCCTTAACTTACATATAAAAAGAGGAACGTCGGACACCATTTCAATTTCCAATCAATCCCAATATAAAATCCTTGACAATGCTATCAGGGTGTGAGAGACGGGAATCGGTGGACTCCCAGGTATAAAGGCTGATACATGGAGCAGGGTTATAGGTCAACAATAAGCCAACTCATGTCGGGCAATGTTTGACCGACCATTGTCATTATTTATCGGTCGAACTGTTCTTTTGGACAGGACAGGATGCCTAAAGAATAGCTAGAAAGATAACTATAATTGATGGATTGGTGGATTAGGGAGTGGGAATGGAAGAGTTAGGGGTGGTATACATGGGAGGGATTTGGGGTTTTGTCATTTGGTAATTCTTTTGTCAAGTTAGTTGCCATGCCATCTATCATTTATCTTGCATATCTATTGGAATAAATGGTATATTCCTTGAACACTTGATATATAGAGATTGATTATTTACAATACTAACTTGAAACTGAGATTGGATGTTTATGATATTT
>CM064513.1:50171188-50273688 GCA_032716605.1 Paralithodes platypus | reverse complement strand
TAGAGCTCAGCTGTTGAATAGAAGAAAAAATGATAATAACGTTGCACTCTTGGGTTGGAGAGTTGCACAGAGTAAGGCTGGGATTGTGTTGCAAGACGGGTGCTACGAGCTCTATGAAGAGGGGTGGTATACACTGAGAGAGCTCTGAGGAACACTGATTGGTTATATAAATTGATCAAACAACTGCTTTACTTTTACAGTGCTATAATATATGCCACTCATTATAATTACATGCTTTCATAAGGCATTTATGTAGTTCATCTAGCACAATGCGGTTACAGTTATAAATACAACATTAGTCAAATGATCATGGCCAAAATTATTTCTTTTTTTCTTTTTTTAATGTTTTGTTTTTAAGTGAAGACAATTAAACCCGTGTATTACAGTAATGCTCAGTGGTTCCCATGTCTCCGCCATGCGGGCAAACCTAAGCAAATGTCATGTAAATTCGTTCAAACTGTTATGATGTCGAATTGGGCCAGGCAGTTGAATCTGGCCAGATGGGCTAAGTGGTTGTACGTAAATTGGGTTGAGTGGTCTAACTGAACTGAATGGTTGAATTTAACCATGTGATTGATTGGATTGACTGGCAATAATTGATCGTGAAATCAGATTTGTCCAAGGAATCAAAATGGTGTGATGATTGAATTAGGGCGAACGGTTTGGTCAGTTTGGGCCAAACACTTTGGTCGAATTAGGATGAACATTTCAGTTGTGTTGGGCCAAAAAATCCAATTGAATTGGGCTGAATAATTTAATCGATCGAACAAGGCCAAGAAGTCGCTCAAAAGCAGTTAAATTGGGCTAAAGCAGTCAAATTAGTTTGATGTGGTGGAATTGGTTCGAGGCGATGGAGTTGTACCGACTGATGGATAAGTCTCAGGTGGTTGAATGATGTCGAACTGCTAAGTTGGGCAAAAACAAATATATTGATTTATACCAAATGAAGGTACTGGCGAAGTTTCACCTAAATCCGTAAATGCGTTTGTTTTAAGATATCCTGCTGACAAACAAATGAATAAATAAACAGACAGACATACACACACCAACGACCGCAATCATAATCTCCACAAACTCCCTTTTACTGAAGATAATTAAAATGATTTCGTGGACTATATACCCATGACCTAGATGTGTGTGAATTTGTATTTTGTTTTTGTGTGTTCATTGTTTGCTGTTGTGTTTTGTGTTGTCCCTATTCTTGTTGTCTTGAGTCGGCCACCCCCCCAAAAATAAATAAATAAATAAATAAATAAATAAAAAAAAAAAAAAAAAAAAAAAAAAAAACATAAATAAATAAAAAAATAGGAAAAGTGGAGATTGGTTCTGAGTATATAGATAGATAGATTGATAGATAGATAGATAGATAGATAGATAGATATACCCACGCCTCGAGAAACAGCTGTACCGTACCAGACTCCCTCCCTGCTCTTCATCATTAAGGGGGTGGTACTCGCTTTTTGTGGACCCCTTCTCCTTCATGTTTACCATATTAGTTTTGAGGTTTTAAGACGTTCGTTCCGTTAGTTTGGCGATTTTGAGACGTTTCGCCTATTTGTTTTTATCAATATTAAGACCTTTCGTGCCATTTAGGTGTCGATTTTTTCCTGGCGAGCGAAAGCGAGCCTCTAATTTTAGAAGGAACCGGCCTTCGGCCGGGACATTTTTCTACCGAAAAACATACACAATTATTTTGAAAGGGGGTCTAGGGGGTGTTTTTCTAAGCTTGATGGAGCTCTAGCGAGGAAACTAAAAAATGCATTAATAAATAAATATATAGACCCAAAAACCAAGCACTACCCCCTAACAAATATCCAGCTACACAACACTGGCAATTGAGAGGAGTAGCTCAGGTGTTGTTGTGAGATTATCCAACATAAGGGTACGCGTCAGGTGTAGCCTAATTATTAGCTTTGATGCATGTCTCGATCCAAAGCTTTAGACGGGGATGGGTTGCCTGGAAGAAAAGTGTGTGTGTGTGGGGGGGGGGGGGGGGGGGGGGGGTCTGTGTGTGTGCGGGTGGGGTGAGTTTCTATGTGTGTGTGTTGTATTTGTGTTTGAGGGTAGGTGTGTGTGTACAGTATATGTATGGATTGGTGTGTGTAAAAAAGCGAGAGAGAGAGCGAGAGAGATAGAGCAAACAAGCCAAAAAGACACAGGCAATCAGAGACACAACATTTTACGATATAAAATGGAATGAAGGTAGTATGGGAGACAATAACGGTCAAAACAACAACATACATGATACAGCTGAAGAATTGTGAACACAGACTGGTACTGAGTGGGTACAGAAGCTCCGAATCTTTATCTCATCCTGAAAAATACTCATTCCCTGGAATTATTAAGGGGGGTCACCGGCTTTTTTCTCTTTCTCTCCTTTTCTCTCTTTTCCTGGTTTGTTTCCATTCGGCCCCATTTAGCCAACTGTTTTAAGACGTTTATCCCCATCCAGGTGTTGATTTCTTCCCCAGCATTGTATGGAGAAATCCGGCTTCGCCGGAGACATTTTTCTATCAAAAAATGTACAGATTTAGCTTGCTGTCAAAACAAAAATATATATATGCTGGCTCACTACCGCTTGCCAGGAAAATATTGACACCTGGATGGGGGTAAACGTCTTAAAATAGTAGGCTGAATGGGGCAAAATGAATACAAGACAAAGAGAGAGGGAGAGAAAGAGAAAAAAAGCGAGGTGGGCTCCTAGAGTAGTGGGGTTTCTGAAAAATGTGAATGTTAGGAGCATTTTTAGGTAAAAGTTGGGAACCAGACTTTTTAGCATATTTCAGGTATGCTGAATTCGATAAACCCGGTTCCCAAGCGAAATTTTGAGTTTTTGACCATCTAATTTGCATAAACAAAATGGCCACCAAATTGGAAATTTGTGACACTTCATGAACCATTTTCTCCAATATCTCTCTAACTAGGCAATCAAAAATGACAAATAAAGTGTCTATACTTATGTTTTGAGGGTCAGAGAATGTGATTAAGGCATCTTTAAAGTGATTAAAGTGATTAGAACCAGAGCAGACAGCAGTAGGGTATTTGCCCATAATTCTTGCTCCTGCTCACGAGTTAGATACGCTAAATACAGTTGTGAAGAGGTGCATGGCGATATCTTCACATTTCGGACAGGAGCATACAGTCCTTACAGTGGACCAAGCCTTATACTGCAAACTCATGGAACTGAAGTGGTCTGTGGAAGAATATCGGGATAAATTAATCCCTCGCCTTGGTGGACTTCATACCGCGATGAACTTCCTGAAGGCTATAGGAGATCACATGGCTGGATCTGGTTTAGCTGAAGTGTGGCTAGAGAGTGGACTGCTTGGGGAGGGTGCTGTGCAGCTTGTCCTGTCAGGAAAAGCGTACAATAAGGCTATGAGAGCTCACAAACTTACTTTGCAAGCTCTTTGGCGGCTTTTGTTGCCAACATTTCTCCTGTTTGCTGCAGAGTCAGACAAGGAATACCATGATGAAGTTTCTGCGATAGCTGCTGATGACAATCCCGAAAGAATTCCAGAGCTGATAAGATGTCTGAAGCAGGAACGGTTTCACAATCTTCTGAAAGGTTTCATAGCAAGTAAATCTGATGATGTGAACTTTGTCTTCTGGTGGAACTATATGGACATGGTCTCAATACTGTTGCAGTTCACTCGAGCTCAGCGTGATGGAATCTGGGACCTTCATCTCCACTCCTTCAGTCTGATGTTGCAGTACTTCATGCGGTATGACCACCTGAACTATGCAAGATGGGGTACAGTGTATATAGCCGAGATGAACCAATTACCAGAATCCGTGTTATCAGAGTTTCAAAGGGGCAACTTTGTTGTAAAACGTTCTGTTCAAAAGTTCAACCAAGTAGATCCAGACCAAGCCATGGAGTGGATAAATGGTACAGGAAAGAAAGCAGGTGGAATCATTGGCATCACAAAGACAACATCAGCGCTTTGTAGATGGACCCTTTCGTATAATATGAGGTCTCACATTGCAGCTGAAACGCATGCAATGTACAACAACTGTCCTGGTAGTGCACGTGTTCACAATGAAGCTACCAAATCACGGCAAAAGTGGGACAACGATGATGAGATGGCATTGCTCTCGGCTTTCCAGGGATTCAAGGTTTTTGCATCGGTTTCACCAGCGTCATTGCAGAATCTGGCCACAAAAGACCTAGCAACAGAGGCAATCCAAAACTCATTACTTTGTGCCAAAGAACTCGGACAAGAAAAAGTGAATACATTCGTTGAGGAGAGGATGATTGTACCTGAGCAAGGTGACAAGCCAGATTTCAGAATCCATGCACCCCTACACAGGAGTAATGCCAAAACGTTTGCATCTCTGTATGAAGTGGTCAAAGACAATAAAGAGAAAGACAAGAGAACTATCCTGAAGGCAGATAGAAACGTGCTTCAACGCCTTCTTACTGCCTATGAGGCAGGTCGTCCAGTTGACTTGCCAGCTGTCCTAAAGCACGAGCTTCTGCCAGTTCCTGTATCACTCGCTGAAATGAATGGTACACTCCGCACTGGAAATAAGTCCATACTGGCAGATAAGTTAACGGAAGACATAATCTGCCCTGAAGCTATTGAACTTCACGACTCATCATCCTGCCTAATCATTGATGGACAAGCACTGGTGGTTGCTCTGGGAAAGCCTGACAATGCAATGACCTTTGGGGATTTGGCCGACACATACGTAAGAGCAGTATTAAAGGCAGGTTCTAACTATCAACGGGTAGACATTGTGTTCGACAGATATAGAGAAGAGACAATCAAGGGTGGTACGAGGACACGACGCACGAAAGCAGATCGACCAATCAGACGAATTGTTGAGGGACGTGATGTGCCTCTTCCAAAAAAATGGACTAACTTTGTGTCGCTCCCTGCTAATAAAGCTGATCTTGCAAATTTCCTGTCTGAGGAACTGTGTTCTCAGGCACCTGATGATAAGGAGATTGTAGTTGCCGGGGGATTCAGAGAAGAAATTGAGGTTAGGTCATCAAAGACAATCACTGATTTGACTCAACTGAGAGCCACACATGAAGAAGCTGACACTAGGTTGGTGTTACATGCTGTGCACAGCCAGTTCAATACAGTTGTTGTGTCATCAAGGGACACTGATGTTCTCGTGCTTTTGGTTTCCCACTTCCCACGTGTACAATGTGAACACCTCTGGATGATGTCTGGTACCACCAAGAAAAGGCGATATATACCCATTGATGCAGTTTTCAACAATCTACCAAGAGATTCAACAACAACTCTTTTACCATTTCATGCATTAACCGGGTGCGACACCACCTCCTACATCGCAAATCACACCAAAAGGTCATCATGGAAAGTCTTCAAACAGCACCATCAATTGCTCATAAACTTGGGAATCGGTGAACTCACAGAGGAGACCATTCGATCTTCAGAAACGTTTGTCTGCAGAATATATGATGTGCACAAAACAGACTCTGTTGATGCAGCAAGGCATATACTGTTCTCAAAGACTGCCAAACCAGAAGCAATGCCACCAACACGTGATGCTCTCCGCTTCCATTTGATGCGAGTACACTATCAAGCAATGATTTGGAGAAATGCTCACTGTGCTGTACCTGAGCTTCCTGCACCCACAGACATGGGATGGAAACATGGCGATTCAGGACTACAACCCATTCTGATGTCATTGAGTCCGATCCCACAAAGTTGCCTGGAAATTATTTCATGTGCCTGCCAGAAACAATGCAGGACGCGTCGGTGCAAATGCCGCAAATCCGGGTTACGATGCACAGCAATGTGTGCATGTCAGCAACAGAGTGATGATCAAAACTCCTTGTATTGCATGAATATGGTCTACTCCAATAAATAGTTCAGGTGAGTGACAGATATTGCCCTGTTTTGCCTGCATAAGCATCAAGGAGTATCTTGGGGTAAAGTTGGGAACCATTGATTTTTCTCTAATGACAGCCGCTAATATGTATATTAAAGTCTAGGCTTATTACTGATTCCTTTAAAAATGCCTCAGTGACATTCCCTGACCCTCAAAACATAGGTATAGATGCTTCACTTGTGATATTTGCTTGCCTAGTTAGAGAGATATTGGAGAAAATGGTTCAAGAAGTGTCAAAAATTTCCAATTTGGCGGCCATTTTGTTTATGCAAATTAGACGGTCAAAACTCAAAATTTCGCTTGGGAACCGGGTTTATCGAATTCGGCATGCCTGAATTATGCTAAAAAGTCTGGTTCCCAACTTTTACCCAAAAATGCTCCTTGATTCTTATAGAGGGCCTTTTTTAGGAAATCCCACTATACTATCCCTTAAGGCATAGAACCCAAAGCCGGCCAAGTTAGATTATATATTAGCACTACACGAGAGGGAGAGAGAGAGAGAGAGAGATCCAAATACAATAATACAGTAACTCACATTAACTCCCTCACATTCTAATTAAGTTTTATTTTTAGTTTAAGACACTATTCAATTATTCCAATGATGCTGTATGTAGGACTCTAAGCAGCTTATCACCGTTATCATCATCATAAGCATCTTTGTTAAGGGGGTCACCGTGTTTTTGTTATCTTTCTCTCATTTTCTCTCATTCCCTGGCTTGTTTCCATTCGGCCCCATTCAGCCAACTGTTTTAAGACATTTATCCACATCCAGGTGTTGATTTCTTCCTGGCGAGCGATAGCGAGCCAGCATTGTATGGAGAATTCAGGCTTCGCCGGAGACCTTTCTCCATCGAAAAATGTACAAATTTAGCTTGCTGTCAAAACAAAAAAATATATATTATGGCTCGCTACCGCTCGCCAGGAAAATATTGACACCTGGATGGGGGCAAACGTCTTAAAACAGTAGGCTGAATGGATACAAACCGAAGAGAGAGGGAGAGAAAGATAATAAAAAGCGAGGTGGGGTCCCTTAACACCATCAATCCACCAGCATATTCATCATTGGCATCGTCACCATAATTATCATCATCAATATCACCACCACCATCATTTCATAGTCATCATCACCATAATCATCAATATCACCACCATCATCATCAAAAACATTAATCTCACCACCATCATCACCATCCATATCACCACCATCATTGTCATCGTCGAAATTAGCACCATCAATCTCACCACTATCATTATCATTGTCACCATAATCATCATCATCATTATCACCACCATCTTCATCATCGTCACCATAATCATCTTCATCAATATCACCAACATCATATTTTTTTTCATCATCACCATTATCATCATAACCATTATCATCATTGTCATTGTCACCTTAATCATCAACAATATCACTACTTGATCATCATCATTGTCACCCTATTCATCATTTTCTGTGTCATCGTCACCATTAATGAACTGCAGCAGTAGCAGAAGCAATATCTTCATCATCGTCGACATCAACATTATCATCATTGTCAACATCATCACCATCATAGTCAACATCATCATCATTGTCAACATCATCACCATCGACATCACCACCATTGTCAACATCATCAGCATCATTATAATTGCCAACAACCTCATCATTATCAAGATCATCACTACTATCATCACCAACATCCTCATAATTACCAACATCATCATCATCACCAATATCATCATCACCAATATCATCATCATCACCAATATCATCATCATTACCAACATCCTCATCATTACCAACATCATCATCATCACCATCAGTAGCATAAGAAGTATCTATATCATCACCATTACCATCACCAACATCCTCATCATTACCATCAGTAGCAGAAGCAATATCTTTATCACCATCACCAATATCATCTTCATCAGTAGCAGTACCAGAAGCAGTATCATTATTATCATCATTACCATCACCAACATCCTCATCATTACCAACATCATCATCATCACCATCAGTAGCAGTATCTTTATTATCATTACCATCACCAACATCCTCATCATTACCAACATCATCATCATCATCACCATCAGTAACAGAAGCAGTATCGTTATCATCATTACCATCACCAACATCCTCATCATTACCAACATCATCATCACCATCAGTAGCAGAAGCAGTATCGTTATCATCATTACCATCACCAACATCCTCATCATTACCAACATCATCATCATCATCACCATCAGTAACAGAAGCAGTATCGTTATTATCATCATTACCATCACCAACATCCTCATCATTACCAACACCATCATCATCATCACCATCAGTAACAGAAGCAGTATCGTTATCATCATCATAATGCCCATTATCATCAGCAGTAGCAGCAACAACAGCCCAAAATATTCGACGGCAAACTTCTTCAATCTGATTTATTTGCAGTTAACTTCTCCAATCCCGTCCTGGTAAACTTTTTCAGTCTCGTCACATCTGTCTCTCTGTCTATCTCTGCCCTATCTATTATTCCACTCTGTCTCTAATTATTTATTATTCTAATTTGTTTATCTCTACCTATCTATTATTCCACTCTGTCTATCTCTGCTGATCTATTATTCCACTCTGTTTATCTCTACCTATCTATTATTCCACTCTGTCTATCTCTGCTGATCTATTATTCCACTCTGTTTATCTCTACCTATCTATAATTTAATCTGTCTATCTCTACCTATCTATTATTCCCCTTTGTCTATCTTTACTGATCTATTATTTCACTGCTGTCTATCTCTACCTATCTATAATTCCACTCTGTCTATCTCTACTGATCTATTATTTCACTGTTTATCTCTACCTATCTATTATTCCACTCTGCCTATCTCTGCTGATCTATTATTTAATCTGTCTATCTCTACCTATCTAGTATTCCACTCTGTCTATCTCTACCTATCTATTATTCTACTCTGTATATCTCTACCTATCTATTATTCTACTCTGTCTATCTCTACTGATCTATTATTTCACTGTCTATCTCTTCCTATCTATTATTCCACTCTGTCTATCTCTACCTATCTATTATTCCACTCTGTCTATCTCTACCTATCTATTATTCCACTCTGTCTATCTCTACTGATCTATTATTCCACTCTGTCTATCTCTACTGATTTATTATTCCACTCTGTCTATCTCTACTGATCTATTATTCCACTCTGTCTATCTCTAATAGTTTATTATACCCCTCTGTCTATCTCTACCTATCTATTATTCCACTCTGTCTATCTCTACCTATCTATTATTCCATTGTCTATCTCTACTGATCTATTATTCCACTCTGTCTATCTCTAATGGTTTACTATACCCCTCTGTCTATCTCTACCTATCTATTATTCCACTCTGTCTATCTCTACCTATCTATTATTCCACTGTCTATCTCTACTGATCTATTATTTCACTGTCTATCTCTCTCTATCTATTATTCCACTGTCTATCTCTACCTATCTATTATTCCACTCTGTCTATCTCTACCTATCTAGTATTACACTGTCTATCTCTCTCTATCTATTATTCCACTCTGTCTATCTCTACCTATCTATTATTCCACTCTGTCTATCTCTACCTATCAATTATTCCACTCTGTCTATCTCTACTGATCTATTATTCCACTCTGTCTATCTCTACCAATCTATCATTCCACACTGTCTATCTCTACCGATCTGTCATTCCACTGTCTATCTCTACTGATCTATTATTCCACTCTGTCTATCTCTACTGATCTATTATTCCACTGTCTATCCCTTCCTATCTATTATTCCACTCTGTCTATCCCTTTCTATCTATTATTCCATTATGTCTATCTCTGCCTGTCTAATAATCCACTCCGTATAGCGAAACCTAATCCTTGTTTTCTCCTTTGATGCATGTAACTTATAACCGGTATCACACGAGCGCTTATTCCATCAACTTTTATCGTCAACACTAGTACGGCAGCTTATGTCGTAAACTTTTATAATTCAGGGGGGAAGGGTGTTTTCAGATCCCCTTCTCCCTCATGCTTAGCCCAATAGTTTCGAGATTAAAGGACGTTTGTCCCATAAATTTGGGGATTTTAAGACCTTCCGCCCCATTTCTTTGCCAATATTTAGACTTTTCTTGCCATTTAGATGTAAAACAAAAATCCTGGTGAGCGATAACGAGCCTGCAATTTAGGAGGAACCCCTTAACATAAGAACATAAGAACATAAGAAAATGGGAGTCTGCAGAAAGCCGATTGGCCTAAGCAAGGCAGATCCCTGTCCCACACAACCCCAATTATAGGCTCAACACTCTAATACCCTGAGGATCATCTTACCAAAACGGTTACATAACATAAGAAAATGGGAGTCTGCAGAAAGCCGATTGGCCTAAGCAAGGCAGATCCCTGTCCCACACAACCCCAAATCAATTACAAAGCCCAATTATAGGCTCAACACTCTAATACCCTGAGGATCATCCTACCAAATCGGTTAGAGATTAACGCAGGATTATGGGGGTCTGCAGAGCGCTGATTGGCCCAACCCGGCTGATCCCCCTTCACACCCAACCCTTCTCGTCCATATGCTTATCCAATTTTATCTTAAAGCTCCCTACAGTTTTAGATCCCACTATAGCACTTGGTAGTCCATTCCACCCATCTACAACTCTGTTACCAAACCAATATTTGCCTATATCTTTTCTGAAACGAAATTTATCTAATTTGAAACCATTGGTACGAGTTCTTTCGCTATCACTGAGCTTTAGTACATTTGTCATGTCCCCTTTGTTAATCCCACTAACCCACTTGAACACCTCTATCATATCCCCTCTAACTCTGCGTCTCTCTAACGAATGTAAACCTAATTTCTTCAACCTTTCTTCATACGGAAGATTTCTAATATTATGGATCATTTTTGTCATTCTACGCTGTACTCTCCAATGAATCTATGTCCATTCTGTAATAAGGACACCAAAATTGGACAGCATAATCCATATGGGGTCTCACTAATGACAAGTAAAGTTTTAAGATAACATCAGCAGTTCTGTTACTCACACTCCTAGAGATGAACCCGAGAATCCTGTTTGCCTTATTACGAACGCCTATACACTGTTTTCTAGGCTTCAAATCATTGCTAACAAACACACCTAGATCTTTCTCGCAGTCTGAATTTTCTAATTCTAAATTAGCTAGTTTATATTTAACATTTGTTTGCATCTTCCCTATCTTTAATACCTTGCATTTGTCAATGTTAAACTTCATCTGCCAATTTACTGACCATTCATGTAAGGTATCTAGATCCCTTTGGAGGCACTCTATATCGCTATCTGAATCAATTGATCTCCCCATTTTAGTATCGTCTGCGAATTTACTTATCCTACTAGTTATACCTAAATCTAGGTCACTCCCTTATATCTATGTACCTTGAGAAATTTATTAATTGTTATTGTTTCTATGACATACTATTATGTAACCTGTCTATACTATAGTCTGTTTACTTTCAGTTGACGGAAATTTGCCATGTCTTTCATCTTGATTACTCGGCTATTACGAAGATTTTGTTGCGAAATATGTTGGTGCTAAAATGACGCAAAGACAGTAATTTCATATTTTGTCATTGGGTATTGAGAAATGAGCTAATAAGGGATTGACATTACTGTTAGATGACGATAAAAGACTATAACATATTAATTTCCCAGGTTGATAAGTATAGCTTCATTAATATCTACACTTCTAGTTGTTTGCCTTTGGTTATAGCAGACCCTTTCTTTGGTATATCATTACACATACTAACACATTTCTTTTCTTCCCTCGCCATATCCAGGAGCGTGTGTCGTCGTGGAGCATATAAGCAAGAATAACCAAAAGAAGGATAACTGATATAAACACATACACTAGAAGAGGGACAACACGTTAATAGCATCACCTTATAGACAAACAATGAAGAACATTTAGTAGTTACAATCAAGACCTCCACCACCAAGAACAGCACCTACGGGAACAATGTCAACGTAAACAACAAGACTTAGATCATTAACGGAATAGAAGGAATGCGAACAAACTAAAAAGTATACCGGCACAATATTAGGACCACCAGCTATCTTTAGGAAACAACACACCCATAAGAGTACACACACACACACAAATCAACAACAACAATAATAATAACAACAACAACAACAACAACACTATTCAACTACTTGGTCGATGGCAACATAAACCTTGACAGCGAGTGGCAGTACTGACTCCTGGACTTCACCCCAGATATCCCCGCTGAAGAACTCCCAGGCTGTCACTATAATCATGACAGCTAAGGGGCTAGTGCTTGTTTTTGTGTGGGCTATTTATTAATTTATATATTTAATTTTGAGTTTCCTCGTTATACCTCCATCAAGCTTAAGGGGACTGTCCACCCCCCCCCAGTCCAAAATTTCATATTTTGTTTTTTTTATAAAATGCTTCTTTCAACATAGGAAAATAGCATAGGAAGGCATAAACAACCCTATGACATCCCCCCCCCCCACTTCCAGACACACAACCAAAATGTCATGATTTTTTATTTTTTTTTGGGGGGGGGGGGGGGGGGGGCATCTAAAATGCTTCTTTCAACAATGGAGAATAACATAAGAGGGCATAAACACCTATATGACATCACTATGAAAAAGAAAAAAAAACTACCCCAAAAAACACTGACATACACCTATTATACTATTATAAGAGGTTACATATACAAAAATCCTAGTTTACCCTAAATTACAGGCTACTTTACGTTTTCTTCTAATACCTAAATCATAAAACTTAGCTTTTATGAGTAACTTAGCTATTTTTTCATGACTCACCACCGAATAATTGAGATGTTATATAATTATATTTTACTTTCGTCTGCGATTTCCCACAATCATATATTGGCAACTTCCAAGTGTAACTACTCCATTGTATTGTATTGGAGCTGCTTGTAAACGCTCATGTTAACACATATTGGTTGTGCCTTCATTGCGTAATTTTGTATTTTTCGATAAAGTGAAAACCTTGAGTATCAGGGGTAATTTTATTAAACAAAATCGCAATTTTCGCGACGTCGCACACGACGAACATTTTATGACCTCGATATCTCATGATGTATTGGAAATTTTAAGAAAAACTCAATCACACGCTCTTCGTATGGTATTCGAGTATTTACATGTAATAGCAGGTGTCTCTAGGACAAATAATAAGACCGCAAGAAGTTGTGGCATCATCATGACGTCGTGACGTCATGATGTCATGACGTACCACATTCTCATGCTCCCACAAAGTCTGCATTGATAATTTGATTATACCCTAAAAGTATCGAGATGAAAGATATAATATTGTTTTTTATTATTTTGTTTGTGTCGGGGGTTGTACAGTCCCCTTAAAAAAACACCCCCTATACCCCCTTTCAAGATATATATGTAAATTTTTCGGTAGAAAGATTTCCCGGCAAAAGGCCGGTTCCTTAAAAAATTACAGGCACGATAGGTCCTAATATTGACAAAATAATGGGGCAAAAGGTTTCAAAATCGCCAAACTACTGAACGAACGTCTTAAAATCGCAAAACTAGTGGGACTAAACATGAGGGAGAAGGGGGACTAGAAAAAGCGAGTACCTCCCCCTTAGCCCTTCTGTGCGGTGGCACCTTTCTGTTATCATGGCTATCAATTGACCACATGCCAGTTTCAGGCTATAAGGAAGTTGGAGCTGTAGACATTGATATTAAACAGAATTACCAGCTAGAATACGGTGTAGTACATTAACAAATACATACAAACAAATTCAGCATCATTTACATCCATCATAAACCTACATTATTATAGCACATCTGTTTTATATCAATGTTTACAGTTCCAACTTCCTTATAGCCTGAAACTCGCAAGTGGTTAATTGGTGACATTGTTAAAGTTACAAAGATCCTGTTGGCGCTAAAGGGTTAATCTGGATGGTTCTCTGACCTTTCGAGTCACAAAGATCTTTCCTATATATGAGCGTACTAAAGGTGTCTAAGGTTAGCCTACGCAAATTGCAAGTGGCACCATCTTATTAAAGGGACTAAGTAACTCCTGAAAAGATCAATTAGTTTGTCTTCACCCATTTCTTTCATTTCATAATTCCCTTAAATGTAATCAAGTTGGCATATTTTCATTCAGTCATTTTTGGTTTAACTCCTGCTAATTAAGTCTGGAATTACGTTTACTATTACTTTAACACCTTCAGTACAATAACGTCGTCTGTTCTTAATTCTGGGGAACTGTGAGTGTTAGCCAGTTAACTGAGACTCTTATCAGCCCTTGGATTCTTAGAGATCCTTTCAAAGTTGAATAACACCGTCTAACTTTAGCCAGAATGTTATGAGGCCATCCTACTGAAGGGGTTAATTGCGTTCTTTGTTACAGGCTCGATCACAATTTCCACCCCTTGAACTTTTTTAATAATCAGCGTAATTGCGATGGGCTGAATAAAAAGCCTAGTTTTAAATTTCGTTCTCGTAATTGTTGGCCCTTTCAATCATATGACTCCAAATTGATTAATGGTTTAGATTATTTTATTATTATTATTATTATTATTATTATTATTATTATTATTATTATTTTATTATTGTTAGTATTATTATTATTTTTATTATTATTTATATTAAATTATATTTGTATTTGTATTATATTATATGTAAGCTTAATATGGTGTCTCTACGAATCACCAAACATATCGGTAATCAGTTTCAGGGTGTTGGGCATTATTCACTATGCTGTGGTTTCAGCATAGTCCATGTCCTGATGAAATTATTTAGATATACATGATAAAACAACTAACACAAAATAAATACATTCCACTGAAACAACCAGCACCTGTCTACAAATTATAACAATCTATTTCACCAATATAACTAAAGTCCCTTCATTCATTTGATATTGTTTAAGATAATAAGAGCACTTGTTTGGGGAGGTATCGATCGGTGACTTGAAATTAGCAGCATTTCGAGGCCCTTTTCTCCACTGTTTAGTAGGCACACATCTCACATATCGTTATTTCCAAAGTTACCAGATCAAAGTTTCCGAAAATAAATGCCCTATAAAACTGATTATGTGTCTTCACCTTTAGAAATGCAAAAATTCAAATTGTGAGTGGAAATTGAAGCACTGTTGTTCTTAGTCTTGAGTTAAAGTCCAGTTGAGGTTTTCCTAATATCACATACAGAGTCTGATATTTATAGATGCTGTAACTTCAACGGAGCGAAAATGTCTACACTCTCATTTACCTCATACTAAGCCTTTTCAATCTTCACTGAGCCATGGAGATAGGTGAGCCGGCATTAATATGTCGTTCCATGACAAATACCCAATGGATAAAACCCAAGTGGACAAAAACCCCATGGACAAAACCTAAGTGGACAAAAAATCAATTTACAAAACCCAAGTGGACACAAACCCTATGGACAAAACCTAAGTGGACAAATACCCAATGGACAAAACCCAAGTGGACACAAACCCTATGGACAAAACCTAAGTGGACAAATACCCAATGGACAAAACCCAAGTGGACACAAACCCTATGGACAAAACCTAAGTGGACAAATACCCAATGGACAAAACCCAAGTGGACAAATGCCTAATGGACAAAACCCAAGTGGACAAAACCCAATTGGACAAAAACCCTATGAACAAAACCCTATGGACAAAACCCAAGTGGACAAAACACCTATGGACAAAACCCAACCAGACAAAAACCCAATAGACCAAACTCAAGTGGACATAAACCCTATGGGCAAAACCCAATGGTCAAAAGCCCCAACCCATTATATGAAAAGTGGACAAAACCCCAGTCACATAACCTAACCATAGTGTTGTGGATTGTGGAGTGTGACAAGTATAATGGATTGAATGTTTGCAACCTCAAACAGCATTTCGCCTCCACTCACTTCCTCTTACTAGTTCCCTATAATCTCTTTCTACACGTCACAAAGTTGTTTCTTTCACTCTTCTATCGCTATTACAGCAATCAGTGTTCTTCAGAGCTCTCTTAGTGCATACCCCCTCCCTTGCGGTGAGTGCGAGGCACCCGCCTTTCAACTGTCCCACTAATATTCTATCTAGCTCTCCAACCCAAGAATAAGCAAATATTCTTAATCTTTCTTCTACTCAGCCACCGAACTCTGGAACTCTCTCCCTCTATCAATCTTTTCTTCATCCTATGACTTAGACTGCTTTAAAGTTTATGTGTCCAGGTCTTTTGATCCCAACGTCCCTTGAATTAGGCTCTCTGTTACTCTTTTGCAGCTTGCCTTTTCTCTCATTCATACACACAAATATGTAACAAAATTAATAAAAGTTTTGTATTGTATATTACATATGATATTGCACTTTTGATATAAAAGGTTTGGTTTCTGTCCACTGGGGTTTTGTCCATTTTTGTTTTCTGGACACCTGGATATGTAACTGACTCTGGCATCCGCTAGGGCGTTACCAATTAATACAAGAACCATATAATACTAAATATTTCAAGTTCAATTGGGTAAAGCATGGATTCCAATGATCAATTTACTCCACCCTACACATGAAACTAGTTTGACTTGAGTGCCAGATATAGTTTACTTGAATTTAGTGACAAAGATACAACCTTCCTCTAAAATATCTGTTATGACACCAGCTGTCCAGAGACTGAATAAATCCTCTGGCAAATGAATCGGTGCTGCAGTGAAGAAGAGAGGCTGGTCACAACGTGTAAACATGATATGTTTAACCCTCTCAATCGTATGACGTCATTATATTTCTTAGATTGCTACACCAACGTTTCGCCAAAACAAGATTTATCAAGCTAATGAGGTATAAGCAAAGCGTTGTTCACTAAATGTTGGGAGGTTTGTTCCCTAGACCTCCATCAAGCTTAATATTACACCAGAATATAATGCAAAGTAAGTCAGCAGTACAGAAACGGTTAATATACAGAAGCCCTCGAGGAATTGAAAGGTTAAAGTCTCAATTTACCTAATTGTAATTGACAAAACTCTCATAAATTGATTATTATCACCTGAAGATTGCCGATTCGATTATGAATTGGCGTCATCTGATTGAATGGGTTAACTAATAATCTCTGAATATACATTATTGCAGCATAATCTACGGTGAATTTCTTCTGCCATAGTAAGCCACTCACCACAGCGTCTCTTAAGGGAGTATATTGTAGATATGAAATTGTACATTTTTAAAATACTCCTGTATTATACTTTATGTGGTATCAAGTATAACTACACACCCTTAACAGTTGTTTTTCTACCTTGGACTAGTATATAATATATAATGGCAGCGTCACACGAGAGCATGTATCTGATACTGGGCTCAGAGTCTCTTTATCAGATACAAAATATATTAAAGAAAGGTTGTTATTTCGTCCATCTGCTTCTATTTTGTCGGCAGTTTAAAGTTGTTTAGCTTAATCCCTGCAATCCAAGCGACGGCTACTAGCCGTCCGTAGATAAGTCACTCCCCAGTCCCAGCGACGGCTAGGAGCCTTCATGCAGTAACGTACTTTCCTTGTAACTGCCTGTACAAGGCTGTACCTGGTACCACGACCGTTTGAGCACTGCTCTCGATATGGCAACACTTCTCAGCTTATATAAGACCCACTGAAGGGTGGGAGAGCCAGAGGGGACTGGAGTTCTCGCAGAGAGGCTCCAGTCCTGACGACATTCTTGACTTGCAGTGTGCTGGCTTAATAATCAAATAGGGTTGATTGCCTCTGAAGTCCTATTTTAATTGAAAAAAAGGGAGAACCAGTCTTGCTTAATCTCTTGAGGTGGAAAGTTGTTCTATCTTGCCATTTTGGCCACAGTGCTTGGGACTGCAGGGGACTTTTATTTCTGTATCCTACAGTAGAGTACGGGTTAAGATCGAGTAAACCCCCTGAAACACGAAATAATTACCCAAAGTACTGGGAAAATTAGTAATACATTAATGCTAATCTCCCAAACAACCATCGTTAAAATGGCCTCAACCAGAACTACAGCAAATAAAAATGGCCACTACTCTAAGGATTCAATGGCTTTGATTTTGCTCTAATGTTTGTTTAGGTTTTGTTAATTTATAGTAATTTAGGTTAGGTTTACTAAAAAAAAAAAAAAAAAAAAAAAATCCAGTTCAATATGTGTGTGTTTTTTTTTAAAGTAGAACAATCTCCCGGTCAAAGAAAGATTTCTCCTATATTGCAGATTTGTCCAGAAAATAATCGACACATGCATGAGGTGAAATGTCTTACAATCTCTAAAATAATCATCTAAAGCGTCTTAATCCCTACTGTACCGGCGACGTTCTTTTAACTTTATTCTGGCTACTATATTTGACGATTGTATTCAGTTTCAAAAGGGCCTCCAGCAATTAAAAGGCTTCCAACTATCTCCTTAACCCTTTTTACTAACACAGATCCTTCATAAACTGCAGAGAATCCTCTAAATATATTTAGAATAAAATATAAAAGACGTTGCAGGTATAGAAAGGGTTAAAATAAGGTGAAACAGGGAGGGTTAAAAAAATACCCGCTTCGCACTAGATAGGATTAAGAAGTATATATGAAAGTTTAAGGATAATTGATTTAATTTTGAATCCCTTAATTTCTAAAGGTCCTTCCTAAGCTAAAAAAGTTCCCGAAGAAACAATACATACAATGAGCCAAATAGTCACCTAAGAAACAATACATACAATGAGCCAAATAGTCACCTAAGAAACAATACATACAATGAGCCAAATAGTCACCTAATTGGTTCCACTAACTCGTTGAGGATTATAATCCGCTTTAGCAGTTTATTATGGCTGTCATTAACGATTTTATGAAGCTCAGAAAAGATATTTAGCAAGAAATTGGGTAACATCTACATATATTCTCCCCTTCACTTCCACAGAACCTTACCATTGTGAATAATATCGTTTAATTATAGTCAGCATGTAATTAAGAAACGTTTTATCGAATATTGTGTTACATTTGCCTATAACTTTTTCGATCAGATAACTTTTTCTTTCTTTCAATATAGTTCATAGTGAAATCGAATTCACGAGAGCAATTCCCCTTCTGCCTCTGATTGACAACTTTCCCCTGTCAACATTTTGCTGTGGAATTATTAAATAAACTGAAAGCTTAATATTTTACATGACAGAACTCGTTTACAATTTTATTTCAGAGGATGACGGACCAGAATTGCAGAACCAAGTTGCCTGAATGATTGTTAGCTTTTTTAATAATATATTAATCTGACCAACAATATACGATTTTACTCAGATTAGGGCATACCTTAACACGTCAAATGGGTTAAGCATATCTCAAGCTCTGAAGTCTCCTGAATTTAGTACAGTATTTTATTGTCTCGTTTGGATTTGATACATATTAATATGGGTGCAATTAGGCTACCATAGCGCGGTTGGGAATACGAACATGATTAGATTAATATCCAGTATTCGAGAATGGATAATAAGTTGTAGGCGTATGCATAAACCTTTAACCGTCTTGGTAGTGTAATGGTTAAGGTGTCTACACATCTGTGTGCGAATCTGAATCCAGGTTCGAATCCCGGTGGATCACATATATGCTTTCATTAATTGTATTGGAGGTGTTTGGTGTTGTGGTGAAATTAATACAAATATAGATTTTCTTTCTGACTCACACCTAACATTAATGTTAAGAACAGGGTGTTGTTAACTTTATTCTTAAAATGAAAAAAAAAAAAAAAATGCCCAATAATTAACAGACTAAAAGGAAGATTAGCTTCATCGTACAGAGCAATTTAAGTAGCACTAACATCGTCACTACATTAACGCATGAAAATTAAGATAGCCAGCACTACTATCCATCAAGATAGCCAGCACTACTATCCATCAAGATAGCCAGCACTACTATCCATCAAGATAGCCAGCACTACTATCCATCAAGATAGCCAGCACTACTATCCATCAAGATAGCCAGCACTACTATCCATCAAGATAGCCAGCACTACTATCCATCAAGATAGCCAGCACTACTATCCATCAAGATAGCCAGCACTACTATCCATCAAGATAGCCAGCACTACTATCCATCAAGATAGCCAGCACTACTATCCATCAAGATAGCCAGCACTACTATCCATCAAGATAGCCAGCACTACTATCCATCAAGATAGCCAGCACTACTATCCATCAAGATAGCCAGCACTACTATCCATCAAGATAGCCAGCACTACTATCCATCAAGATAGCCAGCACTACTATCCATCAAGATAGCCAGCACTACTATCCATCAAGATAGCCAGCACTACTATCCATCAAGATAGCCAGCACTACTATCCATCAAGATAGCCAGCACTACTATCCATCAAGATAGCCAGCACTACTATCCATCAAGATAGCCAGCACTACTATCCATCAAGATAGCCAGCACTACTATCCATCAAGATAGCCAGCACTACTATCCATCAAGATAGCCAGCACTACTATCCATCAAGAGCAAACTGATAAAACCTAGTGAGAATTAGCTTTGGTCATGGTCACTTTTGAAGATGTGCAATCGTGAGCCATGACACTGTGCACCCATTTAAATCTGTATCAAATCCAAACGAGACAATATAATACTCTATTAATGAATTCAGTACCAGGCCTGTCCTTTTTATTATATGCTGGCCAGTATTAGACGATGTTATTTAGTTAAAGATGGGCCTCCAGCAGTTAATAGGCTTCGATCTATCTAAATAATCCCATTGTCTAGAAACGACTAGAATAATATAGAATATATGTCGCTGGTACATAAACGATATCATTCAGGATACTCCAAAACTTGGCTCAAATGGGTGGATACTTATTATATATCTACAGTAGATAGTATATTCACGTGGCATAATATGCATATACTCGTCTGATTGTGCATAGATCCCAAACTAGACATTGCAGTGCAGCAAAATACACGAAAATGAATTAGAGGTTCAAAGATTAAAATGGGTTTATACATATTTTGGTTTGCGAGTGTACCAGTGATCTATATGGGAGGCAGCGACCTTATTGTACTGCAATATTACATGAGTCATTTACCCTAGTTAACAATATATTATGATATGAGTCATTTACCCTAGTTAACAATATATTATGATATGAGTCATTTACCCTAGTTAACAATATATTATGATATGAGTCATTTACCCTAGTTAACAATATATTATGATATGAGTCATTTACCCTAGTTAACAATATATTATGATATGAGTCATTTACCCTAGTTAACAATATATTATGATATGAGTCATTTACCCTAGTTAACAATATATTATGTTATTCAGATCAAATAGGGTTCTTAAGCCCTTCCCTATACAAGAACGCCTCTTCCACATTGTTATTGGTACATTTTGGTCGATTTTGAGCAAATTATAAAGAATCTATGGGAATCGAAAGGTGTATTAGGGTAGCTTGCAATCCATTGATTTTTAAAGACCAATATACATTACATATAGTCTAATAGTAGCCAGAAAAAACATTGCGCCAAGGTATAGAAAAGGTTAACGTCAAAGACTAAAACCCTTATGGTCTTAAGCGTGGCTAACTTTCAACTCTGATATGGCCTTTCTGATCACCATAAAATCGTCTGGTGGTTACTAGAATAAACATACATCAAAGGCCTGCATCTGATTGAAAGGTCTGGGCCTAAGAGTCTCGACAAGACTGCGTTCAAATTGACTTTGCAGCAAGACCTCACCTAAATATATGATTAAGGGGATAGTGGTTGTTTTGGGGTCTAATTATTAACCCCTACTGTACCGCAGGGTACAGTAATAAAAGTCCACCGTCCCAAGCAATGTGACCAAAATGGCAAGATAGAATAACCTCCCACCTCAAAAGATGAAGGAATACTGGCTCTCACAGCCTGCAGATGTTTGGAAATAAGCTGAGAAGTGTTGCCAACTCTAGAGCAGTGCTCAAACGGTCGTGGTACCAGGCACTGCCTGATACTGGCAGTTACAAGGAAAGTACATTACTGATGGCTCCCTGCCGTCATTGGGACCGGGGAGTGATTTATCTACTGTCGGCTCCCTGCCGTTGCTGGTACAGAAAGGGTTAAGTTATTCATATTATTTTAAGGTTTTCTCCCTGTACCTCCATCAAACTTAAAAACACCCCCCCAAGACCCCCCTTCAGGATAGATTTGTACATTTTTCGCTAGAAAATGTACCTGGTTCCTCTTAAAATGACAGGCTCGCTATCGCTTGCCAGGAAAAAAATAAACACCTTCTGTAAATGGCACGAAAGGGCTTAAAATTACAACGAAATGGGGCGAAAGGTGTTAAAATCGTCAAACTAATTGGCCGAACGCCTTAACATCTCAAAACTAATGGGGCTAAACACAAAGGGGAAAGTGGGCCAGAAAACCGGCCAAACTCCCCTTAAGAATGGACGTGATTGATTTCACAGTGGCTGAAGGAGTGGCCCTTTAAGCATAATAAAAGGGGGGGGGGGAGTTAGTTTGCTCCCTAGACGTCTATCAAGCTTTAAAAAACACCTCCATCCCCCCCCCCCCCCCTCCCCCTCTTCGATAAATTGTTTTACCTTTGTTATTAGAAAAATATCGCTTCCCTACAAATTGCAGGCTCGCTATCGCACGCCAGGAAATAATCGACACCTAACTGGCACCAAAGGTCTTCATATACAGTATATAAAGAAATGAAGTGAATGGTCTTAAAATCGCCATAATAATGGGGAGAACTTCATAATACCTCCAAACTCATAGGGTTAAACATGAGGGTCCAGAACAAAACAAAAACCTCCCCTTTATACAGTATATCTAAATATATTATGAATATATATATAACAAACCACGTGCAGCTGTGAGATGGGCAGAATAAGCTGCAAATTATATTGGAACGGAGTAATCTCTATGGGAATGCTGGGGGATCATTGTTAAGGGGGGGTGACCTGCTTTGTATTCTCTCCTTTTCTCTCTTTCTCTGGCTTGTATCCATTCGGCCCCATTCAGCCTACTGTTTTAAGACGTTTATCCCCATCCAGGTGTCAATTTTTTACTGGTGAGCGGTAGCGAGCCAGCATATTTAAAAATGTTTTTGACAGCAGGCTAAATTTGTAAATTTTTCGGTAGAAAAATGTCTCCGGCGAAGCCGGATTTCTTCATATAATGCTGGCTCGCTATCGCTCGCCAGGAAGAAATCGACACCTAGATGGGGATAAACGTCTTAAAATATTTGGCTGAATGGGGCCGAGTGGATACAAGCCAGAGAAAAAGAGAAAAGGAGAACAATTTAAAAAGCAGGTCACCCCCGTTAAGCCTGCAATGAAAATTAATGAATTTTCATCAATTTATAAATACCTGTGATTAGTTGAAAATTAATAGTCGGGAAACGCTTTGATTGGGTGAACATTGATAATCGGAAAGCGTAACTTTTGATTGTGTGACAATTAATAGTCGGGAAGCGTTGTGATGGGGTGAAAAATTAATAGTCTGAAAGCGTTTTGATTGGGTGAACATTAATAGTCGGAATGCTAGCAAAATTAGTATGTTCTCGAGCATTGGGATGGAATATTGAAATTAAGATGGAAACGGTCTCTTCATTATTATTTAGCCTGTAATTACGGTATATATATTTCCTGAACGAAATAACAAAATCGTCTACTATAAAGCAGAATACAAACAATCAAGGCATAAGAGTAATGAAGGTAGTCGAGGTAGCTGAGTTGCATTACTTGACTAAGCGATTTTGTCCTTAATCTAAACACGTAGTTTTGCATGAAGGGATTATATAGTACGTCTTCCGAATTGAAAGTTTTGAAAATATTAAATATTAACTAGGCCAGAAATCATGACCCCTAACCGCTTAAAACTCAAAAAGGGAAACACCCATTTATCTCGCATTTGTAACATTTGAGAAGAGACAATCATAAAATAGTTTCGGAAATGTACCTCCTACTTACCATACACTACCCACTTTTGAGTTACGGGAGAGTATTGGTCAAGATTTATATTTACCTTTGCATAGTGAATATGGATGGGACTCGTTAGCCTTGATCGGCATCCCATCTAGGTAAGACAAACTTATATAATCCGGGTGGATGACACTCATCAGCCGTGGTCGGCAACCTGTATAAAGGAGTAAGCCATATACAAACCATATTACCTACTGCCTTGTAGGTTAAGCCCCTATTGGCAAAGGCTAGGCCCACAGCAAAAACTGTAGTTGAGTGATAATTAGAGCAGGCTACCCATGAAAAGATGCCTCAAACTACTGTATGCCTAATGGTGGCTCGCTAGCGTGAAGGGACCTACCTCAGGTCTAGAGGTTCTTAGAGAAAAACAGGGAGTTATACCTATTTTTTGTAGACCTCGAAAAGGACTTTGACTGGGTGCCAAGCGAAGCTATGCAGTGGGCTATGAGAAAACTTGAAGTAGAGGAGTGGTTGATGCGTGTGATAATAAAGCCCCGTCCACACGATCGAGCAGTGTCTGGCAGGCTGTGCCCCCTGTTGTCCACACGGCCGTGACTGGCCATTCAGAGTCTGTTTGATAATAATTGCTATGTTGCAAAAGAGAAAAGAAAGCAGTTTGAAAATAAATAATTTATTTAACCCGGGAACTGCCGGGAGACTCTTAAGAGTTCCCCCGGCGGACTGCGGGGAGACTCTTATGAGTGAGTGAAAACAAAAATCAACTTTTGACATCGAATGGCCCCTGGGCCATACAAAATCTCAGTCCTCTACCTCCCCTCCTTCCCCACTTTCCTCCTCTCCTTCAGTTATCACCTATTTTCCCTGTTATTCCCTTATTCTGAGGTATATTTTCGTGCTAACATTAGCGAGTTGCAAGCAGGGTGTTGTCATCACTGATGGCAAGCGAGTGCAAGAGAGAGAGAGAGAGTATCGATCGACTGTGTCTCAGTGGCCTTGGGGGAAATTGGCGGGAAAGCAGCTTGCCTCACCCATACATTATACAACTCGTGGGCTATATCTCCGATTTTGACCATCCAAACGCTGTTTTCACTCGTTTTATTGTTGTTTCAGGTTAATACCTTTATAATCAACCCATAATAGGCGCATATGGATAAGTATTAATGCTATTAATGGTACAATGAATATTTTAGTGACGGAAACACCTCAAATACGTCAGCACAGGGGGACGTTTCCAATTACCCCCATGCGCACTTGTTAGGTTTAATAAGCTTCCTATTACTTATAATATAATTATCCAAAAATCTAAATTACGTGGGAATGGGTTATACTTTACAATGAAATGAACGTCAACATGATAAAAAACACAACACATTTGAAAAAAAACAAACATATACTGGTACCAATAGAAGAGTGAATTCGCAAAATAACGTAAGTTAGAGCTGCAATTACACACACACTCTCTCTCTCTCAGATGCTGTCTAATATTTACGTAATACACTGACAAGTTTAACCTATGGGTGTGAGTATCCTAGGTTTGAGTCCTTGGAATGTCACATGTGTTTGTTGATTTCATTGAGTTTAGAAGTAAAGTTGGTTGGTGAAAAAATATGAATTTATCCTATCATATAATTTCTGATAATGCTTCAATCATCACGCGATTTGCTGATATGGTCAGCATACGTATATTAAACGAACATTAAAGTAATAGTTAGTGCAGAAGATCATGGCGGGGTGGCTTTCTCTCAATAATAAGATTATTAATATTATTTATAATAATACTCATAAGAATATTAATACAATATTATCTATACAAATAATAGCGTCTTTATAAATAGGGATGCTACCCACACAATATTATAAAGCTAAAACTTAATTCATACCATCAGTGACCGTTAAATAAGTGCTTGCACAGATTACATCCTGGATTTCTTCAACCAGATTTACCTGATACACATCCGTAACATAATAGGATAAAATATATTTGATAATTAAGGATCAAACTACACAGTACTTCCCTCCTTCCACAGACCTCCTTCATTCCCATATCCACCGGCAAACTACCGGGCAGTGTCTGGTGATTTAGCTCAACTACCGCCGCGGTCATTCCCCTGCTTTGCCCGCTGATTTTGCCCCATGACGGATATTTCCCTCGTGCCTGACGGGCAATGCTCGATCGTGTGGACGGGGCTTAAGAATGTATGAGGGTTCATGGGCAGCAGTTAGAGTTGATGGGGGTCTGAGCTAAGAGTTCCAAGTGAAAGTTGGAGTTCACCAAGGTTCACTACTGAGCCCACTATTGTTTTTCTTGGGGAGTTGTTACCTGCAGATGTCCTAGTTCTTATCTCAGATAGTGCACAGGATGCGGAGGTAAAATTTAATAGGGAGGGTATGGCAAACAAGAGACTATAAGTTAATACAGATAAACCATAGGTCATGATCAGTTGAGTAGGGTGCGGAAATTTGGAAAGAACTGGCGACTTCCCGTGGGAAGTTTGTGGTAATGGGGTGGGAAGTAAGCGTCTGTAGTGACTGGGTACTCCAGAGGTGTAGTGAGGCGAGAGGACCTTTTATGAGATTCGTAGACTTTGAATGTGCAGTGTGTAGAGGAGAACTTGTTTTTGTGTGACCCACCTGATAGTATCGATTTTGGTATTGTAATGCTGGAGTGTGTAAATATATATTTGCTATTTGAGAGATACGGTTTCCGCTGAAGGTGGCACTGAAGCTGGCTCCATTGCTAGAGTTAAAAGTGACTGGGGGTAACTTTAGAGAGCTGTTGCTTATCTTGATCATGAGTGGACTCCCACTTTACCTAAAAGGAATGTTGTATGTCTCGTGTGTTGGGATTGAGATGACCTATGCCTCAAAGACGTAGCCTGTTAACCCTTGTTTAGCGGGACCCGACTTAAGTCGGCCTAGAGAACCAAGGACTAAGTGGCAGGGCCCAACTTAAGTCAGTGTGCAATTTTTGAGCAATAATGGCTCTGAGAGAGAGACGAGCGATGGGAGGAGCGTAGGTCGGCTCATGACCGCTCGGCACAGGTCCCGCGCGACTACTGACGTTCCCTCCACACACATCCACACTCACTGCCTCGCTACACAGGGAATTATGTAAGGATATTACCGTATTTTACACTCGTCTTGCACGATCGTTGCAAGAGAACGCGTGGTCGTAGAAGGATGGTTCTGGTGTCATTGGAAAGCTCAATTATCGCCCTTTCAGGGATACATAATTGTATTACGCTCTGGCTCTTGTTTATGCATGAAAAAGAGCACGGAAACAAGGTCGTTTAGGGTAAAACCACCCGCTTGCCAGGTAGTAGAAGTTACCGACCTAGCCGCTCGTGGAGTGTTAAAGAGGAAGATATTAACCCGCGGCATGCAAAAATGCCCTAGGGGCTAGAGAAGTTATTTGTGAAATGTCTAGCCTTCAATTCTGACAGAATTTGTTATATTTATGATATAAAGCATTATTTATTTTTCTTTACATTCAAAAATTAATTGCAGTACTCCCTCCATCTCTCGACTCTCTCTTGCTTCTCGGCTAACACTCGCCCATTCTTATCTTTCACACCCTTACTACTACCCTTGCTAACCTTCTTGGCCTCTTTCCAGAACAGTTTTTACACTCCCTCCATTTTACACTTATATTCCTTCCAAATTCCTCATCTACTCTTTTCATACTTTCCTTCGCTATTCTCTTTTTCTCCAAGTACCTCTCCCTTTTCTGTCTCTACAAATCTTCATTCCCTCTACTACCCAACCACTCTCTATACACTTTCTTCTTCTCTTCAACAGCTACTTTTGCCTCTGCAGTCCACCATGCTGTACCCTTCACTCCCCTCCCTCTTCTCCTAACTCCACATACCTCCTCACATGCTGCACACATCTCTTCCTTAAACACTTTGCTCACCAATTCCACTTCCTCCATTCCTTCCAAGTCAAACCTACCTATATACATTTTGGTTAACACCAGACGATTGCCATCAGCTGTGGGAGGTTCTCTAGGAATCAGAAGACTGAAAACTCAATGGGCGAGCTCACACGTATCCAATAGCTGCAGCATGCTGTCCAATTCGTTTGATTGATGGCTAGATATGGGTTTTCGCAGACACTCCAAAAATCTTGCCAGGACTCTTCAATTTAATATAAAATCCTTACTGTTTCTACCAGTTGGTCTTGGATGATGCAACTGAAAACAAATTAAGCTATTGAAGGAGGACAACAAGATTCTGTGCTACCACTTATCACATGACTCGAACACAAGATGTGCATGTGTGAGCCCTCCTATTAATTCCTTGTTATACACCCATCGTACCTAACGTGATGTTCAAAGGGTTCAGAACAGAGGCACGCAGCCCGGATCAGACTAAAGACACAACGGTTCCCTCTCTTCTCCATGTCCCCCCCCCCCTCCTCCTTCTCCTCCCCCCCCCCGCCCCACCAACATACCCTAGCCGATACGTCGACCTTCTCTTTGATCACGAGTTTACCAAGACCCAAGCACGTCCTCTATGGGGAGACTTTTGGCCACCTTGATTGTGTTGCCGCCATATTGCATAGCCTCCAGTGGGATTCATTGTGTACAGTTGGTTACATTAGTCTTGAAAGGATCCTTTTTCAGTATGAAATTATAGCTTAGTAAGTGTTGAAATCCATTTATTTACATAACGGTACTTGGTGTATTGGAATAATTTATGTAGCCCACTGCACTGCAGGTAGTGGATACCAGTTAAACTTTGCTTGCATATGTGATTTATCATATTACGGGACATGTACCATAGGAAACGCGCATATGAACGTGAAAGGCAAATGAAGTGTAGTATTAGACTCTAAAGCAAAACACTGACTGTCCACAAATGTTTTGCATATTAAATGATTTCCTATCGATTAAGCAGGAAAACGTATTATTTTGAAAGTTAATTGGGTTCACTAATAGTTCGTCTGCATGAATATAAGTAGAAATTATACTAAAGTTTTTGAATAGCCAGAATTAGCCTCCCAGCTTGACAGTGGCGTTACTCAAATAATTACGGTCTGGGTATCTGTTATCTGTTACAAAGATCGCCACGTGTAAGTGGCACTGATTAGCATGTCGCCCATCGGTAATTTGTTTAGGGTTTATTCCCCTAGATTGGTTGCCCGCCAAGGCTATCGAGTCCCATCCACCCGGAAACACCCCTTTCAGATACCAGGGGGACTGCTAACACCAGAGAAAACTACCGAGCTAAATTCAGGTAGGGACGAACAAACTATCGAGCCAGAGTCTGGTAGGGACGAACAAACTATCGAGCCAGAGTCTGGTAGGGACGAACAAACTATCGAGCCAGAGTCTGGTAGGGACGAACAAACTATCGAGCCAGAGTCTGGTAGGGACGAACAAACTACCGAGCCAGAGTCTGGTAGGGACGAACAAACTATCGAGCCAGAGTCTGGTAGGGACGAACAAACTATCGAGCCAGAGTCTGGTAGGGACGAACAAACTATCGAGCCAGAGTCTGGTAGGGACGAACAAACTACCGAGCCAGAGTCTGGTAGGGACGAACAAACCCAAGAATACCAGAGACAACCCTATCACAGGGCGAGCGCCATCATTACAGGAGATGTAATGATGGCGTCAAGAGGTGGGTGAGTGATAGTGATGTTGGGTGGGATGAAAGGCTACGACTGACGAATTACAGAGGAGCAATGAGGCGATTCATTCGTGATCATCCCCTCAGAGATTAAGGCATTTGGTAATATATAGATAGATATATTGATGACAAGTTATCATGGAAAGAACACATTCATAGTATTGGCAGTAAGTTAGCCAGATCAATTGGTATTATTTATAAGATAAAAAATAACTTAACTAAAGATGTATTGAAAACTATATATTACAGCCTAATTGACCTATATTTACAATATTGTAACATTGCCTGGGGCTCAGCAGTAAAATCCTATATTCAGCAACTTCTACTTCAGAAAACAATTGTTCGAATAATATCAGGAGTAAGCTACAGAGAACATACTGATCCCCTCTTTAAACATCTAGGGATACTAAAGATACAAGATGTATATAGACTAGAATCAGTTACATTTTTATATAATCAATTACGCCTTCCCACTGCCATTAATTTTCAGAATATATCCAATATTCATTCCCACAATTTACGAAATAGTAACTTATTAAGACCCCCTAAACCACGGACTGAAAAATCTAAAATATTTGTTGCTTATTCTGGTTGTTTAATGTGGAATACGTTGCCTGATGAATTAAGAACTATCACCAACCATGTAACCTTTAAGATCAAAACGAAAAAATATATTGTAAATAGATACTGATGCAACATTTGTCAGTACCGTACTATTATGTTGATTCAATTTTAAAATTATGACTTAGCATATATGGATGTCCCATTATTAAAAATATACTCTTTTAATCACTGGATATCAGACTGTACGGAGCTATTGTGTATGTGGTGTGCAGTGTTTTCCCGTAGTATATAATGTATAACTATTTATTGAGCTCATAACAAATATTTTATTTCATGTGCTCAGCCTTTCGATTATATGGACATATATTTATATTATACTCTGTAATTTGTTTATAGGCAAAATAAACAATTTGAATTTGAATTTGAATTTGCATAGTATTCAACATGGCGGCTGTGTAATCCCAATAGCCCGATCTGCGTGTAAAGAACGTTGCTGTTACCTCTCATCCTTCCCAAGTCATCAATCTGGCTCCTTCCAATATTACCCTGCAGAGGAACAGTCCGTACCTTAAGAGGTATCACACGAACACTCGGCAAAATTGCTGGGATCTTTTCGCTTTTGCACTAGTATTGGCAGGGTCGTACCCCCGAATTGCCCAAGGGTTGGCTGGGGTGGTAATGGAGGGGAAGGGGGGGCGGGGGCACAAGTATATGAGTACATTAATATTAAGTAAATATTATCTCACAAGTAGCCTAGAGATGAGCTACAAAGATGTTTTTACTCCCAGCTTTTCTGTCCTTGGTTCGAATCCCGCCTGAGAATAAAAACGTTTATGTAGCTCACGTGTATGTGCGAGACATCTCATCCTTGGCTGGGTGAGAATGTAATGAAATGCATTCAACCCGTGTTTCATGGGAATAGCAACCCTGTTTGGTTTTCTGGAATATGGGTCCTACAACTTGGTATGGAATGGAATACTTTCATCAAGTAGGATTTCTCCATCTCCTTAACCCCTACTGTACCGTCGACGTCTGTTTAAGTATTTTCTGGCTGCTACTAATCGATTATATTCAGTTAAGAAAGGAACTTTAGCTATTATAAGGCTTCGAACGATCTCAATCAACCTTTTTAAATATCACAAATAATTCCTAAGCTACATAAAATAGTCTGAATATAGCTATAATGAAATATAACTGACGTCGTTGGTACAGGAAGGGTTAATATATAATATAAGAAGTGGTTAATTATTCTTTATCACGCTGTGGTGTAGTTGTTAAAGCATGGACTCTCATCCTGACTGTCCGCTGTTAAAATCCCGGCTGAGATTAAAACCACTATGTAGCTCACATGTAGAGAGTATTTATTACTAGATATTTATACCATAATATTATACTCTCTCCTTTTTACTAGTTATTTATATATTTACTCAATCATTACTCCTTCCTTTATTACTAGTTATTTATATATTTACTCTATCATTACTCCTTCCTTTATTACTAGTTATTTATATATTTACTCAATCATTACTCCTCCCTTTATTACTAGTTATTTATATAATTAACTCTATCATTACTCCTTCCTTTATTACTAGTTATTTATATAATTAACTATTGTGTTACTCCCTCCTTTATTACTAGTTATTTATATTATTTACTCTATCCATATTCTTCCTTTATTACTATGTATTATATTATTTACCCTATTCTTATTCCTTCCTGTATTACTTATTTCCTTAAGCCGCTGTCACACGAACGCTTTTTCCGTCAATTTTCTATGAGCAAGTTTTTTTTCGTAATATTTCGGGACATTTTCGCAGTGGTATCGATAACTAGACTGAAGGTAGATTATGTTAGGAGGCTGAATTATGATAAAGTGTAATTTTTTTAACCCACTGAGCCCCAGCTAGTTATTAATAAATGTACCACCAGGGCCCAGCAGGTTTTGATTTTTTTTTTCCAGAAACAATAGCGAATGGGTTAGGAATGAAGGAAAAACCACGAAAAACCGATCAAAAAGCTCAAAAAATGGTCCTACAGAGCCCCCGAAAACGGATTTTACAAGAGTAAAAAATTAAAGGCAATTTCCCCCAAAAAACATGTTTCTGCGCGCTCACGCGCACGCGGTTGGACTTTGAGAGTTTTCAACCATCGGCATGGGTGCGTGGGATACTTACACAGTTCCCATACAAATCTGAGCCCTCTAGGTGCCATAGGACCGGAGTAATTGGGACCGACGCAACTGTTGCGTCACTCTCTCTCTGTTTCTCTCCTTCATAATTGCTATCCTTTCCTTCCACTTTCTCTTAGGGTTGCTATCTCTATTAGGATTAAGTCCTGGCCACCTCGCAGTAATCGTAAGATCTGTGTGGCCAGTGTATCTATGTAAATCTATGTATATATATGTAAATATCTCTCTCTCTCTCCATCAGTTTACCCCTTTTACCTTAGTATACTTTGCGATCTTCACTTTATTCTCACTGTTCGTCTTGTTATGTGTGTGTGTGTGCGCGTGTGTGTGTGTGTTTTTTCCTCAACTCTATTTTCTTCTTCTTTCTGATTGTCACTCAACCATTCTTTTTGTACCCGTCCTCTCTGTTTAGGGGTTGTTTGTCTACTTCTGTCTGTTTTTGTTGCCATTGGAGTGTAAAGAAGGCCAGCAACATTGGCCATTGGAACAAATGGTAACGATTGCAAATGTTTTTAGTTTTATTCAATGATAAAAACATTCTCAATATATGAGCTATATTTAATGATATGATAGTCTCTGAATATTTCACAACTCCAAGCTTCCAACAAGTGTATGAAAGTTCGAAGGTGAAGGCCTTCTTAAACGTAAATGATTTAGGATTTAAGTCTATGCAGTAGGAATATGCCAGTTTATTAAAACAAAATATAGAAACATACGCCTGCATAACATATTTGGACCAGCGCTTGGAGACCCACAGTGAATACTCCGCTACTGGTGTGGCCTTTTCGGATGTCTCCTAACATGGACACAGATTATGAAACTACTCCACCATTGTCATCGAAGCTAAAGGGGGCATCACACGAGAGCTTGTATTTTATTTTCTCTATATGAATGAAGCTGAAAAAAGGCAAAGCTGCCTGTAACAAATGTCTCGTCCAAAGTTGAAAGAGTGACAGACGAACATTCAAGGTACGTTAGAGTCAAACTGATTGGACACACGGAGCTTGGAACAGTGTAAGTCATACGTTGAGGGAAAGACAGATTGAAGGAGAGGGCTCTAAAGCTTACTTGTTGAGTAGAAGAACGACTGGTAAAACCGTTCAATCTCGGGTTAAAGAGTTGGACTAAATAAGGGTGGGAGTGTGTTCAGAGTCAGGTGCCCTCCACTCCACGTGAGGGAGGAGGTGTACAATGAGAAGGCTCTGAAGAACACTGATTATTGTAATAGCGATAGAAGAGTGAGAGAGATGCAACAATGAGCCGTGTAAAGAGAGATTGTAGGGAATTAGTAAGAGGAAGCGAGTTGATGAGACAAAATGCTTTTGACTCTACCCTTTCGAGAACTGCAGCATGGGTGGAGCCTCCACACACATGCGAACAATGCTTGGTACATGGGGGCACTGTGCCCCTATACAGAGCAAGAAACTGTGCGGGGATAAAGAACCCACAGAGATGGTTGGTCACACCTATAACCTATGGGAAGCTGTTTTAGCAAGAGTCGTGTGCTCAACTTGCTAGGGTCATCATTTGTCTGGCAATATTTTTGGGATATTTTGCACAGGTATCGGAAACAATATTGAAGATAGATGAATATAGGTTACTGGATCATCTTAACCTCTTGAGGATTATGACTCATTTCGGCAGTTTATTCTGGCTATCAACATAATATTTTATTCAGATTAGAAAGGATATATGGAAGGCAGAGGATTAATTGACAATCTTTACCCCTTACATTTTCACACATCCTTCCCAATCTTTGTAAAACATTCAAAGGAAAGTCAGATTAACCCTATGCCGTTCTTGGGCCCTCAATTCACAAATTACCCATCGTTTTTGCTCACTGCCGATGGTAGAGCATCGTCATCATGTATATGAGCATACTTCATAGGATCAATTCTATAGTATGATTGCCGAGTTCCTTGTCCGAAACTCGAAATGATCCGTATATCTATAGAAATATTATTTTGTATTTACAATGGTATGCGTAAAGAAAAATGTATATACAATTATGTTATCTAGCACACAATTTTAATAATAAAAGGCACTTTAAATTTGTATTGGATACAAATGTTGCGTCCACAGATCGTTTGTGCATTTTTACCATGGATGCGACATTAGCGTCCAAAAAACGGGAAACGTCAAAACACATCATGATACTCAAGGGGTTAAAGGTTTACCCCATAAGCTGCCAGACCAGTGTTGAGGATAAATATTGAGGAAAAGAACAGTCGTGCGACACTGGCTTAAGGGGAGGTTTAATTTTGTTTTCTGGACCTCCTTCTTCCTCATGTTTAACTGCATTGGCTTAGGTATTATAAGACGTTATTTTTGGCGATGTCAAGGTCTTTCGTCCCATTTCTTTGCCAATATTAAGATTTTGTGTGCCATTTAGGTTTTGATTTATTTCCTGGCAAGCCACAGTGAGTCTGTAAAGTTGGAGGAATTGGCCTTCGGCCAGAACATTATTCTACCAAAAAAATGTACAAATATATCTGGAAATGGGGTCTTGGTGTTTTTTTCTTCTTTAGTTATATTTTTTCTCTCTCAGATTAATAGAGGTCTAGGGAGCAAAGTAAGGTACAAAGAATAATAAATGAAAATAAATAAATAAATATATAAGTCAATAAAACAAATAAATATATAAAAACCTCCCCTGAAGTCATCTGGATTTGCCATTACCAATATCCAAGCACTATACTCGCTCCATGTTGAGAAGTTGTGTGCGTGCCAATCTCTGTCAGCTGAGGTGATGTTATCGCGCCTTCAGGGGGACCTTATAGAGAACCAGGGGAAGTTCTGTAGTGTTGGCTCAGGGAACAAACAGAAACGAGAAGTTGTGTCCTATACCCTGTTCTAAATAAGTAGGCCTCACCTCATGCACAATCACTTTCTCTCTCTGCCTTCCAAAATATCGTTCTATATTCTGGAGTATGCTCACATTTTATGCTAAACACTTAACTAAAATCTCACTTTGTATCCATAAATGTTTGCCATTATAATACCTTAATATAGCAAATCAGGTTTGCTAAAATGTTTCGATGATAAACGTAAAATACTACCCTGCTAAAACAGTGTTAAAGTTGATCATAAATCATCTCGCATGTTGCCTGAAAGTAAGTTGATATACGGTACATGTGTGTTTTCACCACTTAAGGGTAGATGGGTTGGTTGTTTGGTTCATTATTTCATGTATTTCTGTACATCTTAGTTTCCTCGCTCGACCTCCATGAAGCTTAGAAAAACATCCCCTATACCCCCCTTCAAGATAAGTTTGTAAATTGTTCGCTAGAAATGTTTCCCGGCCGAAGGCCGAACGGGTTCCTCTTAAAAATTCAGGCTCGCTATCGCTCCCATGAAAAAATCGACACCTAAATGGCATGAAAGGTCTTAAAATTGACAACGAAATGGGGCGGAAGGTGTTAAAATCGCCAAGCTAATGGGCCGAACGTCATGTAATCTCAAACAAATGGAGCTTAACACGAGGGAGAAAGGTGACCAAAAAAACGGCCCATCTCCCCTTATTTATCCTATGAGTACCGTAAATAAATGCAGCATTACATATGGTAGCGGTAGCAGTGTATATGTATACTGTAATCTTCAACAGTATAACACTATCATGCAACCAAGTACTGACATGCGTGCAATACGTCTTAATTAGTGTAATTGTGTGCGGTTAATTTCCAGGTTTATTATGTGCCTCTGTAATGGTGCATGCAATATCAAATTAATTATCTCTTTCTCTCTCTCTCTCTCTCTCTCTCTCTCGTTACCTACATCAGTTTAGCCTTTTAGCGTCCTACATCAGTTACCTTCACCCTCCCCTCAGTGTTCGCCTTGTTATTCTTTTGTGTGTGTATTTGTTAGTTTTATCTTGTACAGTCGCGCTAATAAGTCATTACCCGGCTGTCATTACGTTTGGCTTGCTCTGTGCTGTATTAATGTCTGTCAGATGTTGAATAGGGTGGGTAAGTGTAGGGACATGTTTGTATATATCACTCGATATGAAGAAATGAAGCTTAGATATTGCTGATACCAATTATTGATCAAAACATACTTGGTGTCAAGACATTAATTACTTATGAGCGCGACTGTACCTCTAATGTTTTTTCTTTTATCTGACTGTCATTCCATCATTATCTCCGCCACACAATGTTTGTGAAGAAAATGTGATCGCCATTGTCTATTGAATATGATTGTTCGTATGTTATTTTGCAAACAGGATTTCTCAAAAAACAATGAACGGATTTTCACAAGGTTCTTCATTACCTTCATTTGATACAAGAATAGAACCGATTACCTTTTGACCAAAATCTACGTACCCTACCCCCCCAAAAAAAAAAAAAAATAAAAATAAATAAATATAAAAACAAAAACAAACACACACACACACACACACACTCTGCCTCCCGCCAACTATATCTCCTAAAAATGACCATGCTCAATGTTTGCCTGATGCTCACCATATATACTCACTATGAGACATACAGTGTACATAGGGACTTTATATAGACGAGGGGTCATGATTACAAAAATAATAATAATAATATTAACACTATTGTACATTACCTACTCTGGGAGATTTTCAAGAACTACTTCATTGATGTCTGCGAAAATGAACAAGGCAATTTATAAAGATCGCTTTCATTTTCTTTGTGAGCGATTTAACCTGGACTCATCGTTATCCATGCCTTTTTATGTGTTTTCTTTTACTCAGGTGTCCTCGTTATTGTTGTTGTTGTTGTTGTTGTTCCCCAAGCTGCCTGGCCGAACAGCCCCAAGGCCCCGAGCAAGGCCAAGGCCATAACCGAGCGCCCCCACAGAACCTCGTTATTGTAGATCAGCATGCCTACTAACCAGCATAGATAATAGTGAATCCAAGTTCCATAAACTCCTAATAAAAATGGTGGAAGCCCTTTTTTCCTTTCTTTTATACAAGTTCTATGCCTAGAGATTGGGTGAACAGGATTCTTTGTTAGCGGGGGTGATGTTACGGTGCCTCCAGAGGACCTAGAACAAGGGAAGCGAGTATGGCTGAGAGACAAAGGATAAACGAGAAGTTATGTCGTGGCTCGTTTTATCATTCTTCCCTTTATTCCTCCCTGCGTCTTGCTCTCTGATTTATTCAATTGTCTCTACCTCTCTCCTTTTCACGGATGCCTCTTATTTTTATATTCCCAAACAATGACTCTATAATTTATTTAACTTTCTCTACATATCTCCGTTTTGCATAAATTCCTGTGTTTTTTGTTTTCTATGCTTGTTATGACCTTACCTTTAAAACACCTCCCCAGGCAGTCATTTGCGTGTGCATAAACCTTTAAGGGGAGGTTTTCAGTTAGTTCGCTAGACCTCCATCAAGCTTAACATTACAGACCCTAGACCCCCTTTCAAGATAAATATGTAAATTTTTTGGTAGAACATTGTCCCGGCCGAAGGCCCGGACCATTAAATTACAGGCTCGCTATCGCTCGCCAGGAAAAAATCGACAACTAATTGGCACGAAAAATCTTAAAATTTACAGAAATGGGGCGAAAGTTCTTAAAATCGCCAAACTAATGGGGCGAACGTCTTAAAATATAAAAAACAATGGGGCTAACCATGAGGGAGAATGGGGTCAAGATAAAAATCCCTCAAGTGGAAATCTCCCCTTAACCGTCCTGGTGATGTAATGGTTAGAGCGTTTAAAAATATGTGTGTGATAACCAAGGTTCGAATCCCGGTGGATCACATATATGCTTTAATTAATTTCAATGGAGGTGTTTGATGTTGTGGTGAGATTTATAAAAATATAGATTACTTAATTATATTTTTAACTTTTCCCCTCGTATCTATTGTACTTTCTCCTCCCTAAATTATTGTTTACGCTTGTCACTTACTGTGTATGATTATCTCTCCTGCTCTCCTCTTATATGTCATCCTTTACTTCTTCCCCCTTTCGTTCGTCAACATCACTTATTTCACCTCATGCACAATCTCTCTCTCTCTCTCTCTCTCTCTCTCTCTCTCTCTCTCGTTACTTACATCAGTTTACCCCTTATAGCTTGTTACATACAGCATGTTATCCTCACCCTTCCCTCAGTTTTCATCTTGTTATTGTGTGTGTGTGTGTTTGTTTATTTGTGTGAGTGTGTGTGTTTGTTTGTTTGTATGTGTATGTGTATGTGTGTGTGATTTCTCCTTAACCTCTCTACTACTGTGTTTTTATTTTATATTTTTATCTTTCTCTATATATCTGCCTTTGTCTTATTTATTTCCCTATTGTAGCGCCACTGCACGACAAGGATAATTTAACGAAGTCCAGCAATGTCATTCAACGAAATTCACATAAACGATTAACGTGTCTCATATATGCCTGCTAGTTTGCAATCCGTTATATACACAATCTTCAAAAAACACAAAATAAAACTAAAATTGTTGTAATAATACTCTCAGAAAAGTCACAATTCCAATGTTAATAAAACTGTAAAGGAGGGCCAATAAAAGAACACAACTCAGTGAAGTTTGGAAAAATATTCAGGCAACATAATGCTTAGGTGTATACTATTCATGAGTCAGGAGGTGATTTGCTGTCCCATAGTAATGTACACCAGTTGGACTTCAGACTAGCGATATCAGGTCAGTTTCAAGACGATGATCAGGAAAGGTGTTGACTATATCCAAGTATAACTGCATCAGTAGAGTTTCTAGTTTTGTATCTAATTCATTAGATGGTGTCAGTAACAAGAAACCAACCATTGTATGAACCCCCGAAACCCACATAGTACAGACTGGAAGGGGCAGCCTCTAATTAATGCAAATCTGAATAAAATGTAACTGAGAACTGTCTCTTCACTGTCTTGGGAAACATTACCTTAGTTAATTTCAAGTACATGCAATTGACTTGGAGACCTGACATTGATCCAAAGGAGAATTATTTCAAACTTGAACATTCCAATTACCTACTACAAATATAATACCAACGATTAGTCAGTCATATTTATGGATGACACGAAAGAAACATATATCAAAACATCATGACAAAGTCTTTCAAATGAGGATCATATTTGAAGATAATCTTATTACTCTGAAAATGAAGATTTTCCTGAAATGGCTTGCAGGTAATAGTGGCTTTATATATTCAACTAACTGGAATTCGTATTCTGATCAGTGTTAAAAAAGTAGTTTTAGGTATGTGTCGTTAGCATCCAGGCACTCCTTGAGAACCACTCAGACATATTCCCTATCGATCATGCCTAACATCCTACCCACCTAAAGACAAGATTACAGAATGAGGTGAGTATTGAAGTTGATGATCACCAACTATTATTTGACTGCCAGCACTTGCTTAAGGTTGTCTTAAAGCCCATCTGGAGACAACTCTATTGTGTCTGTGGTTCTGCCAGCTACAGGATATTAAAAACAAAAATACTGCAATAATATATTGACTTTTACAATGTCACCAAACTTGAAAAACAAAACAAAATAGATAGATCACCTTCATTTTTGTTGTGAAACATTTAACCTGGACTCAGAATTATTAAAGTTTGTTTTTTCTTACCCTGGGAAGTTGTGTGATTAGGAAAAGTTGTCATCAGAGATGATGTTATGACGCTTCTGAATGACCTAAAGTGAAGTTCTGCATTGTTTGCTGAGGGAACAAGTGTAAACGAAAAATTATGTCCTAGCTCGCTTTATCATTATATCTTTCCTTTATTCTTCCCGTTGTTTTGTTTCCTGCTTTATTAAACTTTCTCCGCTTCTCTCCATTTCACTCTGATTCCTCTTATTATTGCTTCCCTATAATTTGTGTTCATGATTTAGTAAAAATGTTCTACCTTTTTCCATTTTACATCACTTCCTCTGATTTTATATTTTACTCTCATATCCGTCTTATCCACAAAACACCTTTTGATTGTGTTAAATAATATGCATACCCTTCACAGCATTCATGCCCTCTCCTTATATCTATTTTACTTTCTTCTTCCTACTGCCTTCACCTTCATCACTTATATATCTCCTCCTTTCTCCTCACATCTTTCATCCTTTATGTCTACCTCCTTCCCTTTGCCAAAATCACTTCTCTCACCTCTTGCACAGTCTCTTTCTCTCTCTCTCTCTACCAGTTTACCCCTTTTAGCTTCCTACATATACTAAATACCATAGGCTATCGTCAACCACCCATCATATTTCGTTCTTATTAAGTTTGGTGTGTGTCTGTGTAAGGGGTTCTGACCTCTATATTTGTATTTATTTCACCATTCTCTCTATATCTACTGCCCTTGTTTTGTTTTTGTTTTCCTGTTTTGGTACCACCAGAAGGCAAGGAATATATATTAAAGTCCAAGAACGTCAGCCAAGGTAATGCACATTAATGCAATGAAAGACCTGTTTCCTAAAACCCTTTTGAAATTATGTGTCAATTATCATGTGACATAGAACATTTTCAAAAGCAACAATTACAGCTCTAATTTCTGCAATGAACCTCATAGAAAAAAGTGCAATTCCAATATTCATACAGTTCAATGGAAGACCCAAGAAAGGCACTCTGAAAAATGTTCATTATAATGTTGCACTAGAAGAGAGAGTAATCAAGTCACCATATGAAATGTTTGTGAATGAATAAAGAGGTGAACAAAATATATAACAAATGATAATTCATCAGTTATTGAGAACACTGGTAATTCATCCAACCACCAAGTTGTGTATCTGCTTGGGAGACTCATTATGGATGAGCTAATTATAAAAATCCTTCATCCCACTTCCAGTTATTGGCTGGTCATCACCCTATGACACTCAGTATTGCTTGAAGTATACTAAAGAGTAAATTTTGGAAAAATATTCAGGCAACATAGTGGTTCAATCTATACCATCCATTAGTAAGAGCGACGAGTTGCTGCCCCATAGTATGACTGCACACCAGTTGGGGTCATGGAATATACCAGACCAGTGGAAGCATGTCAGTGCCGAGACAGTGATCTCACTACTGACTAATTACCGATGAACTGTGTCATGGAACGAACTAGACCTATTTCCAGTCGAGGTCCTAGTTTGGTAACTGATTTCTTTGATGGTTTCAGTAATGAGTCTCTTCGGCTCAACCAGTAACTTAAGCCGGTATCACACGAGCGCTTTTTCCCTCAACACTGGTCTGGCAGCTTATGTGGTCAACTTTTAAAATATTTTGGTTACCGAAATTCATCCAACATCAGTATAGTTGCCGATACCCGTGCAAAATATTCCAGAAATGTTGTCAGTAAAATGTTGACCATCGAATAATGACTATAAAAGCTCTCGTGTGATACCGGCTTTACTTGGCATAACCCCCAAGACATACGAAGTAGAGACTCTAAGAGGCAGCCAGTACTTACTCCAAGAATGATTAAGATGTAACTGAGAACTCTATTCACTGTTCTGAGCCAGATTATCTCAGTCAGTTTCAATTATACCGGCATACAGTTGACTAGGAGTCTTAGCAGTGATCCAGATGAGAATTATGAAGAACTTCTCAAATTCAATTCCTTATCCCAACTACAGTAATATACCGATGATCGAGCAATCAGGTAAAAGGATAACATGAACATAACTTTCATCAAGGAAATCATTACAAGAACATTACCATGATAGCCTGCCAAGAGACAATTTATGATGCCAATCTTATTACACAGAAACTTAAGATTTATCTGACAGGATAATCTAATCTTGGGTATGAGTCCACAGCATCCAGACACTCCTTAACAGCCACTCAGACTAATTATTTATCGATCAAGCCCAACATCTTACCCACCTGAAAACAAAAGTACAGGGTTATGCAAGGTGGGCAATAAAGTTAATGATCGCCAACAATAATTTCACTGAAGACCGCCGGTACAATGCTTAAGACCATCTTAAGGGTCCTATGGAAAAACCACTACTGCAAAAATGGGGTTTATTTACTCTAGAAGTCTCAAGAACTACTTCACTAGTCGTTTAGCCTTTATGATGTCCCCGCTTATGACTGAGAATATAATAAAAAGCTCTGCCATAAATGTCATTGTGGTCTACTTAACTAGACTCAGCATTATCTATCCCTTATTTTATTGTCTTACATTTTGAGTTGTGTTCTCCTTTGGTGTTCAGCATACCTACTAACCAGCATAGGTGATGGGCTGGTCTATCAGAGTGAGAACTGAGCGATCTCTGCCATACCCATAGCTTACTCTGACTGTTCCTTTTACTTATATATTTTCTAGATCTCAAGTGACGGCGTCTCTTCCGTGGATTGACCTCCCAATCTACCAAGATTGGAAGCCAAAGCGTCACATTTTTCCTTTGCCCCTCAACTTTCTCTTCATAATTGCTGAGGGGCACAGGGCCCTGGGTGGGGCTTTGGTTTCCCCGGCGGCGTTTCCGCACTCTCCTCAGCTCCCCGCCATGGAGTGGCTTCGGTCACCCAGGCTTTATTGTGGTCGGCAGGGAGGGTTCTATGGGGGCGCTCGGTTATGGCCTTGGCCCTGTTCGGGGCCTTGGGGCTGTTCGGCTAGGCAGCTTGGGGAACAACAACAACAACAACAACAACCAGCATAGGTACAGTAATGCCAGGTTTCATACCCCTAAGTGCAGCAAAAGAAGAAGATAGTTATGATTTTCTTACACAAATTCTATGCTTGCAGCTTAAGGGGAGACTGGCCGTCTGTTTGGTCTATTAATTCATGTATTCATATATTTGTTTAGTTTCCTCCCTAGACCTCCATCAAGCTTAGAAAAACACCCCCTAGACCCCCCTTCAAGATAATTTTTTACATTTTTCAGTAGAAAAATTTCCCGGCCGAAGGCCGGTTCCTCTTAAAATTGAAGGCTCGCTATTGCTCACCAGGAAATAATCTACACCTAAATGGCACGACAGGTCTTAAAATTGACAATGAAATGGGGCGAAATGTGTTAAAATCGCCAAACTAATGGGCCGAACGTCTTATAATCTCAAAACTAGTGGGGCTAAACATTAGGGAGAAGAGTTGGGTCCAGAAAAAAGGTCTGCCTCCCCTTAAGTGAACACATCTCTGTCAGTTGAGGTGATGCTATGGCGCCTCTGAGGGACCTACAGCAGCAAGGGAAGCTCTGTATGGATGGATGGTTTAGGGAACAAGCGTAAACGGGAAAGTATGTTCTAGCTTATTTAAGGGGACATGGGCCGGTTTTCTGGACCACTTTCTCCCACGTGTTTAGCCTCATTAGTGTTGAGATTTTAGGGCGTTCGACCCATTACTTTGGCGATTTTAACACCTTTCGTCCCATTTCGTTATCAATTTTATTTAGTTTGTCAATTATATCCCTGGCGAACGATAGTGAGCCTGTAATGTTGGAAGAACCGGCCTTCGGCCGGGAAATGTTTCTACCGAAAAATGTACAAATTAATCTAGAAGGGGGATGTAATGGATGCTTTCTTTTAATTTGATGGAGGTCTAGGGAGGAAACTAGAAAAATAATGAATACATGCAAAACTCGCCCAAAAAGTGAACCATCTCCTCTTAATCATTATATTTCCCATCTATTCCTTCCTTCTTCTCTCATAATGCTTCAATCAACTGTGTCTACCTCTATTAATATAACTAATCCTGATGTTTACGTTCTAAAGCAATGGCTCTCTGATTTATTTAACTTTCTCTACCTCTGCCTGTTTTCCATTAATTCCTCTTATTGATACAGTCTAAACTCACTGTGATCTTAACATAAAATTTGTTTTGCAATTAATTTTCTTTTGAGCTCACACACACACACACACACAACCACATACACACACACACACGCACGCACAAACATCTGCAATCTGTACACACACACACACACACATTCACACACACACACATTCACACACACACACACACACACTACTATGTGCTTTTGTAATGTTTCTTTGTTGCATATAATATAACTCTCTCGCTCTCTTTCTCTCTCAATTGCAAGTGAAAAATTATACTGTGATTAGCTTACATATTCCCCTCTCCACTTAACCATGAACTCGAATATATTTGGCCACGTTTTGATAATACAATATTTTAATATTTATAATACAATCAAATTGAACGAATGGGAGATGAAAGGCTTACAAAGAGAATATGTGAGTCAGGTACAAGGGGAGATAGAAGGGCAGGAAGACCCCCATTGAGATGGAGAGACTGTGTAAGAAAGGCTTTGGATGATAGAGGAATGACTATAGATCAGGCAGGGGAAGTGGTGGTGGACAGGAGTGAATGGAGAATGCTTGTGAATAGTTGAGTGAACACGTGGTCATTTGGAGTAAGGGGTCGGGCGCAAGTTGGACTAGATAATAGTCCATCAGGCGCCTGGCCCGGGGAGACGATTAATATGAAGGGTGTGCCTGGAAGTGTGGTGGGAGGGCTTGTGGCTTTGGCTCCGCTGCATGTCTGCCTGCCGAGATCGGAACCTCTCCGGGTGGTCAGGGGCCGGAGGAGTGCTGGAGCGACCTTGGTGGCCCTGGTCTCTGGGTCTTCTCCTGGGTGGCCTGGGTGTGTGTGAGTTTGTGTTTTTTATCTGTGTTTATTTTTTGTTTTATGTTGTTTTTGTGTTTTCCCTGTTCTTGCTCTGTCTTGGGTCGGCTACCCCCAAAATGGGGATTGGGCCTGAGCATATAGATAGATAGATAGATAGACAATCAAATTTGCTGAAATAATTATATTAGAAACTTAAAATATTTCCCTGTAAATTCTGTAATACTATAATTGTTATTGTTATTCATAATTTATCTCGTCTTCTGGCTGAAGTTAACTTTATTAATATACTATAATTATATGAACTCGAATTTTCACCAATTACCCCTTCTTGGGTGAGGGCTGGCCCTATCCAGAGTGAGGTTTGGCAACCTCTACCCAGCCTTAGCTATTTCTGTCTGTCTTTGTTACTGTCTACTTTTCCTTCTGGGGGCATGTGCCAAGGAATCCTCCTTCCCTTGTATAATTATCTGTGACTCATGTTCAGTGTGAGCATGCTGTACAGAACGCCTAGTCATGCCCCACTCTCGCTAGGATCGTCAGGGCAGGAACTTTGGCTGTAGTCTATGTAGAGTTTCCTAACTTAGTTCATGTGCGCCGTTGTACTATAAGTATTATGAATATGTATTTTGTTTTCATCTGAGTCAACGAGTTCTATTTTATATCATTAGTTATAAGTATTGTGTGTAAAACTTATTTGTAATGATGGGAGGAGAAACAGCCACAGTTGGGGGTCAGTGGGTGCGCCATGCGGGAGGTGGGCCTAACTCACTAGCACTCCCCCCCCCCCCCCCCCTCAGTGCTAGGGGAGCCTTTGTCTATCCCAGAGGAGAGAGAGAAATTACGTAATGGTTGTCAGTGGGCGGTCCTTAGTAGTTCACGTTGGGCTCACTAGAGGGCCGGGTATAAAAAGGGAAGTCTAGCCATTTTTTCGTCAGAACTCATTAGGCAGAGCGACTTCTCATTTCCCTTGCTAACTATATATATTCTTCTGACTGATGTGAACTTTCTCTACTACCTTACATTCTTATCTCCTCTTTTCCCTGCCTGTTTAACTTCCATGGTCCCGTTGGTGCAGAGCTAGTCAGCCAACGTATTATCGCTTGAGTTCTCACGAGATACTTGCCTATTAGATAGCCTATTTTTGGAAGGGTTAACTTAGAATAGGATTGATTTATGTTTGTTGCACTTGTATATGCATTTCCCTGTGTGTTATTATTATTATTCCTGTTTTCTGCTAGTCTAGGTAATGCTAGACTGGGGTAAGGCTTTTCTGTGTTACGAGTTGTTGTTTGATGCAGTGGTTAAGCGATAAACCTGCATACTCGTTTCGGTTCAGTGAAGCCTAGGTTGTCTTCGCGGCTGACTGTGTTGAGTTAATAATTTACAGTGCGTGAGGGCAAGAGCCTAACCACCCTGTATTTTATTAACAGTTTGTTTTTACTTTGTCAAGGAGCCGGGAGAAAACCAGATACAAGGGATCTGGATTTCTCAAAGTGCACTTGTTAGTTTTAATGTAATACTTTAAACAGTTGTGAGGACTTCGCTAGGCTACGAGCCGTTTTTGCTCAGTCACTGCTACCTTTTGCCCACAGTACCCCAGCTAGACTTTACTCGATTAGTAGATACAGAATAGTATTGAAGCTTTCCTTATGTATGATATTGTTTATGCACTATTGATTTCATGTGTTGCAAGCTTGGCTACTTTAGTGATTAGTGGCCCACGAGCACAATCCGAGTAGGCTATTGCCGTTGCATTTGCGGAGTACTTCTTTTTAATGTTTGCCATTTCCTATTGCATATTCTTTTAATTATTCTTATGCCAATTTAAACCTTTAATAGTATTTAATTGCCAGGGTTTTTGCTTATTGAATTACTGTTCAAAATCCGATACGTACTTCTTACGAGCATCCGAGAAGCATCTAACTTTTTTCAGAAGATTCCTTGCTCGATGCTTAAGGACTATTAATTAACGTAACGTAATAGTGCCGATCCGAAGTAGAGGGTGGAGGACTTCTTAAGTTCTTAGTCAAGGGTGGATTACTTCGGCTTCGGCCAACACTATTCTTTGGTGTTGTTGTTTCTTACTTCATTGTTTGATTGTTGACCAGACTAGATAATTCCTGTCTCTTTATTAGTCTGTTGTTGAACACTAGTACCGAGTTCTTGTATACCCCGTTATAGCAGATTGAACTCTGGAGGGTATTGGTGTTTTTTGTTCGGCTGGCAGTACTCAGGGGTTGGGATCGTGTGTTTCCGTTGTGGCAGCGAGCCGTACTCGAGTCCTGATTGAGAGCCCTTGTGTACCCGAGTGCCAGTTCGTAACATATCCTACTCGACGATATAGAGAAACGGGCGAGGGAACGCGAAAGTGGTCTCGGACCCTGAGAATAGGAACTTTGAATGTTTCTGTACGGGCTCTGTCTCGTGTCGGTCACCCCCAGCAATAAAGTATTTGACTGAGCACATACATAGATACATACATACACGCATACATATATACATACCATTTTATTATACTGTACTGCACTCTTACATGTTATCCTGACTTCTGCTATAAAACTAAATTATGTTTAGTAAGCCTATGTGGAATTTAGAAGATTAATTTAGGTCAAGTTCACGAATTGATTGCTAGAGGTCTATCTAAAGTTGCAGAAAGTCGTCTAGTGATAGTGAACATATAAGAGATAAGTTGCCATAAAGCTGAAGCAGTTAAATATCCAGTTGTATACTGTGCAGTGCATTAACGCAGTATTGCTTATAATATTGTTAGTAGTGCATGTATGCTCTGATATTCAATGGCATAAGTCTATCATGCAACCAGGCTCTCACATCCATGTAGTACGTCATAATTTGTGGATTGTATAGATATTCAATCATGTGGTTAATTTCCTGATATACTATGTGCTTTTATAATGTTTTTTTGTTGCATAAAATATAACTCTCTCTCTCTCTCTCTCTCTTCAATAAATCACTAGAACTGGAGAGTTCCCTAAAGTCTTAAACCTGGCCATTGTGTACCAAATCTTTCAGACAGGGAATCATGAGTGTTCCAAAGAATTATCTGCCAATTTGCTTTTCTTCTATCATAGTAAAACGTTTAGAAGGGATACTAAATAGTTGACTAACTGGAAATTCACAATTTGATTACAGATTCCCAACATGGATTCAGGCAGGACCGATCATGACTTGCTAATTTGTCGGAATTTGTCCATGAAATACTGAGTGAGTGTGACCAAAGTAGAGCAATAGATATCCTTTACTTAGATTTTCAAAAAGGATTTACCAAAGTGCTTCATTGCAGGCTAATGCCAAAGGTGAATGTACTAAGTATCAATGCAGAGGTCACAAATTGGATAGAAAGTTGGCTAACAGGTAGACAGCAACGGGTGGCAATCAATAGTGTTTCTTCTGATTGGCCTCCAATCACTTCTGGAGTTCCACAGGGATCTGTCCTTGGCCCACTTCTGCTTATCATATTATGTCAATGACATCGATATTGGTCTGTTGAGTGTGATCTTTCAAGTTTGCAGATGGCATTAAGCTTTGAGTGAATGTGAAGGATTTTAAAGGGGTTGAACACCTCAGAATGGATATTAACAGACTGGTTGAATGGTCTGATATATGGCAGATGCCGCTAAACTTGAAAAAGTGCAAGGTGATGCATATCGGCCAAGCAAACCCCAAGTAAGGCTATTCGCTACTGGGAATGCCCCTGGAAGTGACTGATTTGGAAAAGGATTTGGGAGTTCTGAATAAAAGTGAACTAAAGTTTCCGTAGCAGTGCATTGAAGTAGAGAAGAAAGATCAGAAATTATAGAGTTGTATTTAGAGATAATTTAAGTACAGAAATATCGAAATAGTCTACAACAATATGAAACACTCTACAACACTCTGATGCGGTCCCTCCTGGTGTATGTTGTTCAATTCTGGTCTCCAGCACTCAGGAAAGATACAGAGCGACTAAAAAGGGCACAAGCTAGGACTACAAAGCTTATTCCATCGATTAGAAGACTGAGCTATGAAGAACGGTTGAAAGCTATTGATATCTTTTCGTTGGAAACACGCATACTACGAGTTCAGCTTAATGAAGTTTTAATAATACTTAATGGGTTTGACAATGTTCATTATAGTAAAATGTTTAGCCTCAGTATGAATACAACATGCAACCATGACTGGAATTTAAAATTGAAAGGCTTAGCACTAGAGTTTGTGAACACTTTCACTTGTAAGATCCATTCTTCTTGCAACAAACTTCCCTCAGAAGTTGTGAACTGGTCTTCAGTAGAGCAGTTCAAGAAGAGAGTGTATAGTATTTCGCACACTCTGCAATGAGTTTAATGCACTACACAATATTTTTCCACTTCAAGTATCTCCCCGGAATAGACCGCAAAGTCCTTGATATACAAACTATTCCTTGTAACTCGCTATCTCGTTAGGCACATCAGTTTACCCCTTTCCCTGTCTACATGTTATCTTCTCCCTCCCCCTCAGTTTTTGTCTTGTTAACAATTTTAGTGCCGGTTTGTACTTTTTCTCTTTCATTTGTATATGTTTTTGTTTTCTTTCGTCTGATTGTCACTCAACCATTTTGTTTATCTACCAGCTTCCGTTGTCTAATTGTCTTACTTGTTTTGGTCCAGCGACGTCAGCCAAGCAATTGCATATACAAGTAAAACCTGTTTCCTTAATTCCTGCTAAAATTCTGCTTTAGGAGTTCCATGACAAATAAATTCGTCCAAAGCAAAAAATTAAGCTCTAATTATTACAGTAATGATACTCTTCAAAACTTTCACAGCTCCGAGGTTCATGCAATTGCATGGAAGGCCTATGAAGAGCACTATGTAGGCTGTTTACCAGGATGCTGTAATTGAAGAAGCTTTTGGTTGAATGGCAATATAAGAAATATAAAATAGATTATAATTCACTAGTCAGTGAGAGCACTGGTACTCACCTACCAATGTGTTTATGTGGCTGATATGGCTGAGACTGACTCAATAAAGCTGAGCTAATAATATACAGTCCATCCCACTTCCAGTTATCGTATGGCATCACCCAATGACTCCTTGCTTGGAGAGCACAACAGAGTGTAATATGGAGAAATATTCAGTCAATATACTGCTTAGCTGCATAACAGCTATTGATGACAGAGGTGACTAGCAGTCACATAGTAAGATCGAATACTAGTTAGGCTCATGGGCTCAAGCTAGAGGAAGCATGTCAGTGCAACGAAAATGCTCAGTCAACGCATAGACTAATTTCCAATGGGCTGTGTTAAGAATTGGGCTAGAACAATATCCAGTCAAGGTCCTAGTTTGGTACCTGATTCCTTTGAGGACTTCAGTAATGAGGAACCGGCCACCGGCAGAACCCTCATGACTTTTATGATAAACACACAAAGAGCCAGCCCTTATTTATGCCTAGAATGAATAAGATTAATCTGACGATTGTCTCCTAACTGTCCTGAGCTAGATTACCTTAAGAAGTTAAAAGTACAGTCGTGGACACAAATTTCTGGACCACTTTTTGGAGGTGACACTATGAGATAGTGGTGAACTATTTCGATTAACTGCTTGACCCACATACAGTATATCAAATTACTGATATTCACTGGTATGGCTCAATCAGCAAGGTTAATAAAATATATTGTACCATATTTTGAGGAATACTGACATTTTGTGATTATTAATGTGGTTGTCATGTAAAATATATTTTGTATTACAATAGTGTACTCTAATACCCCGCTCGGGGTCGCATGAAGATAAATATTATTTTTAATATACTATTATTATTATTACTAGTTACTGTTCATGGTTATGTTTGTTTTTAACATAAAATGGTGTTTAAGTATTCCTGACCACGACTTTACATGCAAATGTTATGGAGATTAAAACTTATCCAAACAAGAATAATCAGACATGACAAATTTAATGACGCATCTCAAATATTTAATACAAATTATCTAATCAAAGGTGATATGAATAGAACATACATCAAGAACATCATCACAAGACTATCATCATGACAAACTGACAAATGACAATAATGTCTTAGGGTCCTCACATGACCCTGATGATTAAGATCTACCTGGCTCAGCTGGTTTCATATGTTTAACAACCTGATAATTACATCTGATCAGCATGATAAACTAATCATAAGCATGTGTCCTCAGCATCCATGCACTCCATGACAATCAATCAGACTAAAACCGGATTCACACGAGCGCTTTTTTCGTAAATTTTCTATGAGCAAATTTGTTTTCGTATTATTTCGGGACTTTTTCGCACCGGTATCGGAAACTAGGTGAAGGTAGATTATGTTAGGTGGCTGATTTCGGATATAACTTAAACTTTGAAGATGCCAAACTACAATTTCCCGTAAAAATTGCCGGAGAATGGGATCGTGTGACACCAGCTTAATTCCCTATAAATTAGGCCCAATATCTTACCCATCTGAAGACAAGATTTCAGGTGGGCATCAAGTGGGCAATTATATTAATGACCGCTAATAATGACTTCACTGATGACTATAAGCACTTTCTTAATTAAGGGGGGTCACCTGCTTTTTTCTCTCCTTTTCTCTCTTTCTCTGGCTTGTATCCATTTGGCCCCATTCAGCCTACTGTTTTAAGACGTTTACCCCATCCAGGTGTCAATATTTTCCTGGCGAGCGGTAGCGAGTCAGCATATTTATATTTTTGTTTTGACAGAAAGCTAAAATTTGTAAATTTTTCGATAGAAAAATGTCTCCGGCAAAGCCGGATTTCTCTATACAATGTTGGCTCGCTATCGTTTGCCAGGATGAAATCGACACCTGGATGGGGATAAATGTCTTAAAACAGTTGGCTGAATGGGGCCGAATGGATACAAGTCAAAGAAATAGAGAAAAGGAGAGAAAGAGAAAATAAAGCAGGTGAACCCCCATAAGGCCATCATGAGGGCCTTATGGAGAAAACACTGGTGTATAAGGTGACTAGCAACTCAGAGAGATTTCCAAAACTGTTTACACTAGGGTGTGAATATCTACTGTACCCGAACATAACAAGGCCAATATAAAGAAATATCCCTTAATTTCCACTGTTGGCTATTGAACCTAGTGTCACTTTTATGTGTTTCTTAACTTCAATGCATAAGTGTATTGATTTTCGGTGTGAGCGTCCTGGGTTCGAATCCCCGGACTGCCACATGTGTTTCTTAATTTCTTTAATCGAGTTTGGGAGTAAAGTTGGTTGGTGGAGAGAACATAATAATATGAAATTAATGTGGGGGTTTTCGGGGTGGGGGGTGGGGGGGGGGCAATGAACATGCCTAATAACCGGATAGCCAGTTTAGTTAATGGCTATTCCAGGTTCCTTAGCCCCTGATGGAAATAATCGAAAATATATTCATGACATTATATATTACTTGTCAGTGGACGCGGTTTACTCCGGAGGACCTAGAGAACCAAGGGAAGTCCTGTATTAGTGGTTGAATGAACAAGCGAGAAGTTATATGTCCTAGCTCGTTTTATAATACTTACACAGTATCTCCCTTCTAATTCTCCGTGCATCTTGCTTCCTGTTCTATTAGCTTTCTCTGTTTTTCTCCATTTCACTCATATCTGTTATTTGTACTTCCTTTAACTATAACTATTAGTTTATTCAAGTGCATTGGGGTTTGTAATTGATGATTCATTTTAAGAACGGGGTGTTACTTAATAACTACCTGAATTAATTATACAGTTTCTCTACCTCTCTCCGATTTACTTCGATTCCTCTACATTAAATTGTCTTCAATTACTATGACCTTGTCCTCAAACCACCGCCGTAGTTATTTGTTTTTCACTTTTACTTAACCCCTTCATTACCGGTGACACCCTTTTACTTAACCCCTTCATTACCGGTGACACCCTTTTACTTAACCCCTTCATTACCGGTGACATCCTTTTAATTATATTCTGGCAATAATTATACTATTTCATTCAGCTAAGGAAGGACATCTAGCAATAATACGGCTTCAAACTGTCTCGACCAACCCTTTTAACTACCACAGATCCTTCTTAAGCTGCATAATATCGTCTAAATATAGCTAGCATATAATATAACGCACGTCGCTGGTACTCAATGGGTTAATAAAGAGAGAAACTCTCATATGGCTCAGCCATATATAATGTTTGTACAGTCGCGCTAATAAGTAATTTCCCAGCTGTCATTGCGTTTGGCTTGCTCTGTGCTGTATTAATGTCTGTCAGATGTTGAATAGGGTTGGTAAGTGTAGGAACATGTTTGTATATTTCACTCGATATGAAGAAATGAAGCTTAGATATTGCTGAGGCCAATTATTGATCAAAACATACATGGTGCCGAGACATCACTTATTAGCGCGACTGTACAGCCATCAACTTATTGTATTTATTGTTTCTGGCTATGTTACCTTTTTAAAATGTTCACTTTCAATACCTTTTATATATTTTTCTCTCCAACCGTCCTTTATCTCCTCATGGCTATTGCACTTTATTATTTCTATTTTCTTTACCCCTATTGTTTATATATATATCTTCCTCTCCTCTCGTCGTTCACCCTTTATTTCTTCCTCTCTCTGTTTGCAAGAATAGCTTCCACAACATCTCATGCACAACATTTCCCTCTCTCTCTCGCCCTGTTTCTCTCTCTCTCTCTCTCTCTCTCTCTCTCTCGTTACCTACATCAGTTTACCCCTTTTAGTTTCCTACATGCAATATGTTATTCTCACCCTCCCCTCAGTTTTCAATGTGTTATTCTTTTGTGTGTGCTTTTCCTCTCTTTTCCCTTTCTATTTGTATCAACCATCAAGGTGTTTATATGGTTGAGATAAACTCAATAAAGACGAGCTATTATAATACTTTAGACTCCATCCCACTTCTAGTAAAACTCTAGCATCACCCAATGATTCCTCACTGTGGGTCGGAGAGAGTGTAAGTTGGATAAATATTCAGTTTATATAATACATATAGCTATATACCAACAATGAGCTGATGTATTATAATATAGTAAGACCAAACAACAAACACGAGGCTCATGGAATAATTTATATCAGACCAGAGGAAGCATGTCAGTGCCAACACAATCATTAGTCAAAGCGTTACTAATTTGGAATGGTATCTGTCAAGAAGTTGGCTCGACCAATTTCCTGTCAAGGTCTTAGTTCGGTAGCTGATTCCTTTGATAGCTTCAGCAATGAATGTCTGACCACTGGTTGAGCCTCCAAGACTTACATAGTAGAGACTCAAATAGGCAGCTCTTTATTATTCCTAGAATGAGTAAAATGTAACTGAAAATTGTCTTAAGGGAGCCCACCTCGCTTTTTTTCTCTCTCTCAATCTCTCTTTGGCTGTATTCATTCGGCCCCATTGAGCCTACTGTTTTAAGACGTTTACCCCATCCAGGTGTCATATTTTCCTGGCTAGCGGTAGCAAGCCAGCATATATATATTCTGTTTTTACAGCAAGCTAAATTTGTACATTTTTCGATAGAAAAATTTCTCCGACGAAGCCGGATTTCTCCATACAATGATGGCTCGCTATCGCTCGCCAGAAATAAATCGACACCTGGATGGGGATAAACGTCTTAAAACACTTAACAAAACAAAATCGAATGGATACAAGCCAGAGAAAGAGAGAAAGATAAGAAAAGCAGGTGACCCCCCTTAGTTGTCCTGTGCTAGATTACCGGTACTTTAGTCAGTTTAGAGTGCATGCAATTGACTTGAGGTTTTTGCTCTGATCCAACCAAGAGTCATTACAGACTTGCCTAATTCAATAACCTATCTCAAAATATTATTCCACACTCAGCTAATCATATTTAAAGCTGACATAAACTGAGTATACATTTAAAACATCATAATAAGAATATGATCTTGAAAAATTGCAAACTAATTTCTGAAACAAATCCTGTGAGTCTGATGATTGACGTCTTACTGGAAAGGCTGATGGTTAATACCAAGAGTTGTTATATGTTTAACATCCAGGAATGTGTATGTTATCAACGTGATAAACTAATGTTGGGCATGTGTTCTGTGCATCCAGGCACTCCATGACAACCATTCATACTAATACCCTATCATCCAGGTACATTCTCTTATCCACCTGAAAACTAGATTACAGGGTGATGCTCCATCAGGTGTGCAGTAAAGTTGATTATCGCCAGCATTATTTTCACTAATGACTGCCAACAGCTGCTTAAGGCCATCTTAATGGCCTTATGTATACACAACTACTGCATGAGGGGGTTCCAGCAACTCTGGGAGACTCCCAAGAACTACTGCACTTTATTTGGATTTTGTGCTTAATTATTATTAAACAGCATGCCTAATGTCCAGGGTAGATAATAATTAGACTAGGGTCCCTAGCCTCTAATGGAATTTATGGAAACATATTATTTTTGTTTCTGATGCAAGTTCCATGTTATAGGAAATTATGTGGACATATATAATTATGTGGACATATATAATTATGTGGACATATATAATTATGTGGACATATATAATTATGTGGACATATATAATTATGTGGACATATATAATTGCAAGTTGAGGCGTTGTTATAACGCCTCTGGAGGACCTAGAGCACCAAGGGAAGTTCTACATTGTTGGCTGAGTGAACAAGCGCAAAGGAGAACTCCTAGCTCGTGTTACCATTAAGGGAGCCCACCTCGCTTTTTTTTCTTTCTCTCCCTCTCTCTTTCGCTTGTATCCGTTCGGCCCCATTCAGCCTACTGTTTTAAGACGTTTACCTGCATCCAGGTGTCAATATTTTCCTGGCGAGCGGTAGCGAGCCAGCATATATATTTGTTTTGTTTTGACAGCAAGCTAAATTTGTACATTTTTCGATAGAAAAATGTCTCCGGCGAAGCCGGATTTCTCCATACAATGCTGGCTTGCTATCGCTCGCCAGAAAGAAATCGACACCTGGATGGGGATAAACGTCTTAAAACAGTTGGCTGAATGGGGCCGAATGGATACAAGCCAGGGAAAGAGAGAAAAGGAGATAAATATAAAAAAGACTCCCCTTAAATCTTCCCTGCTTCATACAACTTTCTCTGTTTTCTACTTCACTCTTATATCTCTTAGTCTTACTTCCCTAGACTATGACTTCCGGATATATTGACAACTCTCTCGCTCTCTATTTTATACTGAAGTTTATTATTATTACTTCTGCACACTCATATTTGATATTAATTACAAAACCTCTCTGCAGTAATTTTGATGGTGTCATTAATCTGCATATTTAGCTCTTGATTTATCCGTTCTTTCTCTCCCTGATATCCTATTATATGTTCTATATTCTTCACCTTCATCACTTATACTGTACATCCTTCCTCTCTTCTCTCTCATATTTTGTCCTTTATACTTTCCGTTTGCCAATACCGCTTCTCTCACCTATTGCTCTCTCTCTCTCTCTCTCTCTCTCTGTTTTGTTTTTTAAAATCTGGAGTGCGCTTTAATTTAACTCGCATATCCATTAACTCTATTATTTCCATATCTGCTAGTATATGCTGTATCTATATATTACCAAACGCCTTGATCCCCGAGGGAGTGACCACGAATGAATCTCCTCAATCTCTTCCATCGAGGCAAATCGTTAGATTCTCTAGCATGTTTCACCGCCCATTGTAGTATATGGTCATATTGAGCTGTACAAAGGAGTACAAAGGAAATCAAGCAACAACATATCCAGGCTGCTTGCCCTCCAAAACACTGATGGTCAAGTGTCCAAACAGTAGTTTAGAGTGGGTAAGGGAGAAATGGAAAGGGAAGACTGTCCTGGGACAAATGTCTGTGGCAGGATTAGGAGATGTTAATAGGGGCCAGTTGTTAATAATATTATAGAGGGAAAAACAATGTACTCCTAACCAGTGTAATCGGCTCGATCTTGTTGAAGAGTTGTTAGAATTCACATTGTAATGCTTCATTGGTCCACTGCACCTCTGACGACCATCATTTTCAGAGAGGGTAAGTGTCAACCAATAACCCACTAGGCCCTAGGGGATCGATCCCAGGGCCTGCCGGGTCCGTATTCCAAACCTTACCACCTACTTCACGGTTGTTGCTCTGCCAATATAATATATGCATTTATTAGTAATATCAGATTTTGTAATACAAAAAAAATAAAAAATAAATAAAAAATGCGTAATTTTAAATCATACGATAATACATTGTTGAAGTTGATCATATCTTGCCTGCTGCTTGAATTCAATTTGATATACGGTATGTTAATAATGAATGTTAAATTATTACTCTGTTTGCACTCTACTGTAATACAGACAAGTTAATAACACCGGTAGCAATGCACGTGTGTTATTAATATTAAATGTAATATCGGTAATACTGTCATGTACCCATCCTCTCACATGCATTCAGTACGTCTTCATTATTGTAATTGTGTAGCTATTAAATCATGTGGCTAATTTAATGGTCCATGTTATGCCTTTGTAATGTTTCTTTGGTGCATGAACAGTCACAATCTTCTTATTCTTCTCTCTGCTCTCGCTCACTCTCACACTCATTTTCACTCTCTCTTTCTCACTCCCACCTTCTCACTCTGACATGAAAGACACATACATCAAGTACATGATGAGCATATGACTTCATCGAGGACTTTACAAACGTGTACAATTTCTGAATCTAATTATACGACTCTGGTCGTGAAGAACTACCTTGAAAAGCTGGTTAGTAATTTCAATCGGAATTATTGGCTTAACTAGCAGACATTTGATTGATAAACACATTTTGGGTACATGTCCTTAATATCCAGGCACTCCTTGACAACCACTCAGACTAATTTCCTCTCGATCAAGCCTCAATATCTAACCTACCCGAAGACAAGAATACAGGGTGATGCAGCATCAGGTGGGCAATTAACCCATTCAGTACCTGGGACGTCCCTTTTATGATATTCTGGCAACTTTTAGACCATTTTATTCAGCTTAGAAAGGACCTCTAGCAATAATAAGGCTGTATACACTGGTTCTCCCTGTCTTAATGTATGAATGTGAGACATGAACACTTAACAGTGTTTTGAAGAAACGTATCAACTCTTGGTACTAAATGTCTCCTCTCCGCAGGATCATGGGTTATCACTGGTACGATCACGTATCAAACCAGCGACTACTCCGTGAAAACGACTCGAGACATATTAGTTGCATAATCCGTAAATGCCAACTTTGGCTATATGGGCATGTGGTTCGACTCCCCGAGGCTGATCCCGCTCACTAGGTGATCTCTACAGAAGACAACCCTGAGTGGAGGAGACCGTTGGAAGACCATGGCACTCCTGGCTGAAGGAAGTCGGTAAATCATGAGATGGAATACTTAATATGGACCAGGCAGATGCCTGGAGGCTTTCCTGGGAGGATCCCCTTGGGTGGCGGCAGCAGATGAGTGTGGCTACGCGCTGCCACATTGATTGATTGATTGATGCTATCTCAACCAACCCTTTTTACAGATCCTTCCGAAGCTGCATGCTATCGTCTAATTGTAGCTAGAATACAATATAAAACACGTCGCTGGTTCTCAAAGGGTTAAGTTAATGATCACCATCACAAATTTAACTGATGGCCGCTAGCACTTGCGTACTTTGGCCATCTTAGGGGACTTAAGGCAGGATTGTTGGTGTTTCTGGCCCCCCTTCTCCCTCATGTATAGCCCGACCAGTCTTGAAATGTTAAGACATTCGTTCCATTACTTTGACGATTTTAAGACCTTTCACTCCATATCTTTGCCAATATGAGGATCTATTTAGGTGTCGATTCTTAGTTTGCGTGCGATAGCGAGCATGTAATTTTAGGAGGAGCCGGTCTTCGGCCAGGACATTTTTCTACCGAAACATATCCACATTTATCTCGAAGGGTGGTCTAGGGAGTCTTGTTTTAAAGCGCGATGGAGGTCAAGCGAGGAAACTAAAAAATAACTAAATAAATATATTAAATAGATCAGAACATATATCCTACCCATCTTAAGGGGAGGTTTTTAGTTGATTCCCTAGACTTCCATCAAGCTTAAAATCACTCCTCCTAGACCCCCTTTCAACATAAATTTGTAAATTTTTCGGTAGAAAAATGTCCCGGCCGAAGGCCGGTTCCCCTTAAATTACAGGCTCGCTATCGCTCGCCAGGAAAAAATCGACACCTAAATGGCACGAATGGTCTTTAAATTAACATAAATGGGGCAAGGGGTCTTAAAATCGCCAAACTAATGGGGCGAACGTCTTAAAATCTCAAAAGCAATGGGGCTAAACATGAGGGAAAAAGGGGTCAAGAAAAAAATCCCTGAAGTGGAGATCTCCCCTTAAGGATAAAACACTTACTTGCAACAATGTTCTTCCATGCATGTAATGTATCTTGATTAATGTAATTGTATAGCTATTAAGTTGTGTGTCTCATTTCCTAATCCATTATGTGCCTTTGTAATGTTTCTTTGGTGCTTAATAAACATGTCAAATCAAATATCTCGCTCTCATTCTCTCGGTCAGTGCCTCTCACTCTCACTCACACACACACACACACTCTCTCTCTCTATTGATATACTCCCCTCTCCCCCCAGCTCTCGTTACTTCCTCTCCCCACATTCTTCCTTATTCGTCTGTTTGCTATCCATCACTCTCCAATTTCTCTCTCCTCTACTTCTGTCCCATCTCCTACTTCATTCCCCATTCCCTTCCTTCTATCTCCTCTCCTTCTCCTACGTCTTCCCCGTTCCCTCCCTTCTGTCTGTTTTCCTTCTTCTTCTTCCATTATTTTCCTTCGAGACTAACTTTTTTGTTTTTGTTTTTCATCATACTGTTTCTTCTCGTGCTTTCTTTTGCTTACGCTTGTTACGGAATTGAATTATATTCTTTGGCTCTTTTTTCTTAATTTAACACTTATAATATCTTTGAAATCATAATTTCATTGTATATGTAAGTTATTCACACCGTTTCTAGTCACTCCTCATCATTCTTTATATATTACTTTTATGTTTTGTTTGTTTACGATATCATTGCTTTATCTATATAAGTACTTGTTTTTGTATCTTTTGTATTGCAATTACTCAAAATGTCTTATCATTGATTTCTTGCTGATTTGGTTCCTCATTTTTCTTTCTTCATGTCATAATACCGCTCTCTCTCTATTTACTTTATCTTGTATGTTTTACATACAGGCATGAAGAAGCGAGACACAAATTCCATGACAATGTAACATCAATGACCTGAAAGTGTCTTTTGTTCATAACAAATACTTATTCTATACTGCTCTGTGAAATGTGCTTTAGGCAATACTCATAAACTTCGCTAATAATTAGACAGTCAAGAACATGGATGGCAACACTCTCATAGGAATGTGTCGAACACAAGAATGCCAACAAAATGCCTTATTATAGCTCAGATACTTCCAAGTATGGCTCAAGATTCGAATTGATGTATCCTTATATATGTTCAAGATTGTACAGCTCACTCTAACCACTCCACCGTCAAGCGCCCAACTCTCTCACTATCCACTCACCTCCTCCCAGCCCACCTCCCCACCACCCACAACCCCACCACGACTATTTGCCCACCACCTACTTCCTCCCAACCACTATCATCTCCCCACTACCACCACCATCTCCCCACCACAACATCATTCACATCAGGAACTCTAAAAATCTCGTAAGGAGGCCATAAAGCACCTATCTTCTGATCTCTCTACTATCTCTAATTGGGGCAGAGAAAACCTTGTTACTTTCAATGCGTCCAAAACTAAATTTCTCCATCTGTCTACTCGTCGCCCCCTTCCAGAAAACTATGACGTCCTACTCTTCAAAAACATATACATTAACCCTACCTCTTCTCTTATTATAGTTGGTGTCTCTTGTTATTCTAATCTCTCTTGGAAAGATCATATTACCACTTGCTAAAACAGCTTCCCAGAAGCTGGGTGTGCTCAACCGCCTCCGTTTTTTTTTTACCCAGCTTCTTGCTCTGTACAAGGTCACAGTGCGTCCATGTATTGAGTATTGTTCACACATGTGGGGAGGATCCTCTCACACAGCACTTTTAGACAAAGTAGGAAAGAAAGCCTTCGGTCTCAATAACTCCCGTCCACTCACCAATTCTCTGCAGTCTCTCTCTCTTCGCCACAATGTTGCCTCTCTCTCATTCTTCTACCGGTATTACAATAATCAGTGATCCTCAGAGTTCTCTCAGTGTATACCGCCTCATCTTCGTAGAGCACGTAGGACCCATCTTGCAACACAATCCCACCCCTACTCTGTGCAACTCTCCAACCTAAGAGTGAAACGTTATTCTCAATCTTTCTTCTATTCAACAGCTGAGCTCTGGAACTCTCTCCCAGAATCAGTCTATGACTTAAATTGTTTCTAACTCCGTGTGTCCAGGCAGTTTGGCTCGAACGTCCCTTGATTTTCGCCATGTCACTCTTTCAACTCTGGGAGAGGCACATGCCACAGACAGTTCTGCCTTTTGTCTCCCTCACTCACAAAGAAATAAAAACACCTCCTCCCCACCACCACCACCTCCCAACCACTACCATCTCCCCACCACCATCATACACCTTCCCTCCACCATCATCTCTCCACCACCCACCTCCACACCACCACCATTTCCCCACCACCCACCTCTACGATCTCCCCACCACCACCACCATCTCCCCACCACCCACATCTCCACCACCACCACCATCTCCCCACCAATACCACCACCACCACCCACCTACCCACCACCAACATCTCCCAACCACCACCACCTCCCCACCACCATCATCTCACCATCATACACCTTCCCACCACCACCACCATTTGCCCACCACCCACCTCCACTCCACCACCATTTGCCCACCACCCACCACCACCACCATCTACTCACCACCCACCTCCCCACCACCATCACCATTTTCTCCCCACCCACCACCACCATCTCCCCAACACCCACCATCTTCTCACCACTCACCTCCCCACCACCACCATCACCATTTTCTCTCCACCCACCTCCCCACCACCACCACCATCTCCCCAACACCCACCTCCCTACCACCATCTCCCCAACACCCACCTCCCCATCATCTTCTCACCACCCACCTCCCCACCACCTTCTCTCTCACTACCCACCTCCCTCCTCCCCTCCATCTCCAACGACTCCCCACCACCACCCCCACCCCCTCACCTTGTCCGCTTGCCTGCCTTCCTCAGCTGTCATGGAACTCGGTTGGAAGTTTGTGCTGGCAGCCAGACCCAACCAACTCAACACTTCACTCTTTCGCACGCACACAAACACACACATACGTACATGCACTCGCTATAGGCAGTTATGCCTTTTGCCTTCCTCAATCACATAGAAAAACAAAAAACAAAAACAAAACAAAAATGTAATAATACGTACATGAATACATATGTACACACATAGTAGTACACTTACATCCCCCCCAATCAGCTTCCCGAACAAGACGAATAACAAGACGCAGCAACACACTCATCCTTATCCCAGCAAGAACCCATAGTTATCAACACAGGCCCATCCTGTACATAGTCAACTTGATCAATAATTAGTAACTTAACCAACAATCACAACACAATCGTAACACACTGCAATCCACAATAATCTATGTTTTATGTGATTATATTTGTTATATATATATATATATATATATATATATATATATATATATATATATATATATATATATATATATATATATATATATATATATATATATATATATATGAGAAGGGAAATCCTACCTGGGAAAGGTTAATTCCATACCAGATCGTAGAATACTTTTTCAGAGTAGACTACAGAGCATTTTTACAGTAACCACCACGCAACTCACGACGAATTGATTTAATTTAACTCTCCTCCTGGCAAGCATAAGTACTGTGTTATTTATGGGTAGAATATCTCACTAATACGCGTGACTTGCATTATTTAATATTTAGGCCTCTGCTTACTGTAAAAATCCCTTGACGTGGACTCTCAATCATTAGTCGTACGACATGGCATTGCACTAATCGTCCGCAAGTAGGATTTCCCTTCTCTAATGGGAAAAGGATGTTCCTAAAAATATAGATACGACTTATAAATTACTGGAAAAAGCCTTCGTATAAATCCTGCTTGAGTTAATATATTTCCATGTTGTGTACCTCCATAATGATTATTCTTGTTCTCCATATATGTTGCGCCTTGCAATTTATTATGGATTATGAAGGAGAAATTCATAATATTGTCTAAAAACTGAACATTGCCAATATACTATAATTATAATACAAGGTAGATAGGACGAAACTAACAACAACTGCACATTTTGCATACAATCTTAAGGGGAGATGGACCGGTTTTCTGGACCACTTTCTCCCTATGTTTAGCCCCACTAGTTTTCAGATGTTAAGATGTTTGCCCCATTAGTTAGTCGATGTTAAGACCTTTCGCCCCATTTCCTTGTCAATATTAAGACCTTTCTTTAATTTCACTGGCTAACGACAGTGAGCCTGTAATTTTGGAAGAACCGGCCTTCGTCGGGAAATTTTTCTACCGAAAAATGTACAAATTAATCTAGAAGGGGGATCTAATGGATTTTTTTAAAAAACTTGATGGAGGTCTAGGAAGGAAACTAGAAACATAATGAATACATGCAAAAATCGCCCAAAAAGTGAACCATCCCTCCTTAAACTCTTATTCATTTCTTAACTGCTGTTTATGAACAAATGCACCTTTTATTATGTTTTTGCGTAGAGAGGAAATATAAGCACAATATATTTGTCAGTATTTACAACGATAATATGAATGTATGTAATATGTATTAACTAAAGCCGGTATCACACGAGAGCTTTTATAGTCAACATTCTATAATCAAAAACATTCTGGCAATATTTCCGAAGTATTTTGCACTGGTATCGGAAACTAGACTGTTGATAGATAAATTTAGGTAACAGAAATATTATAAATGTTGACCTCATAAGCTGCCAGACCAGTGTTAAGGATAAATGTTGAGGGAAAAAGCGCTCGTGTGACACCGGCTTTAACACCCCGTTCTTTACATTAATCATCAATTACTAATCCCAATGTACTTGAATAAACTAATGCAAGACTATGGTCCTCCCGGGATTCGAACTCGGGACACCACACCCAGAACATAAGCATCTAAACCATCTATATCGGAGGAGAGCAAGTCTGGAACTTGCCGGTTTCTATATTTCACCAATTCTATAATTAGTAATATTTCCGTAATTATATAACGAATTACCCTTCATTACGCACCATTAATCACAGAGAAGGGAATATATTCAGCCGTTATTGTTATGATGTAATGCTATTGATTCTAATTAAATATTAATGAGCATGACCTACGATCTGTATATATTTGCTTACTTAAAGGGACCAACCTCGCTTTTGTTCACTCTCTCTCCCTCTCTCTTTGGCTTGTATCCATTCGGCCCCATTCAGCCTACTGTTTTAAGATGTTTATCCCCATCCAGGTGTCAATATTTTCCTGGCGAGCGGTAGCGAGCCAGCATATATATTTTTCTTTTCTTTACAGCAAGCTAAATTTGTAAATTTTTCTATAGCAATATGGCTCTGGCGAAGCCGGATTTCTCCATACAATAATGGCTCGCTATCGCTCGCCAGGAAGAAATCAACACCTGGAAGGGGATAAACGTCTTAAAGCAGTTGGCTGAATGGGGCCGAATGGATACAAGCCAGGGGAAGAGAGAAAAGGAGAGAAAGAGAAAAAAAGCCGGTGACCCCCGTTAATTGATATTTTTTAGATTGTCCTGCAAGATGTGTCTTCTGAGGACCATTTTATAGACGTATTTAATTCGTATGCTATATTTCAACTGGACCACCCTTTTTTCGCCTCATTACTTTGGCGATATTTAGGCTTCATCCCATTCATGTGTCGATTTATTTTTCTGGCGAATGATAGTGAAATTGAATTTTTAGAGGGACATTTTTCTAGGGAAAATATGTTTACAGGTTTTTAACGTTCCTCCTGCGAAAAATATACCAGGTTGCAGATGAAGTGTATATGAAATTCTAACGTGCATCATATATCTGTCATTTGTTTTTGTTTGTTTAAATGTATTCATATTATACAGTATACGCAAAGTTTTTGGTAATACTTATAATTCCTTCATTCGAATATTCCATTAAGTCCATATATCTTTTTCCGTGTTGCCTGGTGACTCTATCTAACATTATATACATTAATTTTTATAAATTTTATTCATTCAATTAAACATTATATTTATATATATTGTTGAATTTGTTCATTTATTATATTTATTTATGTATATTTTACTTTTTGTATTTGGTATATGGAAACAAGCTCTCTTTTTGTGCTTTCATTTGTGTAAATGTAAATATAACTAACGCAGTAAGGATACAAGTATTGTGTAGACGCTTGTAATCCTGTATATTTGTTTATAATCTCTCTCTCTCTCTTGCTCTCTCTCCACAAACAATTACAGTGCCTTCCTGTTCTTCTCTCCTTTAATAGCTTCCCCTTTACTTCCTCTCTCTCAGAGATACTAAAGGGATTTGACAAAATTGATGTAGATTCACTTTTCATAATAGATAATAGTTCATTAACTCGGGGAAATGGAATGCAATTAAAAACCAGGAGGGCGAATCTCGATGTCACAAAGCACTTCTTCACCTACAGTGTGGTCATCGAGTGGAACAAATTGCCTTAAGCATCAGTAGTATATAATATTTCGCATCTTCGTTCTTTACTATAAATATCCCAGTAGAAATGTGTTCTCATTCTGCTGGGGGACTTCTTTCCCCAACTTAATTTCATGCCGACCAACGGTCAGAGGGAGAGGTGGGTGGGGAGAGAGCCTTCTTCTTTGCTATCCTTGCCTTCCACTTTGTAGCAGATTCTATTTTAGCATTAAGTCCGGACTACCTAGTAGGGACCGCAAGGTCTGTGTAGTCTGTGTATCTATGTGACTCTATGTAACTCTCTCTCTCTACACATAATAATACGGTGCCTTCCTTCCTTCCTGTTATTCCTCTCCTTTAATATCTTCCCCTTTACTTCCCCTCTCTCTCTCTCTCTCTCTCTCTCTCTCTCTTCCTCCCTCCCGTGTTTGGGCTCCTAACCTAATTTCCTTATTGTTATCTTTCTCGTTCCCTTTGTATCTTCCTCTTTTGTATTTATTTGTGTTCGTTTATTGATTCTATTTGATCCGAGGGAGGTCTTTTTGGAGCTCCCCTGTTTCGCTCCATTGCTTTGGAGACTTGAAGACGCTTCACCCCATTTAGTTGTCGATTTATTTTCTTGTGGCGAGTGATGGCGAGCTTTTAACTTAGAAGTAGTTGTCCTCCGGTCGGGACATCGACAAATGTACACATTTATTAAGGAAGGGGTTTGGGTGGGCATGTGCTTAGTTTAAAGGAAGTCTGGAAAGGCGTTTTATGTTAGCCTAGGACACAAACTAAAATGCTTTTCTCGAAAATGGCAAAAAAAAAAAGCATATCCTCAATAATTATTAAACACAATCATATAATATCCCACAAGACGTCGGATCAGAGAGTGTTAATCTGTGTAAGCTTCTTTTCTGTTCTGCTGTTTCGTGTTTCCGTATTTATATTAAGGGAGCCCACCTCGTTTATATTAAGGGGCCCACCTCGTTTTGTTTTCTCTTTATCTCCCTCTCTCTTTGGTTTGTATCCATTCGGCCTCATTCAACCTACTGTTTTAAGACGTTTGCCCCCATCCAAGGGTCAATATTTTCCTGGCGAGCGGTAGCAAGCCAGCATATACATATTTTTGTTTTGACAGCAAACTAAATTTGTACAATTTTCGATCGAAAAATGTCTCCGGCGAAGCCTGGTGTCTCCTTACAATGCTGGCCCGCTATCGCTCGCCAGGAAGATTTAGACACCTGGATGGGGATAAACATCTTAAACAGTTGGCTGAATGGGGCCGAATGGATACAAGCCAGGGAAAGAGAGAAAAAGAGAGAACGATAAAAAAAAAAAGCCGGTGACCCCCCTTAATAACCTAGCATTAGTTTACGCATTATTCGTATTAATTATTCTATTGATTATACCTATAGACGAAATTGCAGATGAATAGTTTGTTCTATATACTGCCGAAAGCCCTTCCCCCACCTCACCCCCCAAAAATAAATAAATACAAACAAATAACAATACAAACATAAGACTGAAAACGATAATCATGGGTCTTTCATTATTTAGCTCAGGGTTTCATAATATCTTTAACTTCTACAAGGGATCAGTTTTAAATTGGAACGGGGCAAAACTGTCAAACTCCGAAACGGTCACAACCAGATTGACAATAGGCAAAACGCCAATATAGGCCAAAAAATAAAATAAAAATAAAAATCCTAAACGAACTATGGATTAGATTGGAATAGGTTCGGTGATTTTTTTCTTTTGTGTGTGTGTGTGTGGGGGGGGGGGGGGGGAGGGGGGAGGCAGAGAGGTTTGTCTGCACTCTGCCGTATATAAAACTATTTTTGTTTACTAATACATTTTTGCTATGCTTATATATGAGACTATAGCTATTGTAATTTAGTCCGTGGATGTTTTTGTTATGACCGTTTCAGGCTGTGGCTGTTTTGACTTGACACCATTTTTGCTTCCGCCGGAACAGGCGAGAGGCTTATTACCGCTCGTCACACTCTTGTTGTTGCTGTTCTTCGTCTTGTTGTTGGAGTGGATCATCTGGAAAGTTGTCAGGGGTGAGAGATAGTAGGAAGGAAAAGGGTTAGAGTGGTTGGGTGATTGACAGCGTTAGGCGGAGGCCTATAAGGTGATTTGCAACGCTTTTTAATGATGAAAAACAAAAAATTACGGCGTCCATTCACCAATCTCCACTTTCTGCTTACTAAATAGCTTGTGTTTCTAAATGCAGCACCACATGAGAATATTTATTATGTTTTATTGGTCAATATCCGAATTTTGCTTGTTATTCTTGTATTATTGTTTTTTCCACCAACCAACTTCACCTCTAAACTCAATTAATTCAATCAACAAATACATGTGGCACTCCAAGGACTCGAATCTAGGCCACTCACATCGAAACGCTCACTTATGCATTACGCTATCAAGACAGTTACCACCTAAGGCAGTCACACCCTCTACAGTCTGTCTATTTCCAGCTAACTGTAAATTGATTTGCTTAGTAGCGGATTTATCGATACTTAAGGGGAGGAAGACCGTTTTTCTGGATCCCCTTCTCCCTAATGTTTAGCCCCACTAGTTTTGAGGTTATAAGACGTTCGGCCTATTAGTTTAGGGATTTTAACACCTTTTGCCCCATTTCGTGATCAATTTTTAGACCTTTCGTGCCATTTAGGTGTTGATTATTTCCTGGCGAGCGTAAGCGAGCCTGCAATTTTTTGAGGACCCGGCCTTCGGCCGGAACATTTTTCTATCGAAAAATGTACAAATTTATCTTGATGGGGGGTCTAGGGGGTGTTTTTCTAAGCTTGATGGAGGTCTAGGGAGGACACTAAAAAAATATATGAATAAATTAATTAATAGACCAAACAAACGGCCAGCCTCCCCTTAATGCAAAAATATGAGACTGTTGTGTCTCTACATTATATTAATACAAAGTTTGTTTTTAATAACAACACCATATAAAATCTTCATTGTATTGTAGATGAGGACTTAAGAAAATAAACAGACTATATGGTATTAATTCAGTAACTAGAGTTTATCATCAAGTCCATTGCACATAAAGCCGGAAACTGAAGGCAAAACCAGCGTAAATGTTGCAAAACGTGAGCGACGGTAAGAGATTAATAAACAACAAAAATGGATAAACGAAGAAAAACTGTCCGACGCCGCCATCTAAGTTCCAACTATTTTGGTTCTCTTAAGGGGGATGCAGACCGTTTTTCTGGACCCCCTTCTCCCTAATGTTTAGCCCCACTAGTTTTGAGATGATAAGACGTTCGGCCCATTAGCTTGGCGATTTTAACACCTTTGCCCCATTTCGTTGTCAAGTTTAAGACCTTTCGTGTCATTTAGGTGTTGATCTTTTCCTGGCGAGCGATAGCGAGCCTTCAATTTTTAGAAGAACCGGCCTTCGGTCGGGAATTTTATCTACCGAAAAATGTACAAATTTATCTTGAAGGGGGGGTCTAGGGGGTGGTTTTCTAAGCTTGATGTAGGTCTAGGGAGGAAACTAAACAAATATATGAATAAATGAATTAATAGACCAAACAAACGGTCAGTCTCCCCTTAATTTATTCCTCATCCAGACGCTCTATTTTTATTCCTTTAAGGGGGAGGTAATCGCTATTTCTGGACCCCCTTCTCCCTCATGTTTAGCATATTAGTTTTGAAAGTTTAAGACGTTTGGTCCATTAAGTTTGGCAATTTTGAGACCTATCATCCCATTTCTTTGTCAATATTTAGACCTTTTGTGCCATTTAGGTGTCGATTTTTACCTGGCGAGCGAAAGTGAGCCTGTAATTTTAGAAAGAACCGGCCTTCGGATGGGTCCGAAACATTTACAAGGGGGTGTTTTTTTAAGCTCGATGGGGGTCTTAGCGTGGACACTGAAAAAAATAATGTTATATATTATACAGTATATATATACTGTACATAAACCAAAAAACAAGCACTACCCCCGTAATCCCCACAATCGTCTTAGCCTTGGGCCGGTATATTAGGAGGATTGTGCTACCTTTCGTCCGGATACTCCCATGTTTAACCATTTCAAGGGATTTATGTTTTTTTCGCATATGCATGACTATGAAAATTCAATATGAGAGAGAGAGAGAGAGAGAGAGAGAGAGAGAGAGAGAGAGAGATGCGAAGAAAAGTCTTCAATTCGATAAACTAATGGGAAAAAGTCTTAACATTTCATAACAAATGGGGCTAAATTTGAGGGAGGAAGGGTACAGAAATACCCCCCCCCCCCCCCCCCCTTAACGATTGAGACACTTTTAATATCATGTTTATTACCTTTGAACACACAATTGTTACAGTGTATGCAAGATGGTGACCACTGTACAACAAAAGACGCGGCCTACTCTCTATAGATGGGTTTGCTGGCACCCACGCCCCCTCTATTAAAAGATTTCTTATTTTCTGTCATTACTGTTCTCGTTTTAGCTACAATTTTCAACGCCCCCCCTCTCTTTTCAACTCCCCCCCTCTCTTTTCAACTTCCCCCATCTCTTTTCAACTCCCCCCTCTCTTTTCAACTCCCCCCTCTCTTTTCAACCCCCCCCCTCTCTTTTCAACTCCCCCCTCTCTTTTCAACTCCCCCCCTCTCTTTTCATGTTCCCTTCTCCTTTTTTTAAATTTCTCTGGGATTTTTTGTTTGTACAGTATGTATGTGTCGTCTTCTGGTAATTGTTCTGTATATGCCGGCACCTTCTTCCATTTGCCCTAATTGTTCTTTGTTTATAATCTTGTGTTCTTTCCTTGTTATGCTGTTATGTTTGTCTTTTGTTTTTTTCTTTTCAATTGTTTGTTAAAGCTTTGTTATTAACGCACCAGCTTCTTTTATCAACACTTATTGTACTATCAATGACAAAAGTCCGTTCCCTATGTTCCCTAGACCTCCATCAAGCTTACAGAAACATCCCCAAGATCCCCCTTTTGCATAAATTTGTATATTTTTCGGTAGAAAAATTTCCCGGACGAAAGAAGGTTCCTCCAAATATTCAGGCTCGCTATCGGTCGCCAGGAGATATTCGACACCTAAATGGCATGAAAGGTCTAAATATTGACAAAGAAACTGGGTGATAGGTCTTAAAATCACCAAACTAATGAGCCAAACGTCTTAAAATCTGAAAACTAATGGGGCTAAACATGAGGGAGAAGGGGTCAGAAAAAAACAACCATCTACCCTTAACCAGTACAGTACCAGGGACGTTTTTTTTATCACATTCTAGCCACTATTAGACGATTTGATTCAGCTTAGGAAGGACTTCTAGCAATAATAAAGCTTCGAACTATCTCAACCAAACCTTTTAACTACCACAGATCCTTCCTATATATATATATGCTCAGGCCCAATCCCCATTTTGGGGGTAGCCGACTCAAGACAGAGCAAGAACAGGGAAAACACAAAAACAACATAAAACAAAAAATAAACACAGATAAAAAACACAAACTCACACACATCCAGGTCACCCAGGAGAAGACCCAGAGACCAGGGATACCAAGGTCGCTCCAGCACTCCCCCGGCCCCTGACCACCCGGAGAGGTTCCGATCTCGGCAGGCAGACATGCAGCGGAGCCAAAGCCACAAGCCCTCCCACCACACTTCCAGGCACACCCTTCATATTAATCGTCCCCCCGGGCCAGGCGCCTGATGGACTATTATCTAGTCGAACTTGCGCCCGACCCCTTACTCCAAATGACCACGTGTTCACTCAACTATTCACAAGCATTCTCCATTCACTCCTGTCCACCACCACTTCCCCTGCCTGATCTATAGTCATTCCTCTATCATCCAAAGCCTTTCTTACACAGTCTCTCCATCTCAATGGGGGTCTTCCTGCCCTTCTATCTCCCCTTGTACCTGACTCACATATTCTCTTTGTAAGCCTTTCATCTCCCATTCGTTCAACATGACCATACCAGCTCAGCACCCTTCTGTCCACTCTGGCTGACATAATATCGTCTAAGTATAGCTAGAAGAAAATATAGCACACGTCGTTGGTACTCAGAGGGTTAACTAACTAAGTCCCAGCGGACTATCCCTTATTCTTCAACAATACAAAAATCAACCCTTCATCTTCTCTCAATATTCTTGGTGTCTCTTTTTCTTCTGCTCTCATTTGGAAGGACCATATTACCAGTCTTGCTAAGGCAGCCTCCCAGAAGCTGGGTGTGCTCAACCGCCTTAGGGGGTTCTTTTCCCTGCACAGCTTCTTGCTCTGTACAGGGGCATAGTGCGCCCTTGTATTGAGTATTGTTCACATGTGTGGGGAGGTTCCTCCCACACCGCTCTCCTAGACAAAGTTGAAAGGAAGGCCTTTCGTATCATTAACTCCCGTCCACTCACCAACTCTCTGCAATCTCTCTCTCTCCGCCGCAATGTTGCATCTCTCTCGCTATTCTATCGCTACTATAATAATCAGTGTTCCTCAGAGCTATCCCAGTGCATACCACCTCCTTTACGTAGGGCACGTGGTACCCGTCTTGCAACTCAATCCCACCCCTACTCTGTGCAACTCTCCAACCCAAGAGTGAAACGTTACTCTCAAACTTTCTTCTACTCAACAGCTGAGCTCTGGAACTCTCTCCCAGAATCAGTCTTTCCCTCTTCCTATGACTTAAATTGCTTCAAACTCCGTGTGTCCAGGCATTTTGGCTCGAACGTCCCTTGATTTTGGCCCTGTCACTCTTTCAACTATGGGGGAGGCACTCGCTATAGGCAGTTATGCCTTTTGCCTCCCTCAATCACATAGAAAAAAAAAAAAAAAAAAAAAAAAAAAAAAAACTAACCAACCAACTCATATGGGCAGCAGACCAGAGGGGAAACCAAAAAAAAAAAAAAAAAAAGGGCTCCGGCATATTTCGGGGAGACTTGTTCTGGTGTGCAGGCATGGCGGATATATGTACTCTACTATAAAAGAAGAGAAGATGTATTTAAGGGAGGGGATAAAGGAGACTTTCTAAAATTACAGGCTCGCTTTCGCTCGCCAGGAAAAATTCGACCCCTAAATGGCACGAAAGGTCTAAATATTGATAAAGAAATGGGGTGAAAGGTCTCAAAATCGCCAAATTAATGGACCATACTTCTTAAAATTTCAAAACTAATATGCTAAACATAAGGGGGGGGGGGTAGTAGGGGAACATAAGGGGGGGGGGGGGAGTAATGGGAACATAAGGGGGGGGGGGAGTAATGGGAACATAAGGGGGGGGGAGTAATGGGAACATAAGGGGGGGGGGAGTAATGGGAACATAAGGGGGGGGAGTAATGGGAACATAAGGGGGGGGGGGGGAGTAATGGGAACATAAGGGGGGGGGAGTAATGGGAACATAAGGGGGGGGGGAGTAATGGGAACATAAGGGGGGGGGAGTAATGGGAACATAAGGGGAGGGGGGGGAGTAATGGGAACATAAGGGGGGGGGGAGTAATGGGAACATAAGGGGGGGGGAGTAATGGGAACATAAGTGGGGGGGAGTAATGGGAACATAAGGGGGGGGGAGTAATGGGAACATAAGGGGGGGGGAGTAATGTAATGGGAACATAAGGGGGGGGGAGTAATGGGAACATAAGGGGGGGGGAGTAATGGGAACATAAGGGGGGGGGAGTAATGGGAACATAAGGGGGGGGGAGTAATGGGAACATAAGGGGGGGGGGGAGTAATGGGAACATAAGGGGGGGGGGGGGGAGTAATGGGAACATAAGGGGGGGGGGAGTAATGGGAACATAAGGGGGGGGGGAGGAGTAATGGGAACATAAGGGGGGGGGAGGAGTAATGGGAACATAAGGGGGGGGGGGGAGTAATGGGAACATAAGGGGGGGGGAGTAATGGGAACATAAGGGGGGGGGGAGGAGTAATGGGAACATAAGGGGGGGGGGAGAGTAATGGAACATAAGGGGGGGGGGAGTAGTAATGGGAACATAAGGGGGGGGGAGTAATGGGAACATAAGGGGGGGGGGGAGGAGTAATGGGAACATAAGGGGGGGGGGGGAGTAATGGGAACATAAGGGGGGGGGGAGTAATGGGAACATAAGGGGGGGGGGGAGGAGGAGTAATGGGAACATAAGGGGGGGGGGAGTAATGGGAACATAAGGGGGGGGGGGAGGAGTAATGGGAACATAAGGGGGGAGGGAGTAATGGGAACAGAAGGGGGGGGGGAGTATAATGGGAACATAAGGGGGGGGGGGGAGTAATGGGAACATAAGGGGGGGGGGAGGAGTAATGGGAACATAAGGGGGGGGGGTAATGGGAACATAAGGGGGGGGGGGGGGAGTAAGTAATGGGAACATAAGGGGGGGGGGGGGGGAGTATTGGGACCTAAAGGGGGGGGGGGGAGTAATGGGAACATAAGGGGGGGGGGAGGAGTAATGGGAACATAAGGGGGGGGTAATGGGAACATAAGGGGGGGGGGAGTAATGGGAACATAAGGGGGGGGGAGTAATGGGAACATAAGGGGGGGGGGAGTAATGGGAACATAAGGGGGGGGGGGAGTAATGGGAACATAAGGGGGGGGGAGTAATGGGAACATAAGGGGGGGGGGAGGAGTAATGGGAACATAAGGGGGGGGGAGTAATGGGAACATAAGGGGGGGGGAGTAAATGGGAACATAAGGGGGGGGGAGGAGTAATGGGAACATAAGGGGGGGGGAGTAAGTAATGGGAACATAAGGGGGGGGGAGTAATGGGAACATAAGGGGGGGGGGGAGTAATGGGAACATAAGGGGGGGGGGTAGTAATGGGAACATAAGGGGGGGGGGAGTAATGGGAACATAAGGGGGGGGGGAGTAGTAATGGGAACATAAGGGGGGGGGAGAGTAATGGGAACATAAGGGGGGGGGAGTAATGGGAACATAAGGGGGGGGGAGTAATGGGAACATAAGGGGGGGGGGAGTAATGGGAACATAAGGGGGGGGGAGTAATGGGAACATAAGGGGGGGGGAGGAGTAATGGGAACATAAGGGGGGGGGGGAGTAATGGGAACATAAGGGGGGGGGAGGAGTAATGGGAACATAAGGGGGGGGGGGGGGAGTAATGGGAACATAAGGGGGGGGGGAGTAATGGGAACATAAGGGGGGGGGGAGGAGTAATGGGAACAAGAGAAGAGGAAGAAGAACATATAACCGCTTCAGTACGGTACCGGTTGACGTCTTTTTGGTTTGATTACAGCTACATTTAGAAGATTTTATTAAGCTTAGGAAGGTATTATGGTAGCTAAGAGGAGTCTATGAGCCCGTATGTAGCCTTTCAATTGGTAGACGTCCTTCTTAAGCTGTATAACATCGTCTAATAGTTGCTATAATATAATGATAATATTTCTGCACATTTCATTTATAAATGTCATTGTCTGTAATTTGTGTATATATTTTCAATAGTGCCTTCTATGACCATGATAATAGTTATAATTTATATGCTAGGTTATAGGCTATACACATGTTACTAGGCTAATTATCAAGTCAGCTGTCCCCATATCTGGTAACCTGTAAAATAACTACCTAATTATACTGCATAAAGTAGTTGTGTATCGCTGACTGAGGCTTTACATAACATTCATAAGATCAGGTGAGGGATTAAACAAACTAATATAATTTTCTCCACGTGACACTTGTACTCATATTTGTATAAATGATTTTCTCTGTTTTCGTTCTTTTTCCATCTCTCTTTATCTTTACCTGAAACGATTTATACCCCACATATATTATATTATCTTTATTTTATTTTTAGTTTAAATTTCCCTTTGCTTCCATGCTTTGCATATTTTATTTTTGGGATTTTCTCCTGTCGCTTTGCCTGTGTAATTCTAATTTACTCACACCCACATACACACACACACTCTCTCTCTCTGTCTGTCTGTCTGCATGTCTCTATCTCTCTTTCTCTCTCTCTCTCTCTCTCTCTTACCGTAATCCATTTACTCCCACTATATCGTCTTTTCCCTTCCTATTTTTATGTTTGTCTATATTTATTCCTTTCTCTCCTGTATATCCATTTCCTCTGTGTCTCTTATGGGTCGTTTTCTTATATCGGTTATGCTCCTTCCTATTATGTATTCGTATTAGTTGTTCCTAAATCATCTCTTCCTTCCTTTCTGTTTTCTTTATTTTTCCTTTAGCTTTGTGTGCTTGTCTTCTTTAGCACCTTATATTCTTCTACCTATTGTATGAAATGAAGTCTTACCTTCTTGTCTGTGTTTTGCCTGATCGAAGATGAAAACCTCTGAATGATCAATATTGTTTGTTATTATTGTGGATTTCGCAGTTATTTTGTTGTTGTGATCAGAGGTGGCCTTTAGATCAGACTATATATATTTGTCACCGTATGTGTTGATATATTACATTGCAAGTTGATAAGCGATACAAAAGCCAGAGAAACGTCCATGTCATTTTGACAACATAACTGCACACCAAAATACTAAAAAGGTTAACTTGTCAACATATAGTTTAGAAATTTATTTGAAATATATGAACCATATTAATATCTGCTATAAGAGTTCCACCTTCACATCCACTCGTACTGTATATAAAAGCAACTTAACCAACCTTGAATTACTGAGACATTAAACTATAAATATTTCCCGCCATACTATATGTCATGTCGAGATACCTGCCTTAAATTTGAAAGCCAAATGTTGGTCGCATATTGAAGTCTTTCCATTATATTATGGTTTTCCTACAAGCTTGGGCCTATGGTATAGTTGAATGTTGGTGTCATCTTTAATTATATTAATATTATTTAAGTTATATCAAGCACTTCAAAATCTCTACAATGTTTATTAGATTGTTTTTTAAGAAATCATAATAATAATAAAACTAGAACTGTAAGAAATAATTTCATATATGATAATCAATATGGTATAATATTTATTATGAAATTCAATTTAATGACCGACCATCTCTCTCTCTCTCTCTCTCTCTCTCTCTCTCTCTCTCTCTCTCTCTCTCTCTCTCTCTCTCTCTCTCTTCCCTCCTCCCCCGAACCTGTCTCCTTCCTTAACCACCTTCATTTCCTCCATGAATATAAACTTGTCTGGCGACCTGGGCCGAGAGAGAGAGAGAGAGAGAGAGAGAGAGAGAGAGAGAGAGAGAGAGAGAGATTGGGAGTGTATATATTTGTGCAAGTAGGAAATTGTAAATGTGTGTAGTCATATGTATAAATGAATTATTGTATGAATATTTGTGTATGCAAACAATTACAATTCATGAAATGCATTAATATATATATATATATATATATATATATATGTTACTTGGCCCTTATTATACTGACATCAGAAGTTTGTGTTGGTTATTAATGATATTTAGTGGACATCTTACCTCCTGCTTTGAAGATGAAACCAAATAATGATAATGAATACATGGTGTGTTACTTGAAGCACCTCTCCTCCAGAATGCCAGGATGATGGAGATGTGTGCTGAATGGAACTTTAAGGGGGGTCACCGTCTTTTTTTTATCTTTCTCTCCGTTGCTCTCTTTCCCTGGCTTGTATCCATTCGGCCCCATTCAGCCAACTGTTTTAAGACGTTTATCCCCATCCAGGTGTCAATTTCTTCCTGGCGAGCGATAGCGAGCCAGCATTGTATGGAGAAGTCCGGCTTCGCCGGAAACATTTTTCTATCGAAAAATGTACAAATTTAGCTTGCTGTCAAAACAAAAATATATATATATGCCTATGCCTATATATAATATTGACACCTGGATGGGGATAAACGTCTTAAGAAGTAGTAGGCTGGATGGGGCCGAATGGATACAAGTGAAAGAAAGAGCGAGAGAAAGAGAAAAAAGCGAGGTGGGGTCCCTTAATCAAACCACGATTTTCCTGTTATGTTTACACTCTTCTTAGATTATTCTTTCTGAGCTTTGGAAAGACATGTACCACAATCAAAGTGCCAACAGCTTTCTCAATTAACTTTTCACTATACATCTCTTATAACTGCATAATTGTATGAATATGATTAGTGTTCAGCAGAAAGAAGCGTAGTTTGATTGAAATGGTTTATACGTTTGCTTACCACATATTAGTATCAAACATCGAGCAACCATTGTCAAGAGCATAAAGACTATTATAATAATTAGCTTGCAAACAGTGAATACAATCGGCCGGGTACATAACCAATACAGAACATCGGATTGCAGGGGGTTTAAAAACAGCAACATAACTAGCCCTCTTGTTTTAAATTATTGGATCCCTAAATAGAGCATAAAGGGGAGGGGTGCGAGGCAGAGCTACTTAACAACATTTACATTGGACACCTAAAGTCATACGAACACTTTCTCCAGCAATTTTCGACGAGCAATTTTGTTGTTCTCGTACTATTTTGAGTCTTATTTGCATTGCAATCCTAAACTAGATTGGTGGTAGATTATGCAAGGTGAATGAAGTATGATAAAACTGATTTTTTGAAGCTGCCAGGGTACTATAGTCCTTATAATTATATTGATGGAAAAGCGCTTTATTTGACACCAACATAACCCCTTCAGAACCATGATGTCTTTTGTTCATGTTTGCATTCATTAGATGCTTTCATCAGTTTTGGAAAACTTGTGGGAATCAAAGGGTTAATTGAGAGAGGTTTTACAAATGTAAATTTTAGAGATCCTTGCCAAGCTGTATACAGTCGTATTGTGTTAGAAAAACAATGATATGAAAAGACACACCGTTAATGAAGGGGCCTAGCTAAAGGGGGCCTAGTTAGGGTAGCGGCACACGATAAAGTTTTTCGACGTTTTTGTTATCCAAATATCCGCTTACCTATGGCGTCGAGTACAGCAGGTCGTTTTATTCACTCCAATATTACAGTAAGTTAGTACCCGGAATTGATAACGACCGTGTACATACCAGGTAAATAAAGGCAACATTGGCAAAATTGTGGTTAAAAGGGATTGCTAGAATCAATTGCAGGGTATAAAATGGACGAACAGTATATCAGGAGGGCGGGTGCCCAACCCCGAAAGGAGTTGAAGTAGGGGACCTATCCCCCCGCCAAAGGCGGCTTTCTAGGGCCTTTCCTAGCTGATGCTGAGAGGATTGGGTTCTAGTCATGTGGTGATGGGCTGGTCTATCAGAGTGAGAGCTGAGCGATCTCTACCATACCCATAGCTTACTCTGGCTGTTCCTTTTACTTATATATCTTCTAGATCTCAAGTGACGGCGTCTTTTCCGTGGATTGACCTCCCTACTACCAACCTAGAAGTTGGCAGATTGGGAGCCAAAGCGTCACATGTTTCCCTTGCCCCTCAACTTTCCCTTCATAATTGCTGAGGGGCACAGGGCCTTGGGTGGGGCTTTGGTTTCCCGGGCGTTTCCGTACCCTCCTCAGCTCCCTGCCGTGGAGTGGCTTCGGTCACCCGGGCTTTGTTAGTGGTAAGCAGGGAGGGTTTTGTGGGGGCGCTCGTTTATGGCCTTGGCCTTGCTCGAGACCTTGGGGTTGTTCGGCCAGACAGCCTGGGGAACAACACCAACTACAACAATAGTATATCAGGAGAAGTCGCGGCCTCTAGGAGAACTTGGCGTCTTCTGGTAAGGGGACTCGGCTGTGGAAAGGAGACTGTTATGTTACGTTAGATTATGAGAGCTTAGGAGAATATGACTGGTAAACGATTCATTCCCATATATTAAGACAGTGGAAGAAAGGAACAGCTTAGCAAACGTCTCTTTCTCAATATATAAACGACTTGTTTATGTCGCCCGAGGTGTTTATTTCAACTAGGGAGGGTCCTAGTTGATGGAAATGGTTAATAACCCAAGTCGCCCACCTCGCTTTTTTTTTTTATCTTTCTCTCCCTCTCTCTTTGGCTTGTATTCATTTGGCCCCATTCAGCCTACTGTTTTAGGACGTTTACCCCTATCCAGGTGTCAATATTTTCAAATTTGTAAATTTTTGTAAATTTGTGTACATTTGTACATTTTGCTGGCTCGCTATCGCTCGCCAGCAAGAAATCGACACCTGGATGGGGATAAACGTCTTAAAACAGTTGGCTGAATGGGGCCGAATGGATACAAGCCAGGGAAAGAGAGAAAAGGAGAGCAAATAAAAAAAGCAGGTGACCCCCCTTAATATTCTTAATGTATTTAGTTAGGAAATACTGTAGGTCCCCTCCGTTACCAAAGGGGCAGGAGCGTCGATAGGTCCGCCTTTTGCGTTTATTTGGCTGACATGCTGCATATTCCTTGCACACATATGACGTCATCTAACATCAAACAACTTAGGAAAAGCTGTCCACGAACACTTGTCAGCCATTGATCTGCTTCCCATACATCCCTCCTGTGATTGAGTTGTTGTTGTTGTTGGTGGTGGTGGTGGTGGTGGTGGTGTTTATCTTATAGTAGCCCCACCTGTTGTTGTTGTTGTTGGTGGTGGTGTTTATCTTATAGTAGCCCCACCTGTTGTTGTTGGTGGTGGTGGTGGTGGTGTTTATCTTATAGTAGCCCCACCTGTTGTTGTTGTTGTTGGTGGTGGTGGTGGTGTTTATCTTATAGTAGCCCCACCTGTTGTTGTTGGTGGTGGTGGTGGTGGTGTTTATCTTATAGTATCCCCACCTGTTGTTGTTGTTGTTGTTGGTGGTGGTGGTGTTTATCTTATAGTAGCCCCACCTGTTGTTGTTGTTGTTGTTGTTGGTGGTGGTGTTTATCTTATAGTAGCCCCACCTGTTGTTGTTGTTGTTGGTGGTGGTGGTGGTGTTTATCTTATAGTAGCCCCACCTGTTGTTGTTGGTGGTGGTGGTGGTGGTGGTGGTGTTTATCTTATAGTAGCCCCACCTGTTGTTGTTGGTGGTGGTGGTGGTGGTGTTTATCTTATAGTAGCCCCACCTGTTGTTGTTGTTGGTGGTGGTGGTGGTGTTTATCTTATAGTAGCCCCACCTGTTGTTGTTGTTGTTGTTGTTGGTGGTGGTGGTGGTGTTTATCTTATAGTAGCCCCACCTGTTGTTGTTGTTGTTGGTGGTGGTGGTGGTGGTGTTTATCTTATAGTAGCCCCACCTGTTGTTGTTGGTGGTGGTGGTGGTGGTGTTTATCTTATAGTAGCCCCACCTGTTGTTGTTGGTGGTGGTGGTGGTGGTGTTTATCTTATAGTAGCCCCACCTGTTGTTGTTGTTGTTGGTGGTGGTGGTGGTGTTTATCTTATAGTAGCCCCACCTGTTGTTGTTGGTGGTGGTGGTGGTGGTGTTTATCTTATAGTAGCCCCACCTGTTGTTGTTGTTGTTGGTGGTGGTGGTGGTGTTTATCTTATAGTAGCCCCACCTGTTGTTGTTGGTGGTGGTGGTGGTGGTGTTTATCTTATAGTAGCCCCACCTGTTGTTGTTGTTGTTGTTGTTGGTGGTGGTGTTTATCTTATAGTAGCCCCACCTGTTGTTGTTGTTGTTGTTGTTGGTGGTGGTGTTTATCTTATAGTAGCCCCACCTGTTGTTGTTGTTGGTGGTGGTGGTGGTGTTTATCTTATAGTAGCCCCACCTGTTGTTATTGTTGTTGTTGTTGGTGGTGGTGTTTATCTTATAGTAGCCCCACCTGTTGTTGTTGTTGTTGGTGGTGGTGGTGGTGTTTATCTTATAGTAGCCCCACCTGTTGTTGTTGGTGGTGGTGGTGGTGGTGTTTATCTTATAGTAGCCCCACCTGTTGTTGTTGTTGTTGGTGGTGGTGGTGGTGTTTATCTTATAGTAGCCCCACCTGTTGTTGTTGGTGGTGGTGGTGGTGGTGGTGTTTATCTTATAGTAGCCCCACCTGTTGTTGTTGGTGGTGGTGGTGGTGGTGTTTATCTTATAGTAGCCCCACCTGTTGTTGTTGTTGTTGGTGGTGGTGGTGGTGTTTATCTTATAGTAGCCCCACCTGTTGTTGTTGTTGTTGGTGGTGGTGGTGGTGTTTATCTTATAGTAGCCCCACCTGTTGTTGTTGTTGTTGGTGGTGGTGGTGGTGGTGTTTATCTTATAGTAGCCCCACCTGTTGTTGTTGTTGGTGGTGGTGGTGGTGGTGTTTATCTTATAGTAGCCCCACCTGTTGTTGTTGGTGGTGGTGGTGGTGGTGGTGTTTATCTTATAGTAGCCCCAGCTGTTGTTGTTGTTGGTGGTGGTGGTGGTGGTGTTTATCTTATAGTAGCCCCACCTGTTGTTGTTGGTGGTGGTGGTGGTGGTGTTTATCTTATAGTAGCCCCACCTGTTGTTGTTGGTGGTGGTGGTGTTTATCTTATAGTAGCCCCAGCTGTTGTTGTTGTTGGTGGTGGTGGTGGTGGTGTTTATCTTATAGTAGCCCCACCTGTTGTTGTTGTTGGTGGTGGTGGTGGTGTTTATCTTATAGTAGCCCCACCTGTTATTATTAGTAGGTTCAGGGATATTTCGTAGCGAGGCCGGTCTATATGATCTGTGCCCTATGAATATTCTTTCCTCTCACTTAAACATTAGGCTACCATACCGCGGTTGAGAATATGAACATGAACAGATTAATATCCAGTATTCAAGAATGGATAATAAGTCGTAGGTGTGTGCATAAACCTTTAACCGTCCTGGTGGTGTAATGGTTAGAGTGTTTAAAAACATGTGTGTGATAACCCAGGATCGAATCCCGGCGGATCACATAATGCTTCCATTAATTTAATTGGAGGTGTTTGGTGTTGTGGTGAAATTAATAAACATATAGATTGAGTTGTTGTTGTTGTTGGTGGTGGTGTTGGTGTTTATCTTATAATAGCCCCCCGCCCCCCTGTTATTGAGCCCTGAACACTTTGATCAACATGCAGGCGTATACCTTTGATGTATAGTACCGCACCTTTGATGTATAGTACCGCACCTTCGATGTATAGTACCGCACCTTTGATGTATAGTACCGCACCTTTGATGTTTGTTCATATTTCTTTAGAATATTGTGCCGGTCGAAGGTCGGTTCCTTCTATATTACAGGCTCGCTATCGCTCGCCAGAAAAAATATTGACAACTAAATGACACGATAGTTCTTGATAATGACAAAACAATGGGGCGAAAGGTCTTACAATGGCCAACTATCTGGTTTACAACACTTGGTAAACAACACATGGACTACTGTAAGAAAGGCACGCTAAAGCTGCCTATAGAGAGCGTGTGCAGGAGTGGTGTTTCCATAAAGGTGGAGAGAGGCCAGATATACTGTATTCCATGTTTAAAGGGGGTCACCGGTTTTTTTTTTTTATCTTTCTCTCTTTTTCTCTCTTTCCCTGACTTGTATCCATTTGGCCCCCTTCAGCCAACGGTTTTAAGACGTTTATTCCCATCCAGGTGTCGATATCTTCCTGGCGATCGATAGCGAGCCAGCATTGTATGGAGAAATCTGGCTTCGCTGGAGAAATTTTTCTATCAAATAATGTACAAATTTAGCTTGCTGGAAAAACAAAAAAATATATTTGCTGACTCGCTACCGCTCGCCAGGAAAATATTGACACCTGGATGGGGGTAAACATCCTAAAACAGTAGGCTGAATGGGGCCTAATGAGTACAAACCAAAGAGAAAGGGAGAGAAAGAGAAACAAGCGAGGTGGGGTCCCTTAACCCTTCCTACCCGGGCTGCCTTAGGTAAGGACAGCACGAAAGAAGGGCCGCTACCCGGTATGCCTTATCTAAGGCATGAGCTTAATAGCCTAATTAAGCTTGGTCCGAACGCCGTGCGTACGACGTATGTCAACAAACCCAAACGTTCGTCACCGCACCTCCGAAAACAAGAAGGAGAAGACTCCTCAATATTATTGTTCTGACGTCATGACGAAATTAGTGTCTAAAAAGCCCCCATATTGGCAACATCTCTGCAATATTGGCTCCACTGAAATCGTCATCACAACTGAACCAGTTGACTTACAGAGCTCTACTCAATGCCAAAATACAGATTGAAAACCGCACTACAATTATAGATAAGTGGGAAAGTTCTAGCAGTGAAAATAAACATAAATACGGTAGCCTAGGCCTAGACGTTTTTCGGCCATATCGCCCGGGTAGGGGCGACCGTCATTAGCTAAGACAGCCCGGGGAGGAAGGGTTAAGAACGATGACAGAAGGCAAGCTGCCTGTAGCAAGTGTTCCCCGCAATATATGAGAGTGCCACAGAGCAAAATTCAAGACACGTTGAAATAAAAAAGTCTGGACACACTGAGCTTGAAGGAGCTTTAAGTCTTAAGATCAGGAGAAGGTATATTGAGGGAGAGAGTTTCAGAGTGTACTTGTTGAGAGGAAGAAAAATTAGGAAAATAATTTCACTCATGGGTTAGAAAATTGGACAAAATATGGGTAGGAAAGTGTTGAAAGGCGGATGCCACTTACTCACTGTAAGGGAGGTTTAAACTGAAAAAAGATCTAAAGAACATTGATGTTTGTAATAGCAACAGAAAAGAGAAAGATATGCAACATTGTAGCATGTTGAGAGATTGTAGATAATTAGTAGAGGAGGTGAGTTGATAAGACGAAATGCTTCTAACACAACCCTTTCAAGAAGTGCGGAATGGGTGGAACTTCCCCACACATGAGAACAATACTCAGTACATGGGCACACATCACCCATATACAGAACAATAGCTATGTGGGGGCGACAACCAATGGAGGCGGTTGAGCACACCTAATTTCTGGAGAGCTGTTTAACACGACTGGCAATATGGTTTGTCCAAGAAAAGTTAGAAGAAAAAGTGACCCCAAGAACATTGAGAGAAGACGATGGGATGATCTGTCTGATAATCGTGTGAAGATTGTGACGTGTAGATAGATGGAGAAATTGAGTCTTTTTGGGCATTAACAGCAACAAGGTTTTCACTGCCCCAATTGAAATTAGTTGATAGATCAAAAGATGAACGTGCTATAGTCTATCACGTGAGTTTTGAAGTGGCTGCATGGAGGGTCGCTATGGATAGCTAGTAGGATAGAGAAAGATAGATTCATCGGCATATGAGCGAATAGGACTAGAGGTACAGCTAAATTGATTGTTAATTAGTATCAGATATAGATAGAATATAACCTTGCAGAACACTGAGGTTGACAGGTTTAGGAAGTGAGCGATGGCCGTCCACAAACATAGCTATGGAACGGTCAGAAAGGAATTTGAAGATATACTCCCAAATAGATGGATAGAACATGGCCTCCACTGTAAGAAAGAGGTGTGTGCTACCTATAAAGGGTGAGGTCGGGAGTGGTGCTTCCATAAAGGTGGAGAGAGGCCATAAGCTGGTAAATGCTACTGGCACTTAAGAACAACGAGGCTGGACAACTGTAGCCATATTGTACAGTTTGGGGCTGTTGTCTGTATGGATAATGTTTAAGTTCTTATCCTTCCAACAGTTCCAATGAGTCCTGCCAACACCGTCAAGTCAAGAAAATCTCACATATATCGTCTCCATAATACAACGTAGAATATGTTAGGGCACAATGGAATCTACTATGACGATAGTATAGAACCATTCTCCAGGTAACACATGGTTTGTATTAAGGGGAGGCTCCACCTTAGTAGGCTAATTCCAGTTGTATACCCAGTATTGTGTAAATGTTCATAGTATTTGATCCCAGTGCTTTAAGGAATATCTGGTGCAATTTTCATCACCTTATGTGCGCGCGTGCGCGCGCAGCAGCGAAATCCTTTTTGTACCAATATTAATTCTAAGGATCATATATTTACCAATAGAAATCACCTGTTTTTTGTTTAAAGTAGCCTGACTATATTACCTACAAATGTGCAAGATTAGTTTTCCCCAATGATACATAATTATTATTACAAGCCGTAGAAAAACATATTGAATGTATGTGTATGGTATCGGGGCCCTATATTACAAAAACAAAAATTTGCTGAATAAAAACATAGTTGTAAACACACTTTCCTCTTGTGCAAAGTTGCGTAGATACAGTACATATGGAACTTGTCTGCAAAGTATGGACGATATCGAGTAATATTCATGAGTACAGTTGATTTTACATGTTGCAGAAAAAGCAAAACAAATTGCAAGTGAAATTTTGAGATAGAAATCTGGATAAAATGTTTTAGTTACCTATATAATATCGTTCTCTGATATCGTTCTCTGATATCGTTCTCTGAAAATGGAGCTGCCAGAGAATATTTGGATAACAATAATATTTTTTATTAATTTTTATCTCTCACATAGCAAACAAACACGTAAATGGGGAGGTAGGGGGTGGGGTTCGTTTTTTTTTTGGGGGGGGTCGGGGGGGGGGGGGGGTTTGAAGATATCAGATGGTGTTTTTTTCTTCCCTTCCATTGTATTACACTGTAGGAAGTATTATAGCTACAAATATATAATATAAGTTTCGGCGGTGAGATATATTATCGGTTTGTGGGGAGGGGGGGGGGGGGGGTTGAAGATGTCGGATGGTGTTTTTTACTCTTCACTTGCACTTTCCTACACTGTAGGAAGGATTTTAGCACAACAACAATAAGAAAAGAAAACAAAAATTATGCTTTCAGGGTCCCAAAAGGTGGAGCATCCCATTAATAATGTGCTCAAATTTCATGTGGGAAAACTTATACAACCAAAAGCTTAAAACATCATTAAATCTTGGGGCCCCGTATGATTTACATACAGTAAGTCAACGAACAGATTATATTCTGAACCACTTTCATTCATATAAAGGACGTTTATATTGGTTGTGGGGAATTATTTCAAGGGTTAGGCAATAAGAAGATTCAAACGATGCAGCAGAATTCATTGGTAGAGCGAGCAGTATTATGGCTGATGCTGCAATTGTTTGTTGCAGATTAGCGACAGCAAGTGAATGTCCATTCTACAACCTCCTCGACTGGTTTCCAACAGGAGTCATACCCACGCCAGCTAGTCAGCCAGTAACAGAGTAGTAAATGACCTTATACCATGGAATTGCCTTCAACCCGAACAAGAATATCTGAACACATTTTTGGAGTCGCAATCATAAGACACTGACAAACTATTTTGAAAAACTGCTTGTGTCACAACGATCATATTACCGAGATTCAATAGATATTTGTGACCGGTTAACTGTTATCATATAACGATGCTTTGATATTTCTGACCAAGAGTGTACTTCAATAAAGATTAGTGCCACAAAAATATTTCTAGAGACGAACTTACTCTGCGTTACATATTCTGATTATTTTTGCTTTACTCTAGTGAAATATGTTATATGATAACGTTTACCTGTATGATGATGTAGTTCCGAGTCTGATAGCTTAAACATTCCATAGTCACATTTGACTAAAACCAGTGACACGCGGGCACTTGTATCCAATAATCTTTACCCGATTCTGGTATCTGCACTAAGGTAACAGTTTATATTTCTTCATTTGGGCAATTTATTCATGTTTTAAAGTGTTTGGTCCTGATTTTAAGTTTGAAGCTGCTAAATTTTAAATAACGTCACCATGAAAATAGCATTAATCGAAAACAGCCTTTTATGTAGTATATTTTGAATGAGATAGAGTGACTCAAAGCCTAGTATTGGATACATGCTCTCCTGTGACGCCGACTTAACCCCTTGAATACCGGTGACGTCTTTTTGTTTTATTTCAGCTACATTTAGACGTTTGTATGAAGCTTAGGAAGGATTTATGGCAGCTAAAAGGATTAATTGAGATAGTCTATAGCCTTGTAATTGGTAGACGTCCTTCCTAAGCTGAATAAAATCGTCTATTAGTGTCCATAATACAATGAAAAGGACGTCGCCGGTACGGAAGGGGTTAAGGATAGGAAACCTTAATCTTTCAGTAGTGGAAACTCAGGCTCCGATACAAATATGCCTCACTAGATTAGTTAGTTAAAATAGGACTTCAGAGGTTATCAACCTTATTGGATTATTATGCCAGTACACTGTAAGTCAACAAGACCGTCAGGACTAGAGTCTCTCTGCGAGAACTCCAGTCCCTTGCCTCATTAGAGAAACCCACAGTTGTATTTATCCCCTTCTAGCACCAGCGACGGCACGGAGCTGTCAGTACTGTACTTTCCTTGTAACTGCCAGTATCTGGCAGTGCCTGGTACCATGACCGTTTGAGCACTGCTCTCGAGTTGGCAACACTTCTCAGCTTATATCCAACCCTCTGCAGGGTGGGAGAGCCAGTATTCCTTCATCTTTTAAGGTGGGAGGTTGTTCTATCTTGCCATTTTGGCCACATTGCTTGGGACTGGGGGGGACATTTATTACTGTATCCTCCGGTACAGTAGGGGCTAAGGGCTTGAGCGAAGTCCAGATGCTCGTCAAGGCCATAGAGAGGGCTACATTTTCCCATTAAGGCCATCCATGATATATGGAGAGAAAACATATAATATAATTTAGATAGTCCTACGATCCCCCGTTTCTCGCCATGAATAACACATTTTGGACGAAATATCAAGCAATATGTTGCTCATTTGAAACATTGTACCAAACTCCAGCGAACATACTCAACTTAGAATGGGTAGTAAACAGATTATTGAACGAAAATCTTCAAAATCCTATATACAGCAGATATGTAACGGCTATTATATATAACTCCAACAACCCTCAGACGCTTGTGTTTAACTTACTGTAGCCTACAGTACATAGTTCATATAATTATCCAACCGTTTAGCTTATTCAGTATGGGGCCGAATTTTTTCCTTTCATTTTTGTTTATCATACATTTTGTTTACAGCTTTAAAGAACCTGTGGGAGTTAGAGGGTTAGAGGGTTAATGCTTGCTCGCTACCGTTCGCCAGGAAGATATTAACACCTGGATGGGGGTAAACGTCTTAAAACAGTAGGCTGAATGGGGCCGAATGGATACAATCCAAAGAGAGAGGGAGAGAAAGATTAAAAAAAGCGAGGTGGGCTCCCTTAAGCTCGGTTCACACATACACAAATTAACATCCCGTCCGGCCCCGACTTCTTAATTCGCCTGCAAATGGGCAAGGATGCCGGCAAAATCGCCTATGGTCGGTACAGGGACGTATGGTGTCGCCAGCACACGGGACGTGGGGCGGGAGGCAGCGAATATTTTGTGCATGCATAAAATGATCGGCGTGGGCCGGGGCAACTGCCACAAAACATGTCAGGCCGGGACACGCACGGGACACACACGGGAGCATTCGGCGTCTAGACGCCGACGAACGGGATGAGAACGGCGGCAAAAAACCGTACTAACGAGAGTCGGCAATGTGGCACCGTCGCGTCACGTGAGCTGGTGACACCGCACGTCCGTGTACCGACCATAGGCGATTTTGCCGGCGTCCTTGCTCGTTTGCAGGCGAATTAAGGGGTCGGGGACGGACTGAACGTTAATTCGTGCATGTGTGAACCGAGCAAAAGTGGTCGGGGACGGACAGACGTTAATTCGTGCATGTGTACCATGGGGCCTCCAGATTGATGCCGTCCTGCCTATTTTTTGGTCGTGGCCGGACGGGACGTTAATTCGTGCATGTGTGAACCGAGCTTTAAGGTTGCGTGTTTAAGCTCGGTTCACACATGCACGAATTAACGTCCCGTCCATCCCCGACCAAGAAAATAGGCAGGACGGCGTCAATCTGGAGGCCCCATGTGGCCACGATGGCCGTTCCAACGTTTTTTTGCCGTCGTTTTCATCCCGTTAGTCGGCGTCTAGACGCCGCCAGGCTGAGTCTAGACGACGACTGCTCCCGTGTGTGTCCCGTGCGTGTCCCAAAATAACACGTTTTCTGGCAGTTGCCCCGACCCACACGGATCATTTTATGCATGCACAAAAAGGATGCCGCCTAGGCACGGCTAATTAAGGGGTCGGGGATGGACGGGACGTTAATTCGTGCATGTGTGAACCGAGTATAAGTACCATGTGAGAAAACTGTGTCGGATATTACAAATGCTATGTCAACAATTTTCCTATCACCTTCAGTTCCCCAAAATGGTTTCGTGTTCTATAATATTTTGTCTGATCTCTGTTTACTAAAGTGTCACTGGTAAATAGCACACTCATGCTGGGATCACACATTCACGTATATCGCTCCCGACAGCTCCCGTCAGGCGTGATCGCCAATTTTGTGTTCTGACGGGTGTAGTCCGGCCGTGTACGCCCGTATAGACCACGACTATTGCACTTCCCGACAGACGTACCGTGACGGGGCCAGTGTTACGTCAGACGTAATGTAGTCGTATGGAACTACGTACGTGCTTGCGACTTGCGTAAGCATGTCCCCGTTAGTCCGCCTGGGCTGCCCGATTTGCGGGAACACAGGCCACGCCCATGGCCACGCCCCCACAAGACCTGCGTAGCTGAGGCCGTACGTCTTGGGAGTTTGTAGGACTTACGGGACCGTTTCCGGACAATCGTAGGCACACCCCGTCTATCCAAACACAGACAAAGACAGTCTTTGTCAACCACGTAGGTCTGGGTTGGAATCTGGGAACTACATAAAGGGCAGGGCTGGCCACAACGTTCCCATTCCCACTCCTGACTCGGCACCATGAAGAACATCACGGAATAAATCCTGGAGGAGTTCAAGATGGTGAACTCCCTAATCAAACCGGAGAACAGGCATAACACTCGGCTCATTAAATGGATCATTTCCTACATAGAAATGTTAGAACTGCTTGCAATAGCAAACTACATCCATGAAGATGAACAAGAGAAGAAGAAGGAAAGGAGCAAGAGGACAGTGTGGGTGTGGCCATATCTACAACGAAGGCCTGAACATGGCCATTATGAGAAGCTGATGCAAGAGTTGGCCACAGAATGTCCACAACTGTACAAAAACTTCACCCGGGTAGACAAACAACTATTTGATGAGATAGTGGAACGTGTCACCCCCCTCATTCAGAGGAAACCTACGTTCTGGCGGAACCCCATTCCTCCTGGTCTGCGGGTGGCCATCACCCTACGTTTCCTCGCTACGGGTTATTCCTATCAGAGCCTGCAATACAACTTTCGTGTTGCCCACAACACCATCAGCCAAATTGTTCCAGACACCTGCCAGGCCATCATTTCTGTCTACGGAGATCAGGAGATCAAGACGCCACAATCGCCTGCTGAATGGAAGGAGGTTGCCAGCGGCTATGAGGAACGATGGAATCTGCCGCATTGTGTAGGAGCCATTGATGGCAAACACATACGGATCCGAAACCCAAACTTTGGTGGCACATATTACTTCAACTACAAGAAGTTTTTTTCCATTGTCCTGATGGCAATTGTTGACTCCAACTACAAGTTTATTTACGTCGACGTTGGTGCCATAGGGTCAGAGTCTGATGGTGGTGGCTTTGCACACACCAGTCTGTCTAAATTGCTTGAGAAACAGAACGCATATCTGCCACCCGCCGAGGTCATCTCTACCGATCCCACTGGACCACCCACGGAATACTTCTTAGTAGGTGATGATGCATTCCCTCTGCGCGCCTACATGATGAAGCCATACCCCCTACGATCCCTCACGAAACCGGAACGAATATACAACTACAGAATCAGCAGGGCCCGCCGGACGGTAGAGAACGCCTTTGGCATTCTTACCAACCGCTTCCGGGGTTTCCACACTCCAATATCTCTAAAACCTGAATGTGTAGAGGTTGTTGTGTAGGCCTCATGCATTCTGCACAACATCCTACGAGGACGATGCCCACCCCAATCAGAGGTAGATCAAGAGGACCCACACACCCACCAACTCATACCTGCCGCCTGGAGGAGTGACCCACCTGTAGGAAACAACATCCCACCCGTGACCCGCAACACTGCAACCATGCTTGCCAAGGCTCAACGCAACTACCTCAAGACCTACTTCAATTCCCCTCAAGGATCTGTGGCTTGGCAGGATGACCGTATTTAGGTGAGTTACATTTACTTTTAAATACTTCATTGAAAATTGTAAGATTTTCCCCTGTTTACTTTTTATTTTGTTTTATATTTTAGTTTCATCTTACATTTAAGTTATCCAGTCTTTGCTAGTTTGCTTTGTATTGTATTTTTATCTTTTAAATTGGATTTTCTCTAATGTTTTGGGTTCTTCCTTTGTTTTGTTATATTATATTTGTATAATTCATTTAATTACTTAAATTGTACCATGCTTATTTAATTTTACATCTTTTACTTTCTTATTTCATTCAATTTTGTAAGATTTTCCTCGGTTTACTTATTATTTTGTGTTATATTTTAGTTTCATCTTACATTTAAGTTATTCAGTCTTTGCTAGTTTGCTTTGTATTTTATTTTTATCTTTTAAATTGGATTTTCTCTAATGTTTTAGGTTCTTCCTTTTTTGTTTATATTATATTTGTATAATTAATTTAATTACTTAAATTGTACCATGCTTATTTAATTTTACATCTTTTACTTTCTTATTTCATTCAATTTTGCTATTTTTTCCATGTTACCTTTGTTTGGTACTTTATGTTTAACAGTTATATTTAATGTAAGTTGTCAGTCAAGGTTTTTCATAATTAGTATTAACCATATTATCATTATTGCGTTTATATGAATTATTTATTTTGTATGCTCATTACTTTCATTATAGATTTCATTTGTCATCTTATTAATCAACAATTATGATTAAATATTGGAAATAGAAACACACACGTCATTACACAAATACATATATTTTTTACAAATACAAAACCACATTTATTTATATATATGATGGGAGGGCTTGTGGCTTTGGCTCCGCTGCATGTCTGCCTGCCGAGATCGGAACCTCTCCGGGTGGTCAGGGGCCGGGGGAGTGCTGGAGCGACCTTGGTAACCCTGGTCTCTGGGTCTTCTCCTGGGTGACCTGGATGTGTGAGAGTTTGTGTTTTTTATCTGTGTTTGTTTTTTGTTTTATGTTGTTTTTGTGTTTTCCCTGTTCTTGCTCTGTCTTGAGTCGGCTACCCCCAAAATGGGGATTGGGCCTGAGCATATAGATAGATAGATAGATATGCATCGGGTATTGTTACTTCTTGGGGGTCTCCTGGGTCTCATTCAGGCGATCTATGGCCGACCCAGGCGTACCAGGAATGACAGCTGCAGGTGATTGTTGTGCCGTCAACATATCAATGAATGTGTTGCCAAACTGCCCCAGGTCGAACGACGTGTGGCTGGGTGTGGAGGCAGTAGGCGGGACGAATTGGCGAGGGGGTGTCGCTACACGTTGCTGCACCAGCAACGACTGCAAGGCTGCAAGCTGGTGTGCAGGTAGCACGATGCCCCCAACAGGAGGCTGGGGCGGGGTCGGCAGGGTGGGAGGAGGCAGGGTGGTTGCCGGAGTGCCCTGGTACATCACTGTCGGATGCTGCTGTGCCACGGGTTGGGGTAGGGGCGCCGGAAAGCCAAAACTCCTGTGGGCGTCGAGCAAGAGGTCCGGACCAGGCCGGGCCACTCCCTCCGCATGGGCAACCTTGAACCGGTCGATGGCTGCCAAGAATTCCAACTTGAGTGTGGTGTTATAAGCTGGAGGCAGCCCGACACAGTCTTTGACCATGTCCTCCAGGGAGTAGCGCCAATATTTGTGGTCCTGGTCCTCGACCACATCGAACGCCTGACCCAGGTTCTGGCGCAGCTTCTCCGAATTTACGAGGACCTTGAACAAGGAACAAGAGAACATTAAACACACGAAACAAAATATTATCATATTTGACCAAGTATTTATTTTAACCAATGAAATTTTGTGGTATTCTGGGAACCAAATATGTTCAAAGTTATTGTTGATAGTATGGTGTGAAATCATGACATCTTTAGTATTATTATTACTTTATGTTATTCTAATAACTTTGGAAACAGAAACACTTTATCGAATAATAGCATGGAATTGCAATGGGATGCCACCAATGAACAATGTAACTAATATTTCCTCTACTCACTTGCTCCAGGGTCCCGTGGGTTGAAGTTGAAGGGACAGCACCAGGAGGCTTCCCCTTCTTCACCTTCCGTGCAGGCTGGGCGATGGCTGGGGGGGTGTCCTCCTCCTCCTGACTGCCGGCAGAGGGGTCATCCACCTCGTAGACTGGGACGGGAGGTGTTGGGGTGCGGTTGGGGACAGGAACAGCACCAGGCTCCGGTGCTGCAGCTTGGGCAGCAGACTGTTGTGACATGAATGTATAATTAGTAACATGTACATTATTTATGAATTGAAAATAACATTCAACATAAGCATTCATCCTTGTAACCTATAAAATAACATGAATAAACTGGTTTGAGTTATTATGCGTTTCATTAACAAATATTTGAAGTTAACACGATAAATTGAACACAATAATAGCATCATTATAAGCAAAATAATTACGAAAATAACAAAAACTGACACTGTCACTGTGAAAGGGTTTGAAAACATAAAAAATATCAACGTACCTCAGGCATACCAAGTTACCGGGGCTTCTTCTGACGGACGATGTGTGGCTTCATGAAGTGGAACATGTTGAGGATCCACTTTTCCCTCTCCGTCAGTCGTTTGGCCCCATCACCACTCTTCAACTTGCTGAGCCGGCCGAACCTGGAGCGGAGAGATCCCCACCACGTCTTCAAATCGAAGGCGGTCATTGGTGGGTCCATGTTCGCAGCCTTCTCCCCCCATACAGCCTCAATATGCTCCTTGTTCTTGTGCCTGGGGTCACCCTTATCGTAAATAAAAGGCGCATCCAGCTCAATCCAGTCTGCCAGCATACGCTCAGTCTCCTCAGTCAGTATTATGTTGGTCTTCTTACGGCGCCGTTTCTTTGGTGAGGTCTGTACGCTGTTGGTAGGTTCTGGTTCTTCTTCTTCCTCCTCGTCTTCCTCACTCTCTTCAACCTCGAGCTCTCCACTATCGGGGACGAGGTCGATAACAACTTCATCTTCAGGCGTCGAGAGGGCAAGCGGTGAGTTGAAGGGGCCAGGCTGAGAGGGGTCAGAGTTGGAGGGGCCCGGCTGAGAGGGGTCAGAGTTGGAGGGGCCAGGCTGAGAGGGGTCAAAAGGTGAGGTGGCAGACGTCGAGGTGGCAGGGGAAGCCTTCCTGGCCTTCTTCACGCCTTTCTTGTGCATGGTACAGGAAAGGGCAGGGCAGGGTGCAGAGGGTGACAAGCAGGGCAGGGCAGGGTGCAGAGGGTGGCAAGCAGGGCAGCAGGCAGGGTGCAAAGGGTGGCAAGCAGGGCAGGGCAGGGTGCAGAGGGTGGCAAGCAGGTGGCAGGGTTCTTGTTGTTTGCTGCTCCGGTGTGGTGAGAGGTGTGACTGGAGAGTCCCCCGCCGGTCCTTATATACCCCCCGTACAACGTTGCCGCGTCTTCCCGCCAACACGCAGTGCGGCGGTGCTGCCAGATGCGCCCGGACTAACTTTAACTGTCCCGTTTGACGGGAATATTGTACGATTGGCGGGAGAAGCTTACGTTTGACCGGGCTAGCTGCTACGTCTTACGGGGCTGCTCCCGTCAGACGTAGCAGATCGCCCGGTCAAACGTAGGATTTCCCGACTTTTGACATATGTGAGCGCGAGCCACGTATCTGATTCGAAATCCAAAACATACCGGGCGGCCTTGGCCGCACCAACCACCTCCCCGACCAGCGTGGCTACTCCCGCCATGCGCACCAACCCCCACGAATAGACACAATTTCATTTACGCTTTGCGTACTAAGCCCTTACGTTTTACGTATTCGGTTGTCAACTACCAATAAACCTTCGTACGGGAGCATACGGGAGCATATACGTGAATGTGTGACCCCAGCATCAGACGGGAAACTGGGCTGTAAGCAAACACACACACACACACACACGTACTCACACACACACACACACATACTCAGACGCACATGCAGGCACACTGGTCATGAAAAGCTAAGGTATTGTTTCTCTATTTTCATCTATCATATCTCTCTCTCTCTCATATATATATATATATATATATAATATATACTGTATAAGTGTATATATATATATATATATATTTATATATGAGAGAGAGACATTAAGACGTTATTTCCGTTATTTTGGTGATTTTGAGACCTTTCGCCCTATTTCTTTGTCAACATTAAGACCTTTCGTGTCATTTAGGTATCGATTTTTTCCTGGCGAGCAAAAGCGAGACGGTAATTTTAGGAGGAACCGGCCTTCGGCCAGGACAGTTTTCTACCGAAAAATGTACACATTCATCTTGAACGGGGTCCAGGGGGTGTTTTTTTTTATGCTTGATGGAGGTCTAGCGAGGAAACTAAAAAATATAATTATAGATTTTTATATAGACCAAAAAACAAGCATCACCCCCTTAACCCCTTCCGTACCGGCGACGTCTTTTTATTTGATTTCAGCTACATTTAGACGAATTTATGAAGGTTAGGAAAGATATATGGTAGCTAAAAGGATTAATTGAGAACATCTGTAGCCTTTTAATGGATAGACGTCCTTCCTAAGCTGAAAACAATCGTCTCATAGTTGCCAGATTGTAATGGAAAGTACATCACCGGTACATAAGGGGTTAAGAAACTGTGTGTTGTATGAGGTACTGCCTGCTTTTAGCGGATGTCAAAAAGGGGAGCAGAAAAGGGGGAAGCAAAATAATTAGAGTAGATTAAAGTGGTGAGGTGAGCAAATAAAGGAACCTGAGTGATATCTTGGCATTTTTTAATATATTGACTTTAATTTCCTTTACTCCAACAGACCTAAACAGGCAGTTATGGGCGCGGTCAGCTATCCCTATACTGGTGCCGGCTGTGCAATTGACCCTTTCCGTACGACAACCTTTCCAAATAACTCACGCTATCTTTCTCCCTCCCTCCACCTCCGCCGGTCAAGGTCAATGTAGAGAGGTCGACCGGTTCAATTATTATTGTTATAATAAAGTATATTACTATTTATATAGCTCTCTCTCTCTCTTGCTCGCTCGCTTGCTTTCGCCCTCTTTCTTTCTCTCATATATATTTTTTTGTCTATGTGATTGAGGGAGGCAAAAGGCATAACTGCCTATACCGAGTGCCTCCCCCATAGTTGAAAGAGTGACAGGGCCAAAATCAAGGGACGTTCGAGCCAAAATGCCTGGACACACGGAGTTTGAAGCAATTTAAGTCATAGGAAGAGGGAAAGACTGATTCTGGGAGAGAGTTCCAGAGCTCAGCTGTTGAATAGAAGAAAGTTTGAGAGTAACATTTCACTCTTGGGTTGGAGAGTTGCACAGAGTAGGGGTGGGATTGAGTTGCAAGACGGGTACCACGTGCCCTACGTAAAGGAGGTGGTATGCACTGGGATAGCTCTGAGGAACACTTATTATTATAGTAGCGATAGAATAGCGAGAGAGATGCAACATTGCGGTGGAGAGAGAGAGATTGCAGAGAGTTGGTGAGTGGACGGGAGTTAATGATACGAAAGGCCTTCCTTTCAACTTTGTCTAGGAGAGCGGTGTGAGAGGAACCTCCCCACACATGTGAACAATACTCAATACAAGGGCGCACTATGCCCCTGTACAGAGCAAGAAGCTGTGCAGGGGAAAAGAACCCCCTAAGGCGGTTGAGCACACCCAGCCTCTGGGAGGCTGCCTTAGCAAGACTGGTAATATGGTCCTTCCAAATGAGAGCAGAAGAAAAAGAGACACCAAGAATATTGAGAGAAGATGAAGGGTTAATTTTTGTATTGTTGAAGAATAAGGGATAGTCCGCTGGGAGATCCTGACGGGTAGATAGATGGAGAAATTGGGTTTTAGAAGCATTAAAGTTAACAAGGTTTTCTCTGCCCCAATTGGAAATAGTATTTAGATCAGAATTTAAGAGTACTATGGCTTCATTACGTTTGTCGTTGAGGGATTGCTGGCTGGGGCGTTCTGAAAAACTAATGGAGTAGTGCAAGGTTGAGTCGTCTGCGTATGAATGGATAGGAATTTAGGTACAGTTAAGGAGATCATTTATAAAAATTAGAAAGAGAATAGGAGATAGGACAGAGCCCTGAGGAACACCGGAGTTTATAGGGTGAGGAAGTGAACAATGGTCGTCCACAACCGCGGCTATGGAATGGCCGGAAAGGAAATTGGAGACAAAGGCACATATGGAGGGATAGAAACCGAAGGAGGGTAGTTTAGAAATTAAAGATTTATGCCAGACTCTATCGAAGGCTTTCGATATGTCAAGTGCAATAGAAAAAGTCTCACCGAAGTCCCGAAAGGAGGATGACCAAGAGTTAGTAAGATATGAAAGAAGATCACCAGTAGAGCGACCCTTAAGGAAGCCATACTGGCGATCTGAGAGCAGATTATGAGAACAGAAATGCTTAAGAAATTTGGAAGCAAGAATAGTTTCAAAAACTTTAGAAAGACAAGAGATGAGAGCAATTGGACGATAGTTGGAGGGTTGAGAGCGGTCACCCTTCTTTGGGACAGGTTGAATGTGAGCAAACTTCCAGCATGAAGGGAAGACGTTAGAGGATAGACAGAGACGAAAGAGTTTGCCTAGGCAGGGAGTTAGCACGGAAGCACAGTTTTTGAGAACAACAGGAGGAACACCGTCCGGACCGTACGCCTTATTAGTGATAAGCCCAAAGAGGGTAGAAAGTACATCTTTAGAAGAGATTAGGATATTAGGCATAAGTAAGAGAGGAGGGCGGAGAGGGAGGAATAGCACCGGAATCATCCAAGGTGGAGTTTCTAGCAAAAGTTTGAGCGAAGAGTTTCGCTTTGTCAGAGGAAGAAGTGATGGTTGTGCCATCAGAGTGGGAAAGGGGAGGGAAAGACGAGGAAGAGAAATTGTTGGAGAGGTTTTTGGCTAGATGCCAGAAAGCTTGGGAAGAGCTAGAGTTGGATAGTTCAGTGCATTTATTATTGATGAAAGAGTGTTTGGCAAATATATATATATATATATATATATATATATATATATATATATATTGTCACATTCCCCTGAACTTATATAACCTCAGTTCAGTTGTATGTGTGTTATATTGGGAGAGAGTCATCAGTCATGTATTCTCTCTCTCGCTCCCTTGTATCTTTCGTGTCCAGCAGTGACGTCATGTTACCATGTGAGGGGCCTTGTAGCGAGGCTAGCCTCTGTCTTCGTTCCCACGAGCGAGCCCTTGGTGGCGCCCTGTACTCGGTGTATTATCAGGACATAGGCTAGGGATAATAGGCTTGGCACTGAGGTTTATTGTACTGGACTTTCCTTGGGTTTTTGCTTTGTATTGTTCTCAATTCCTAAGCGATTGGGCATGATACAGAGTGTTTTGGGAGTCTAGTAGTGGTATGGTGGGATAAGGTTGGTGCAGTATAGAAGAACCTTAGAAGTTCTCTTGCATACTACACGCACTATGGAATAGACTCGGGGACAATAGATAATTTTTGTGTCTCCTTGTTACTGCTTTAATAAGCAAAGAGGAAGATAACCATTTTTCCTAGAGAACCTGCGTGTCTTGGTGTTTGAGTCAGATATTGAGCGTGTCTGTTGCAGGGTAGTACGGTGCTGTGGGCAAGGCTATGTAAGCATCTGGTTGTCACGGCTGCCCTCGTAACAATATATAAATATATATATATATAATATATATATATATATATATATATATTTTTTTTTTTTCTTTAATACATACGAGGTTGAAAGAAATGGCAATTTCTGCGTTGGAAATTTTATTATTCAAAGTTTCCAGGTCTCTGATGAGTTTTCGCTGGGTGGCAGGAAGTAGATGACGGAGATGAGCAAAATTCATGGTGGTACAGGGTTACATTAAAGTACATGAAGATACAGGATATACGACGCGTTTCACTGGACAACCAGCATTATCAAGTAAGGAAGGAAAGATATAAAAGGTAAACAGGAAGGGTATATATAGAGGGTGGAGGATCAGAGGAGGCGGAAAACAGGGGGCAAAAGTCTGCTATTGGTGGAAGGGTAAACTAGGAGAGAGAAAGGGGGTAACCGCTTCACGCATGCGCACTGGATGCGGGATGGTGGTCGGTAGGTGGGGTCGAAGCTGATTGGCTGCGTGTCGAGGGGCGTGGCCTAAGTTGTGTGGCGCCTGCAGAAGACGAAGCTGAAGGAGGTAGCGCGGGGGGCTGCGTCAAGGGCACCGGGGGGCGAGGAGGGGTGTTAGGTCCTGTAGGGTAGTGCCTTTTGGCAGAAGGAAGGATCTGAAGGTCCAGAATGAAATTAATGAAATTAAGATCTTCTACCGCAATTACATGTCCTCTGAACACAAAAGTGACGAGGCCGTCTTAAAAGAAATAATCTCCACGCATGTCCACCCAACCAACCCGGAAAACAAAATCAAATTAATAATTTATTACAAATCCCCCAAGACCTCCAACCTCGTTCTCCGCAACAAACCAGCCTCCACCAAGATAAAGAGCCCGATGACCGACGATCCCGTCATTTACCAACATACCTGTAATTATGAGGACTGTGGACCTCATTCCTATATTGGTATGACGCAGACTCGTCTTTCACGTCGGTTAACTCTTCACCTTCAGGCTGGAGCCATCAAAGACCACTATCTCACCCCTAACCACCCTCACCTCACACGCAACGAGTTAGAGAAACACACCACCATACTCGATAAAGAAAGTGACCCAAGGAGATTACCTATACTCGAAGCTTTATATATCCAAGCCTTACATCCCAACATCAACAACCAAACTCTGGACCTTCAGATCCTTCCTTCTGCCAAAAGGCACTACCCTACAGGACCTAACACCCCTCCTCGCCCCCTGGTGCCCTTGACGCAGCCCCCCGCGCTACCTCCTTCAGCTTCGTCTTCTGCAGGCGCCACACAACTTAGGCCACGCCCCTCGACACGCAGCCAATCAGCTTCGACCCCACCTACCGACCACCATCCCGCATCCAGTGCGCATGCGTGAAGCGGTTACCCCTTTCTCTCTCCTAGTTTACCCTTCCACCAATAGCAGACTTTTGCCCCCTGTTTTCCGCCTCCTCTGATCCTCCACCCTCTATATATACCCTTCCTGTTTACCTTTTATATCTTTCCTTCCTTACTTGATAATGCTGGTTGTCCAGTGAAACGCGTCGTATATCCTGTATCTTCATGTACTTTAATGTAACCCTGTACCACCATGAATTTTGCTCATCTCCGTCATCTACTTCCTGCCACCCAGCGAAAACTCATCAGAGACCTGGAAACTTTGAATAATAAAATTTCCAACGCAGAAATTGCCATTTCTTTCAACCTCGTATGTATTAAAGAAAAAAAAAAAAAAAAAATATATATATATATATATATTATAAATATATATATTTATATATTGTTACGAGGGCAGCCGTGACAACCAGATGCTTACATAGCCTTGCCCACAGCACCGTACTACCCTGCAACAGACACGCTCTTAATATCTGACTCAAACACCAAGACACGCAGGTTCTCTAGGAAAAATGGTTATCTTCCTCTTTGCTTATTAAAGCAGTAACAAGGAGACACAAAAATTATCTATTGTCCCCGAGTCTATTCCATAGTGCGTGTAGTATGCAAGAGAACTTCTAAGGTTCTTCTATACTGCACCAACCTTATCCCACCATACCACTACTAGACTCCCAAAACACTCTGTATCATGCCCAATCGCTTAGGAATTGAGAACAATACAAAGCAAAAACCCAAGGAAAGTCCAGTACAATAAACCTCAGTGCCAAGCCTATTATCCCTAGCCTATGTCCTGATAATACACCGAGTACAGGGCGCCACCAAGGGCTCGCTCGTGGGAACGAAGACAGAGGCTAGCCTCGCTACAAGGCCCCTCACATGGTAACATGACGTCACTGCTGGACACGAAAGATACAAGGGAGCGAGAGAGAATACATGACTGATGACTCTCTCCCAATATAACACACATACAACTGAACTGAGGTTATATAAGTTCAGGGGAATGTGACAATATATATATATATATATATATATATATATATATATATATATATATTTGCCAAACACTCTTTCATCAATAATAAATGCACTGAACTATCCAACTCTAGCTCTTCCCAAGCTTTCTGGCATCTAGCCAAAAACCTCTCCAACAATTTCTCTTCCTCGTCTTTCCCTCCCCTTTCCCACTCTGATGGCACAACCATCACTTCTTCCTCTGACAAAGCGAAACTCTTCGCTCAAACTTTTGCTAGAAACTCCACCTTGGATGATTCCGGTGCTATTCCTCCCTCTCCGCCCTCCTCTCTCTTACTTATGCCTAATATCCTAATCTCTTCTAAAGATGTACTTTCTACCCTCTTTGGGCTTATCACTAATAAGGCGTACGGTCCGGACGGTGTTCCTCCTGTTGTTCTCAAAAACTGTGCTTCCGTGCTAACTCCCTGCCTAGGCAAACTCTTTCGTCTCTGTCTATCCTCTAACGTCTTCCCTTCATGCTGGAAGTTTGCTCACATTCAACCTGTCCCAAAGAAGGGTGACCGCTCTCAACCCTCCAACTATCGTCCAATTGCTCTCATCTCTTGTCTTTCTAAAGTTTTTGAAACTATTCTTGCTTCCAAATTTCTTAAGCATTTCTGTTCTCATAATCTGCTCTCAGATCGCCAGTATGGCTTCCTTAAGGGTCGCTCTACTGGTGATCTTCTTTCATATCTTACTAACTCTTGGTCATCCTCCTTTCGGGACTTCGGTGAGACTTTTTCTATTGCACTTGACATATCGAAAGCCTTCGATAGAGTCTGGCATAAATCTTTAATTTCTAAACTACCCTCCTTCGGTTTCTATCCCTCCATATGTGCCTTTGTCTCCAATTTCCTTTCCGGCCATTCCATAGCCGCGGTTGTGGACGACCATTGTTCACTTCCTCACCCTATAAACTCCGGTGTTCCTCAGGGCTCTGTCCTATCTCCTATTCTCTTTCTAATTTTTATAAATGATCTCCTTAACTGTACCTAAATTCCTATCCATTCATACGCAGACGACTCAACCTTGCACTACTCCATTAGTTTTTCAGAACGCCCCAGCCAGCAATCCCTCAACGACAAACGTAATGAAGCCATAGTACTCTTAAATTCTGATCTAAATACTATTTCCAATTGGGGCAGAGAAAACCTTGTTAACTTTAATGCTTCTAAAACCCAATTTCTCCATCTATCTACCCGTCAGGATCTCCCAGCGGACTATCCCTTAAAGAAGGAAGGATCTGAAGGTCCAGAGTTTGGTTGTTGATGTTGGGATGTAAGGCTTGGATATATAAAGCTTCGAGTATAGGTAATCTCCTTGGGTCACTTTCTTTATCGAGTATGGTGGTGTGTTTCTCTAACTCGTTGCGTGTGAGGTGAGGGTGGTTAGGGGTGAGATAGTGGTCTTTGATGGCTCCAGCCTGAAGGTGAAGAGTTAACCGACGTGAAAGACGAGTCTGCGTCATACCAATATAGGAATGAGGTCCACAGTCCTCATAATTACAGGTATGTTGGTAAATGACGTGATCGTCGGTCATCGGGCTCTTTAT
>CM064513.1:49828688-50168688 GCA_032716605.1 Paralithodes platypus | reverse complement strand
GCTGGCAACCTGCTTGTCCGTCCTAATGACACTTAGAAGAGGAATCTACCTGCCACCACCAGGCCAGGACAACAGGGGCCCTAAAGCCTTTCCAATTCCCAGCAACAGGCCCATCTTACCCGCAAGACCACCACCACTAAGAGACACCAAGAATCCATCAAGACCAAGACGGAACGATTATTCGGTAGGTTCTTGGGACTCACTACCACTTGCCCTGCCTCGTGAAAGTTCAGCAACCCTTGCTTTCTAACCACCTCGTTCACCAATCTTTGTGAGGATACAACAGGATTGGCCCAAAGAGAGTTTCATAAACCCTTGTTCTCCAGACAAATTCAGAAACTCCTTGTTTGTCAAGTCCTCATTTAGCAACCCTTGTGAGGCACCCCAAAAGTTAATCAATCCTTCCTTTCCATCAACCGTGTTCAGAAGCCCTTGCTGGCATCAAATTCGCTCAGCAAGCCTTGCAAGAATAAAATAGGCTTGGTTTGCAGAGTTCAGCAACCCTTACTCTCCTTGTTCATCCCAAACCAATAAGATGACACTAGCCGAACGGAAGTCCCACGCCCAACGCTATCTTGACAAGAAGCAGAAGAAGAAGATTTCCAGAAAGCAGAGGTCTCCTCCCCTGATACCCGTGAAGTGGAAAACGAAAATTAATCTGAATATCCTTGAGACCCCGTAAAAAACTTGCATTATTCATTACTTTAGAAAGCCTTCAAAAGCCTGAATAACACTTGCACACTATCCATAAATATCGAGATATACTGATATGGAAAATTTCATCGACAACCCCGTTTCAGATATAATAGATATCTGAATTTTCCTTTTAATTATCCTTGTCCACAACACCCACCAGATATACTGATTGATTGTAAATCTTTCCTTTAAGAAATTCAAACGCACTCTGAGTTATTTTGTAATTTTGCCTATATTATTGTAACCACTATATTTAATTTGTAATTAAACCTTATGAACCAAAGTCCAAGATTTTGTAGTACTCTTAGTTTTCCAGCTCATTAGGACCCTACGCTCATATGGATAAGTTTACAAGGCTCTGAAAACATATATTTTAGCTGGTATCTTGGCTTGATTTTTACTTTTGTATTAAACTAACATAAAATACATGTTTATTGATCTGTTTGACCTACTGTCACGCCTCAACGATTTTTATTTTCATCAGTTAAAAAAGAGAATCCTCAGCAAATTTGAACAAACCTATTGAAGAGGGGATATATGTATGTTTGTCAAGGATAAAATAATGTAATTTTATGTTTTAAACAAGATAACAATAATTTTCAAATTGTGGACATACAAAACGATTTATTAGTGATTGTGCACTTATTTTAAAACATTAATAGTGGAAATTGAATGAATTCATTTTTGTCTGAGTTGTCGTGATGCGCAACGGAACCTGTAGTCGACCCAACCAAATCTCACTCGACAGGAAAAGAGGGGTGTTTTAGTTCCTTTCACTTCAGGGTAAGCTCTCAAAGACAGTCGCTCTCTTTACACACACACACACACGCACATACACACACACAAACAAACACAAACATATATATATATATATAAAGCGAGAGAGAGAGACAGAGAGAGTGAGAACATTACACAGAAGGGGGGGTGAGCAACACACATACACACAAAACACATACACAACCCTCTAATACATAATTAAGCAAAAGTGAGAGATAGAGAGATACATATCAACAAAAGCAATACTAAAAAACACACACACACAAAAGATAATCGAGTGAGAGTGAGAGAGGGGAACAGGAGAGCTAGACAGAAGTGGGGGTAAACAACACAAGCAGTAATCTCATTGGCCCGACCTCCACCAATCACCTTAAGCCTCTTACACTGCCGTTGGCCCACACACCCACTGCTTACTGAGAGAAAGTTACAAAATGTTACAAGGAATAGTCAGTATCAAAAGCTCTTGTGGTCCATTCTAGTGAGATTTGTGTATTGTTAACCCTAGAATTGCGATAAGCCTCACAGAAGTATGTGAATAGCGAATGAGATATGCCTTCCAGAAGTAAGACCATGAAAAAAACGTTCCAAAACACTCCAGGGGCTCTCAAAACAAAGGAATATATCAATAGGCAAGATAATTCCCCTCTAGTACTTCTTATCACTGTTCCTCATGCGTCTAAACCCCCCTTTCCCTCCCCCCCCCCCTTCCCCATCCTCAATTATCGGCTATTTTTCTTCATATTTCCCCCATTTATCGGGTATTTTTGCGTGAATTTCTCTCACACGTTTTCGTACACACCAGCAAAGTCACATAGAGATCTTATGCAACACTGAGATCTCTCCCGCGGCGGTCAGTGTGTTGCTAGACGTTGCGAAGGGAGGATATATGTCCCTCCCACTCCCGCCTGAGCATACAATCGGGCGGCGAAAGTATAAGTTTCACCCACCAATTGCTATTCTCACTACTTTTATCACTCTTCAAGGTTCATATGTTCATCATTTAAGTAAAATAAGTGTACATGGAAAAGAAATAATGCTTCATATGGTAAATATAAAAAATTATCTCAGAATTTATGGTAATTTATTCGCATATATTTTATGTTCGTCACATGTCAGGCCAGTCTCGCGCTCCTCAGGTTCACACCTTGATCTGCGAGGCGGCGGTGGCCATGAATCAATCGCCTCCTTTTTCCAAGGTCATTTGTTTGGTTTTCTAGTTTGTTTTGGGGGGAGGGGGGGGGATTTTTTAAAAACTCAACCGCTTAGTAATAGTTTTTGCGGATTTGTATAATGCAGTACTTTCATTGGAAAGTAAGCAAAATACTATCTATTCTTTACATAGCTCTCTCATTATTCAAGGAAACTTTTTTTTACTTTATTATGGCTATTATTTTTCCACTTTAAGCAATTTATTGAAAATCTGTGGTAGTTTAAAGGTGTGTTATAATTGTTTTATCCCATGGGATTAAATAGACCTATAATTACATGAGATTGTCTAGTGATAGCCAAAATAAACTGCTCTAATGAAGGAGAGTTTACAGCTTTTAAAGAATGCGTGTTGCAGGTAATATTAGTAATATATCATCTTTGGTCCTTTAACCCCTTCCTTACCGGCAACGTCTTTTTAACATTAATCTGGCTACTATTAGACAATTTTATTCAGTTTTGAAAGGATCTCAAGCAATAAATAGGCCTCGAACTATCTCAAATAACCGTTTTAACTGCCACAGATCCTTCTTAAACGGCACAAAATCGTTTAAATATAGCTAAAATAAAATACAAAAGATGTTGCCGGTACGGAAGGGGTTAAGCACCAATTATTTCAATGATAGGCACTTTTGCTTGGAATATTTCTGTTAAAAAAAAATACAAAACATATTTCAAAGAAATATTAGCATAACTTTAATTTGGGTAGTTTACAATTATGAATTATTTTATCATTCATAATTTATCAAGTAGAGGTATATATAATTGGATCTCTAATAACTAATCAATTAAATTATGGTAATTTGGAGGATGAAGTGCAAGGAAGGGTGCAACAGGGGAAGAGGGTTATAAATACACTGAACTCAGTGACTTGGAATAATGGGGTGAGCATAGAAGTAAATAAGTCACTCCATGTTAGTGTAGTGATCCAAACATTAAGGGGAGATAGGCCGCTTTTCTGGTCTATTAATTAATGTAATTCCTTTATTTCTTAATTTCCTCGTTAAACCTCCATAAAGCTTAGAAAAACACCCCCTTGACCCCCCTTCAAGATAAATTTATAAATTTTTCGGTTGAAATATTTACCGGCCAAAGGCCGGTTCCTCTTAAAATTTCAGGCTCGCTATCGCTCGACAGGAAATAAATCGACACCTAAATGGCACGAAAGATATTAAAATAGACAACAAAATGGGGCGAAAGGTGTTAAAATCGCCAAACTAATGAGCCGAACGTTTTACAATCTCAAAACAAATGGGGCTTAACACGAGGGAGAAAGTGAACCAGAAAAACGGCCCATCTCCACTTAATGTACAGAATAGAAGTATGAATGTTGTTGGAGGAACATGAATCAAGATTGAGAAGCGCCCAAATTAATTGCTTGACAAGTGCGTGTGGAGTCACATGGAGAGACAACATAGCAAAGAGGAAGTATGAAAGCAATGTGGTGTGGGTATAAATGTTCTGGGGAGTGTGATGGGGAACACCTTGAGGTGGTTAGGTCATGTGGAGCGCATGGAGAGTGTGAGAATGGCTGAAAAGAGTTTATGATAGTGAGGTAGAAGGATAGAGAGGGAGAGGTATACCTATAATAAGGTTGAAGGATTGAGTTGAGAGTTATAATATATGAATGAAAGTTGTGTGGGGTGGAAGTAGGAGTGCTGGCTGATGGATGACAGATAAGCATGGAGGCGATTCATTCATTTCCACCCACTTGGGGACTAACGCTTCCAGCAATAGATAGCTAGACATATATATATGAGATAGCCAAATTTGTTCTGTACAAGGAAGCCCGATATTACATGACTGAACAAAAAGTGTCATAATTTGTGAGTGCTATCTACATATTCCCATATTTATACTGATTGTAGCCCCAACACTTTCTAGTATTTCTTTGCTATGTTATTACATTGCTTGGAAATCTTTAAGTAACTGCTAATTATACCACTTTAGTCACGTCTAGATTCTTGCCTAATAGTGTGTGTGTGTGTGTGTGTGTGTGAGAGAGAGAGAGCGAGTGAGAGAGAGAGAGAGAGAGAGAGAACAAGGATTTTATGGTCCCATTGCGATGGTTAGGACTTACAGCTACTAGAAATACATCTCTTAAATTGATATATAGTGGAAAACAAGGATGGTAAAGCAGAAGGATCAATCATATCTCCCCCCCCCCCCTCCCTCTCTCTCTCTCTAGTATTTATGCAATAATGGAAGTGAAGACCCTTGCAACTTTGATATTGCCTGATGGAATTTATGGTTAAGTTTGAAATAAAAGCAGGTTTGCATGCATTCCATAATTTTTGTGTTAAATTTTAGCTAGAAAGGTTGCGGTACACTAACCAGAATAACCTTTTTGTTGTGATTATTCAAGGACAATACATATAGATTTATGTTATTAATGTTCTTATGACACTGTCATAGTGATATCATTCAAATGTACATCCCATTAGCTTTTGATTATCACTTACTCTCCGCAAGTTGTTTACATCGTTTCATGTATCTCCTAAAATACACATATCTCTCTCTCTTTCTTTTGTGCTACCAGCAAAGCAATAGGCTTAAATGGTAGGTTAGCTGACCTGTGTATCCAGAAAGGGGTGAGATTTGTGGACCTATTTGATGAGTTCTATGGGAAGCGCAACCTGTACCTCCATGACGGTGTACACTTAAGCATTAGCGGTAAAATCAAACTTGGTGATTTCCTAAATCACCATGTTTACAGCTTGCTGAGGGCAAGCAAAAATGTAGAAAGCACCCCCCAGCAGGAAAAATGTAAACCTTCCTCAGCAGCTGATCTCAAACTTCCAAAAAGAGGTCCCACAAAAGAAGGAGTTAGTCCCTCTGAGAGCACGTATACCTCCCCGAGTAGATTGAGTGATGACCCACAACTCTCTCTAGACTACACCTCAGTTGCCAATTTCTGAACCACTTCTACCTCAGGTGAGAATTCACCAAGTATAGGAGATTGCAACTCCTCTGATAGTGTATAGAGAAATAGTGTGAAAGAAAATGCACTACCCCGAGAGAACCAATTCTCTTTGGGAAACGGGGTAAACTAGGGGATTTTAAGAAAATTATGAATCCCCTTAAGGTAGTATTATTTAATGCCAGGTCAATTAGGAATATATTCTCCGAACTTCGGGCATTATTATCTACAGAATGCTTTGATGTAGTCATCACTGAATCTTGGATTCACAGTCATACCAGAGATTATGTTGGGGAATTTGAAATACCTGGATATAGAATGTTCCACAAAGACCAAATTATGTAGGAAGGGGGTGGAATTCTTTTGTTCATCAGAGATTTGTTAAATCCAATTGACTGCAAAATCAGGTCAGAACATGAACTACTTGGAGTAGACCGCATTCTAGGTAACTCTATCTATAGGATTGTTCTGGTGCACAGGCCTCCACATCAAAATGTTGAAAAGGATAAGCTTCTGTACACAAGATTGAGTTCTGTTATCTAGGGTAAAACCAGTGTGATCTTTGGTGACTTCAATTGCCTAGTAAACTGGGAAGCAAGAAATGCTGATGCTGAAGGTAGGCGTCTTCTGGACTTTGCAAATGAACACATTTTGACCCTGTGGGTGAACGAGCCAACCAGAGGCAGCAATATACTAGATCTTGTGTTTACCACTGAAGATGAAAGTGTGACGAGCTTATCTGTTGGGGAATTACTCGGAGGTAGTGACCACAATCTAGTTAGGTTCTCTCTTGCACCTTTAGCAGCAGACTCACCAGTCCCCAGAGTGCAAAACTAGATTTCAGATGAGCAAGTTTTGAAGGCCTTCGGGGAAGCTTATCCCAGATCAGACTTGAGGGTGAGAATGTTAGTGCAATTTGGTGCTCATTGAAAGAGCAGTTTATAGATCGACAAGCTGCATTTGTTCCTACTAAACTTACCAAATCAGGCTCAACCCAACCAAAATGGTTCACAAGTGACATAGCTTCAGCAATTAGAAAGAGAAAGGTTACATACAGAAAGGCCAAAAGAAGTCAAGACCAAAGAGATTTAGAAAAGTTAAATTTCTTATAAAGGAAGCAAAGCGGAATGAAGAACTCGGGGTTGCAGCCCTCTGAAAAGAGAGTCCTAAAGAGCTCTTCAGCTATGTGAACAGCAGGAAGCCATTCAAAAGTAGCATTGGACCTCTAAAGGATCCAACAGGCAAACTACGAACCTCTGACACTGATATAGCTAAATTTCTAAACAACGATTTTGCCTCAGTATTCACAAGGGAAAATACCAGTGACAAGCAAAGTCTCTCTCTCTCTCTCTCTCTGCAGTGGTCAGAGTTCAGAGTAGTAAAGCGGATGAAGGCATAGCGGCTTAATGGATGAACTGTGAATTTCCCTCGTGTTGTCGGCTGCAGGAAAGAACCGATGAACGGCCTGCCAGGGGGTAAATACACATACACACTTTTATTGGATCGTTCAATGGATTAATAGGATTATTGGCTGGGATTAGTAGTTTACGGTACGTTTTAACTTGTTCTGAATATATACTGTATATTGAGAATATATCACAAATTCACGTGAGCCACTAAATGTTTCTAGTCTCTCAGTGGGGATCGAACCATCGACCATCAGGACGATAGCCGACGCTTTAATCAATTACACCACGGCAGTCTAAAAGACACTCAGCCTTCTATCCTATTTATGTTAGGGAGAAGGGAAACCCACTAGGCGAATTTATTTCAATTCAAACCTAGTTGTAGGATCCATATTTCCAGAATACCATACACGGATTTTTGAGTGTCCCGACGCAACTCGGGTTGAAATTGATTTCATTTAATTCTAACCCACAAAGCATGAGAGTTACAAATATTGAGAATATATCACAAATACACGTGAGCCACTAAATGTTCCTAGTCTCTCAGTGGGGATCGAATCATCGACCGTCAGGACGATAGCCGACACTTTTATCAATTACACCACGGCAGTTTTGTAACTCAATATTTGTAACTCTCATGCTTTGTGGGTTAGAATTAAATTAAATTAATTTCAACCCGAGTTGCGTCGGGTACTCAAAAATCCGTGTATGGTATTCTGGAAATATGGATCCTACAACTAGGTTTGAATTGAAATATATTCGCCTAGTGGGTTTCCCTTCTCCCTAACATAAATAGGATAGAAGGCTGAGTGTCTTTTAGACTGCCGTGGTGTAATTGATTAAAGCGTCGGCTATCGTCCTGATGGTCGATGGTTCGATCCCCACTGAGAGACTAGAAACATATACTGTATATATATATATATATATATATATATATATACAGTATATATTGGATACAGGGTGAGGTATATATAATTGGATCTATAATAACTAATCAATTAAATTATGGTAATTTGGAGGATGAAGTGCAAGGAAGGGTGCAACAGGGGAAGACGGTTATAAATACACTGAACTCAGTGACTTGGAATAATGGGGTGAGCATAGAAGTAAATAAGTCACTCCATGTTAGTGTAGTGATCCAAACATTAAGGGGAGATAGGCCGCTTTTCTGGTCCATTAATTAATGTAATTCCTTTATTTCTTAATTTCCTCGTTAAACCTCCATAAAGCTTAGAAAAACACTCCCTTGACCCCCCTTCAAGATAAATTTATAAATTTTTGAAAAATTTACCGGCCAAAGGCCGGTTCCTCTTAAAATTTCAGGCTCGCTATCGCTCGACAGGAAATAAATCGACACCTAAATGGCACGAAAGATATTAAAATAGACAACAAAATGGGGCGAAAGGTGTTAAAATCGCCAAACTAATGAGCCGAACGTTTTACAATCTCAAAATAAATGGGGCTTAACACGAGGGAGAAAGTGAACCAGAAAAACGGCCCATCTCCACTTAATGTACAGAATAGAAGTATGAATGTTGTTGGAGGAACATGAATCAAGATTGAGAAGGGCCCAAATTAATTGCTTGAAAGTGCGTGTGGAGTCACATGGAGAGACAACATAGCAAAGAGGAAGTATGAAAGCAATGTGGTGTGGGTATAAATGTTCTGGGGAGTGTGATGGGGAACACCTTGAGGTGGTTAGGTCATGTGGAGCGCATGGAGAGTGTGAGAATGGCTGAAAAGAGTTTATGATAGTGAGGTAGAAGGATAGAGAGGGAGAGGCATACCTATAATAAGGTTGAAGGATTGAGTTGAGAGTTATAATATATGAATGAAAGTTGTGTGGGGTGGAAGTAGGAGTGCTGGCTGATGGATGACAGATAAGCATGGAGGCGATTCATTCATTTCCACCCACTTGGGGACTAACGCTTCCAGCAATAGATAGCTAGACATATATATTATTATGTTCTATCCAACAACCAACTTTACTCTTAAAATCGATTAATGAAATATTACAAACACATATGGCAGTCCGTGGATTCGAACCCAGGACGCTCACACCGAATATCAACACCTTATACATTGCACCACGAAGGCAGTTAAAGAATGGTGGACACTGCCTACGATTTATTATGCAACTTCGAATCCTGCATATCAATCTAAGCATGTACACACATCCCAACTGCAACTCACGTAGGCTATGCATATGTGAATGGAAAGAACAATTAATGGGGCCTTAACCACTAGGGAAGGCCTCTCGATAAATTACTCCTGAACCAATATCAATTATTATGTTCTATCCAACAACCAACTCTACTCCTAAAATCGATTAATGAAATATTACAAACACATGTGGCAGTCCGTGGATTCGAACCCAGGACGCTCACACCGAATATCAACACCTTATACATTGCACCACGAAGGCAGTTAAAAAGAATGGTGGACACTGCCTACGATTTATTATGCAACTTCGAATCCTGCATATCAATCTAAGCATGTACACACATCCCAACTGCAACTCACGTAGGCTATGCATATGTGAATGGAAAGAGCAATTAATGGGGCCTTAACCACTAGGGAAGGCCTCTCGATAAATTACTCCTGAACCAATATCAATTATTATGTTCTATCCAACAACCAACTCTACTCCTAAATCTATATATCTATATATGAGATAGCCAAATTTGTTCTGTACAAGGAAGCCCGATATTACATGACTGAACAAAAAGTGTCATAGTTTGTGAGTGCTATCTACATATTCCCATATTTATATATACTGATTGTAGCCCCAACACTCTCTAGTATTTCTTTGCTATGTTATTACATTGCTTGGAAATCTTTAAGTAACTGCTAATTAGACCACTTTAGTCACGTCTAGATTCTTGCCTAATAGTTTGTGTGTGTGTGTGAGAGAAAGAGAGAGAGAACAAGGATTTTATGGTCCCATTGCGATGGTTAGGACTTACAGCTACTAGAAATACATCTCTCAAATTGATATATAGTGGAAAACAAGGATGGTAAAGCAGAATCAATCATATCTCCCCTCCCCCTCACCCCGACTCCCCCCCCCCCCCTCCCTCTCTCTCTCGCTCTAGTATTTATGCAATAATGGAAGTGAAGACCCTTGCAACTTTGATATTGCCTGAAGGAATTTATGGTTAAGTTTGAAATAAAAGCAGGTTTGCATGCATTCCATAATTTTTGTGTTTAATTTTAGCTAGAAAGGTTGCGGTACACTAACCAGAATAACCTTTTTGTTGTGATTATTCAAGGACAATACATATAGATTTATGTTGTTAATGTTCTTATGACACTGTCATAGTGATATCATTCAAATGTACATCCCATTAGCTTTTGGTTATCACTTACTCTCCGCAAGTTGTTTACATCGTTTCATGTATCTCCTAAAACACACATATCTCTCTCTCTCTCTTTCTTTTGTGCTACCAGCAAAGCAATAGGCTTAAATGGTAGGTTAGCTGACCTGTGTATCCAGCAAGGGGTGAGATTTGTGGACCTATTTGATGAGTTCTATGGGAAGCGCAACCTATACCTCCATGACGGTGTACACTTAAGCATTAGCGGTAAAATCAAACTTGGTGATTTCCTAAATCACCATGTTTACAGCTTGCTGAGGGCAAGCAAACATGTAGAAAGCACCCCCAGCAGGAAAAATGTAAACCTTCCTCAGCAGCTGATCTCAAACTTCCAAAAAGAGGTCCCACAAAAGAAGGAGTTAGTCCCTCTGAGAGCACGTATACCTCCCCTACTAAAAAAAATATGGATTTCAAAGGCAGCGTCACACTGTTTTTCGCAAATATCTCCCAAATGAATTGTTGTATCAGTATAGTATTTCAGTACAAAGCCTGTTACACTCCGACCTAATTTATGGCCGATATAGCATTTTGCTATATGTGTTACGTTAGCAGTTTACTCGTGAATATAAAAACGAAGCCGGGAGGTCACGTGTACACATTCAAAGGAATGTGTAGTATTCGTCTTGCCCCCCCCCCCCCCCCCCCCCCCAAACCACTCCTTAGCTACCCCTAAATCTCCCCCTCCTCACCTTCCTTACCCCTCACCGTCTCCCCATCCACACCCCCTCCTCACTCTCGTCTCCCTGCATCTCCCATCAATATATTATACGGTTCATGTTATGCACTGTACTTGTAGCTACTTATATTATGTCAGTATATATATAGATATAATAATTATAGTGTATGCACTAATATTCATGCAGCTTACGATATTATTGAGTACGTAAACAAGGGGTAGTGCAAATTGTTATGGAGGCAAGACGTATTCCACACTGTTAATTACTGTATAACCGGATGTTTGTTCACATGTGGTAGAAGGACAAAGAACACGTTCTATTGGTATTACCTGTGGTCTGAACCTATTGTGATAACTTGTTTTTATTTGTGCTAAATACTGTGCATTCATCATAAAATATAAACATGGTTAAGTTAAGATATTAATATTTTGTTAACTTGTGTCTTTGATAACCACATCATCACCTATAGACTGCATATACTTCTCTCCATCACTGCATCTCTCATTGTAGCCTTATCAAATAAATATAAAGTACCAAATATACTGCATATATTGTGACGTATCATTAGGACTATTACATACATTACATTACTGTCATGAAGTAAATGTATTATGATCGATAAATATATTGTAGGAATAAAATGAGGCAAACATGACAATACTGTAAACCATTTATTCGCTATCACTGCCCATGAAAACATCGTCATCCTCGCCGCTGGCGACGTTGATTATTACAGGTTCTACGCTCTCGTGTATGTTGTCGGACTTCCAGTACCCCTCTTCAAAGTTCCGGGAATGTTGAACAGCACCCTGCCACACGTCCTTGTTTGCCGTACGACCTCGTGGCCTCACTCACGGATGGTGTTGTCGACCTTGTACTTGGGCTGTGGACGGTTCTGCTGGCAGAGGAGAAGCAGCTCAGGTCGTGTGGCAACAGGTGGGATGGAAATCCTGCGGTGCTCCAGCCAGCTGATGAGGTCCGCCTTCTTGGTGGCTGTGGTAGGGCATCGACACTCGTCCATCAGTTGGCTGTGGTAAGGTGCATTATCTAGCACCAGTACAGATGGCTCTGGCAATGACGCCAGGAGGTGTGTTGTTAGCCACCGCAGGAACAGTTCGCCGTTCATTTCCCCATGGTAGTCACCCTGGGTTGTCTTGGCCGTGTAGCACAGATAGGACCCGTCAACAAAGCCTTCGGCTGGGCCACCTGCGACCACCACAAATCGCTCCCCTTCTCCTGGTGGTACCTGACGACTGTAGGTGGTGCTGGTGGCAGGCTGTGTGGTATCCACCCACTCCCTGCTGTGGCCCATCCTGGTGGTAAACCAAGTCTCGTCAACATACACCACCTTCCTTCCCTCCCTCCGGTGATGCTGGAGAGCCCGGAGAGCAGCAATCCGGCGACACACCACGTCCAGAGATTCCCTCCTCACATACATCTTTCTCTGTGATGTCTTGTATTGGAATCCCATGGTGTGTATGAGCCGCCAAACTGCCGTCTCAGAGGTATCATTCGGGATAATACCAGCTGTCTTGAGGTCCGTCGCTATTACACTGAGTGTAAGATGTTGTCTGTCGGCAAACTTGCGGTGAATGTGGCGGCGTATGGCACCGACAGCAAAGTTGTCGATGGCGGCAGGTGTAGGCGGTGGTGCAGGTGTGGAAGGGGAGGACGTGGTAGCGCATTGGACCATCTGCCTCACTCCTGCCGCAGTCATGCCCATGGTGTGTGCAACTCGGTGGTAAGGCCTGTGTGGATAATGATCAATGTTATTATTTTATATAGGCCTATTGTATTTCGTCTATCCTCTCTCTAAACATGATATTGCGATACAATGCAGTGTATGTCTTACTGTTATAGAAATTATATTATATAAATTATCATGCATAAAATTGTATGTATGAAACGTGTACGTATTACGTAAAACGGACACGAGGTATATAATACACAACATGGTCCCTTACACAGGAATATCTATTACCATCAACACCATTCCAATAAAAGATTTGGTTGCTAACTATAGGAATAATTAAAAGGTGGGGGAGGTAATGGAAAATTATGTTGTGGCGTAACATTTACACACGTCCTCATAACCAATACTCCCGCCCGCTGGTGCAAATGATACAGTAATGTTTAGGGATGCACACTTTGAGTTGAAGTACAGCCTCATTGGCACCCAGCATGAGGCCTCGTTCACCCTCAATGGTAATTGTTGCCTCACGGAGAGACGGATTGATTGTCAGCCACAAGAACATATCATGATATCTGGCTCTGTGCTCTTTAAATACACAATTTAAATAATGTACACACTGACGTGGGTGTGGGATAGGCCCTTTTGACAGCTGGACCAGCCTTATGGGTAAATACATGGGAAAATATAATTTGCCTTCTCATATTCCCACAAGGGGGTAGGGAGGATCAGCAAGAACTACAGTACATAATATATATATATATATATATATATATATATATATATATATATATATATATATATATATATATATATATATATATATATATATATATATATATATATATATATATACCGTATATATATAAAATACAAATACTCACACATTCCCCAGAAAAAATGGATTCACCCCAGATACTAATACAGTATCTGGGATAAGTCCTTCCAGGATTGTCATTTTAACAGAAATTTCACATTACTCGGTCAAATATGGAAATATGGAAAGGCTACTGACCGACTGAATATCATTTGCAACACTCAATATCTCTGTCATGATAAAGCATTGGAATTTATGTATGGATCCAGGGATGCCATTTGGCCGGATTATATCCATTCGAGACCATTCAGCCGTCTGTTTTTAAACGTCTACCCCTATCCAGGTGTCGATTTTTAGCTGGCGAGCGATAGCGAGCCAGCATATTTGAGGTTTTTTAGACAGCAGGCGAAATTTGTAGATTTTTTGGTAGAAAAATGTCTCTGGCGAAGCCGGACTTCTCTTCAGAATGCTGTAGCAAAATTGTAGTCCTCTAACAGTGTATGGCAATAGTTCCAGCTGATTGGTGATTGTGATTGTTACTGTTAAAACCATGGTTCCTACGGCACAAATACTGGTCGAAAGCACAGTGAGAACGCTTATTTTGCCAAAACAGCTGAAATACAACGTAGATACTATAAATATAGACAAAGCCATCTACTTACCTATTCAAACGTATGCATGTTCTACCGCGGGTCATCTCCCTATTGTACAAGGTGGCAAGGCGAAGGACAAATGCTGTCCTGCAGCCACGGGGGCATTGGAGCAATATGCTGGACATCGTTGTTAGTGGTCGTGCCTCGCGCCTCAATAAATATTCACCTGTCATTGCTACAGTCATAGCCTCGGAAACCTCACCTGTTGTGGGGGTGGGGGTGGGCTCTCGTCAGAAAGTGACGAGGGGGGGGGGGGGGGGCAATTACAGGAGGCGGAATGTAATCAATAAAGGTACACTTTACATATCATGACACGGTTCAGAACACACGTAATAACATACGATTCCGTTTATTTGGTTTACTACACATGACTGCATGCATTGGCCTCCAAATACACACATACGGCAAAACAGCCATTACCAAGGGGATTATGCCTTGCTTTCATGCTCGTTCGCCCCACTTCTCGTTTCCATGCCCAGACATAGCAGTAACTGTATGAATAATAGCAAAGTATGATACTTAAATACGTAATTATATAGTATTTAATGTACGTAATCACAATAACCTATGTATTCACGATAACATAAACCGTATACTACAGCTTTGAAAGAGGGAGGGTGAGTGGGAGTAATGAGGGAGACGGGGAGAGGGTGAACTAGGCACTGGAGTAATGGTCTGGGGGTTGGTAGGGGGGTTGGAGGGGTTAGACAGTACCCCACACTCGTCTGAATGTGTACAAGACCCTAGAGGCGATGACTGGATTAGACTTAATATTCTTTAGTAAACTTCCGACTAAACACTTATGGCAATGTAATATTATATTATCTATAAATTAGGTCGGGGTGTAACAGGCTTTGTGCTGAAATACCATACTGATACAACAATTCATTTGGGAGATATTTGCGATAAACAGTGTGAAGCTGCCTTTGAAATCCATATTTTTTTAGTAGTAGATTGAGTGATGACCCACAACTCTCTCTAGACTACACCTCAGTTGCCAATTTCTGAACCACTTCTACCTCAGGTGAGGATTCACCAAGTATAGGAGATTGCAACACCTCTGATAGTGTATAGAGAAATAGTGTGCAAGAAAATGCACTACCCCGAGAGAACCCATTCTCTTTGGGAAACGGGGTAAACTAGGGGATTTTAAGAAAATTATGAATCCCCTTAAGGTAGTATTAGTTAATGCCAGGTCAATTAGGAATATATTCTCCGAACTTCGGGCATTATTATCTACAGAATGCTTTGATGTAGTCATCACTGAATCTTGGATTCACAGTCATACCAGAGATTATGTTGGGGAATTTGAAAAACCTGGATACAGAATGTTCCACAAAGACCAAATCATGTAGGAAGGGGGTGGAATTCTTTTGTTCATCAGAGATTTGTTAAATCCAATTGACTGCAAAATCAGGTCAGAACATGAACTGCTTGGAGTAGACCGCATTCTAGGTAACTCTATCTATAGGATTGTTCTGGAACACAGGCCTCCACATCAAAATGTTGAAAAGGATAAACTTCTGTACACAAGATTGAGTTCTGTTATCTAGGGTAAAACCAGTGTGATCTTTGGTGACTTCAATTGCCTAGTAAACTGGGAAGCAAGAAATGCTGATGCTGAAGGTAGGCGTCTTCTGGACTTTTCTAATGATAAAATTTTGACCCAGTGGGTGAACGAGCCAACCAGAGGCAGCAATATACTAGATCTTGTGTTTACCACTGAAGATGAAAGTGTGACCAGCTTATCTATTGGGGAATTACTCGGAGGTAGTGACCACAATCTAGTTAGGTTCTCTCTTGCACCTTTAGCAGCAGACTCACCAGTCCCCAGAGTGCAAAACTAGATTTCAGATGAGCAAATTTTCAAGGCTTTTGGGGAAGCTTATCCCAGATCAGACTTGAGGGTGAGAATGTTAGTGCAATTTGGTGCTCATTGAAAGAGCAGTTTATAGATCGACAAGCTGCATATGTTCCTACTAAACTAACCAAATCAGGCTCAACCCAACCAAAATGGTTCACAAGTGACATAGCTTCAGCAATTAGAAAGAGAAAGGTTACATACAGAAAGGCCAAAAGAAGTCAAGACCAAAGAGATTTAGAAAAGTTAAATTTCTTATAAAGGAAGCAAAGCGGAATGAAGAACTCGGGGTTGCAGCCCTCTGAAAAGAGAGTCCTAAAGAGCTCTTCAGCTATGTGAACAGCAGGAAGCCATTCAAAAGTAGCATTGGACCTCTAAAGGATCCAACAGGCAAACTACGAACCTCTGACACTGATATAGCTAAATTTCTAAACAACGATTTTGCCTCAGTATTCACAAGGGAAAATACCAGTGACAAGCAAAGTCTCTCTCACTCTCTCTCTCTCTTTCTTTCTTTCTCTCTCTCTCTCTCTCTCTCTCTCTCTCTCTGCAGTGGTCAGAGTTCAGAGTAGTAAAGCGGATGAAGGCATAGCGGCTTAATGGATGAACTGTGAATTTCCCTCGTGTTGTCTGCTGCAGGGAAGAACCGATGAACGGCCTGCCAGGGGGTAAATACACATACACACTTGTATTGGATCGTTCAATGGATTAATAGGATTATTGGCTGGGATTAGTAGTTTACGGTACGTTTTAACTTCTTCTGAATAATATATACTGTATATATATATATATATATATATATATATATATATATATATATATATATATATATATATATATATATATAAAACACATATATGTATATATATATATGAAAATATATATATGAAAAATATTGATTCTTGTGGTAAAAATATATGCGAATATGCTTCCACACTAAAGGTGTGTAGAAAAGGGTAGGTTCACTGCACAAAGTTAACAAAATGTTAGTGCTAAAATTAAATTGCATCTAAAATATATTGCATGCACAAAATAAGGGTTTAAAAAGTATGTCCGAGTATCTTATTAGAAGGCTCGGACTGTTGTGTACATATTAAATAATGTTTATGTAAAATTGTTAAAATGCATTTCTCTACTTTCGTAGATCTTCAGTTATTATAAAAAATTGCAAGAGTGGCTGGCTCCAGAGTCAGGTATTTGTTTGTACTCTTCTGTGGATTTCCAGTCACTGGTTTAGACAATAAAATGTTTGTCTTAGGTTATGATAGTTAAAAAAATACTTCGTTCTTGTTCCAATATTGTTTTTCGTTCAGAGTCTATTTATAGTTCTTTATTCAAATGTGGCTTGAATTTATTTATGAAGTGACTTTCTTTACTCTTTCTCAAAGCAACGTCATCTTTCTTTACTTTGTAAAAGGGCATTATATTAAAATTAGGAGATTTATCTTTAGCACATTTTGATATGTGAGTACTAACATATAGCCCTGTATTATGTCTAATGTGGTCCCTGTGCAGGTTTGTTCTAAGTCTAAGATTCGAAGTCTCGCCAATGTAGATGGAATTACAGCCATTACAACGAATCACGTAGATACAATTGAGCGTGGAACAATTCATATTATGAATAATTTCAAATGTGTAATTAGTATCTACAAATTTGAATTGATTCCCTTCTATTATTTATGTGCATAATTTGCATCTTGGGTTACCACATTTCGTCACCCCTTGATTTTGTACCGTATTGAATCTGGCCTTGGTTAGCAAATTCTTAAGGTTACTGGGTTGTTTCTTCGACTTTATTAATGAAACATCTTTAAATATAGATCAGGCAGGGGAAGTGGTGGTGGACAGGAGTGAATGGAGAATGCTTGTGAATAGTTGAGTGAACACGTGGTCATTTGGAGTAAAGGGTCTGGCGCAAGTTGGACTAGAGAATAGTCCATCAGGTGCCTGGCCCGGGGAGACGATTAATATGAAGGGTGCGCCTGGAAGTGTGGTGGGAGGGCTTGTGGCTTTGGCTCCGCTGCATGTCTGCCTGCCGAGATCGGAACCTCTCCGGGTGGTCGGGGGCCGGGGGAGTGCTGGAGCGACCTTGGTGACCCTGGTCTCTGGGTCTTCTTTTGGGTGACCTGGATGTGTGTGAGTTTGTACTTTTTATCTGTGTTTATTTGTTGTTTTATGTTGTTTTTGTGTTTTCCCTGTTCTTGCTCTGTCTTGAGTCGGCTACCCCCAAAATGGAGATTGGTAGATAGATAGATAGATAATGACATCGATGTGAATGTGTAATTTCTTAAATATCATAAATTAACTGTATGAATTAATGTTTAATATATTGTAAGAGTTCAGCCATAGAAAATTGAATAATTCAAATTAAATCCATTCAATTTTCTGTTTCCAGTCCTCAGTCCCAATGTTGCCGCTTTATGGTATTAAAGTACCAGATTTGGTACATTTGACTCTCTCAAGTACATTTTATACATTGTCCAATAAAATAGTCCATATCTGGTACTAAATACGAAATCAGTGAGGAAATAATATGATGGAATATATTTTTAGTGACATTGGATATGTCTGAAATGGCAATATTGCGACGGTTCAAATGTCCAGGTCCAGCACACGTTCGTTTACCGGGCAGTGATTCCACTTTAGAATAATTTGGTACTTTTCACTAGTTTGATCTGATACTATAATATACAGTTAAGTAGCAACACTGTTCAGTCCTCCTTCATTCCACTTTAGCGGCCCCAACGCAATTTTGTTTTTGTTTACACTGTTATTTATTCGTTTGTGTTAACTTTAAAATTTAATAATTAAAATTTGTGTATATATATCTTATTGGTTTCGTGAACATATTCGCATATTTGCAAATAGCTATGAATGGAAATGCGAATACGAATACGAATACGCATATTGAAAAACATAGCGAATATTCGGACATACGAATACGAAACGAATATTCGGTCCATCTCTAAAGTATATATATATATCACATTAAAGAAATCTACCTTCAACCGTGACAATTTTGTATCGAACAATTTATATATTTAGCTTTAAGGGGGTCTGAGTTGGCTTTTTTGTTTTTTGAATTTATTTATTTTTGTTTTTTAGGAAGTTGGAGAAGGCGTTTTTTGTTAGGTTATAATCTAAAATACATAGCTAGAAAAGGAGAGTTAAGGTAGCACCACAATAAGTAACCCAGTTTGCTCAGGTTCCGTGACGTCATTAATAAGCATTCGTCTTTCCCAGCTTCATCCAACTGTGCTCCGTCCTTGCCAACCTCCACACTGACTCCGATTCACACACACACACACACAATCGTTGTACACAATGGTGTGTACATACATGTCTGTGTGTGTGGGTGTGAGAGAGAGATAGCAAGTGTGTGTGTGTGTGTGTGTGCGCGCATGTAGTTCATTCACCTTACGAACTTTGACATTAGGAGATACAAATAACAGCATTGAAGTTTTCCTATGCGATTGTATAAGTCTCCCTGCATACGAATCATATTATATTTTACATCATTATGTTGCTTTCTTATGTTTAATTAATTGCTTAATTATAAGCTTTAATTCTAAAGTTATCCTTGGGGTATGGTAAATCCATAGTATAAAGACACATTATAGTCCTTATACCAATGGTAAATCCAAATGTGGATCAATGCGGTGGAAGAGTGATGCCAGTAAGGTGGAAGAACCCGTTTTCGTTCGCCCGTAGAGGACTGGGTTACTTGGACTGTTATTAGCACCAGGTAGTGTTAATCCCCTCTACACAGTGCTGTCTTAGCTAACTATTTATGAAAATGCAAGTTATTATTACACTATCAGGCGTTATATACCGAGTCGCTAAAATCAACCCTGCCTTCCTGTATAGCACTTATAATTAATATTCGAGTGTGCCTACAATATTTCTCTTATTAGTTTAGTTGCGTATGTTTATTTTAGAAAATAATTCCCCTAAAACAAAGCAGATGTCTGTTTATCTATCTATGTATTTATCCAATTCAGTCTGTATATACAGTATATTAATAGAGTATGCGTGCGTGTGTGTGTGTGTATGGGTGTTGGGGGGGGGGGGGCCTTGGGATTGTGTATGCATGGTTGTATGTGAGTCTGTGCATGTGATTGTAGGATTGCGTGTGAGTACGTGTGGCCTTTTTTACTCAATAATATTTTTCCTTTACTTTCCATGTATTTTCAGAACTCCGAAAGAAACCCTCGTATGTGATGTCAGAACTAACTCGCCCTCTCATTGGTCGGCTTCCCACTCATCCACGCCAATCACATTCCAGACGAAAACAAATGTATTATTTTGTTTTCGCGGGTTGAATGGGCAGTTTTCATTATAACATGGTGAAAAATTATACACCGGGTGGGGTTACTCTCATTAGGTGTGTTTGTGTGTGTGTGTGTGTGTGTGTGTGTGCTATTGATATGTTTGTGCGTGTTCGTTTCATTTGCTGGGTGTGAATTGCATGTGTATGTGTGTGTGTACTAAATGTGTTGAGTGTGTATAGGTATATGTGTGTTTGCGTATGTATGTATGTATGTGTCTCCGTGTGTGTTTATGACTGTGTACTGTATGTGTGAGTGTTTCCTATGGTGTGTGTGTTTCCAGTGTACACCTGTATACGGTTCTGTGCTTCTGGTTTGCGTTAATTATGTACCAGTTTGTTTTTATGAGTATGATTATCCTATTGTGTATTTGTATATGGTAGTCAGTGTATGAGTGTTTAGGTATGTTTGTCAATATCTCTCTCTCTCTCTCTCTTTCTGTGTATGTGTGTGTGTATTTGTATTTACCTAATTGTATTTTACAGGATTGAGATTACTCTCGTAGTGTCCCGTTAGCCTTTAACTTATCATAATTTACTTTAAAAGCTTGAATACTTTGTGCACACACTAGGTCGTTTGGTAACTTATTCCACTTCTCAACCATTCTATCTGGAAAACCAAACTTCCTAACATCCTTCCTAGCTCTCCTCCTCAACAGTTTATAGTCATGTCCTCTCGTCCTCCCCACCGCTGGCCAAACAAAATTTGTTTGATCAATATATTCCTTTCCGTGAACACACCTAAATAAAGCTATCATGTCTCCCCTCTCCCTTCTCTGTTCAAGTGAGGGAATCCCCAGGTGACACAGCCGGTCTTCATATTGTAAGTTTTTTAACCCTGGCACCCATCTTGTGATCACACGCTGAATTTTCTCTAGCTTACTTATGTGTTTTTTCATATGTGGATTCCATACAACCGCTGCAGACTCCAGGCTAGGCCTTAAAAACTGTGTTATTAATATCTTCACCATGTCTTCATTTAGGAATTTAAACGCTACCCTAATATTAGCCCACCACGAATATGCCTTATTTACCAAGTTATTGATATGGTCACCGGGATCTAACCTCCTGTTCACTACAACTCCTAAGTCTTTTTCCTTCTCTGACTTTTCCAACCTTACATCGCCCATACTGTACTCCCCATGGGGTCTTCCCTGGCCGTCTCCCATCTCCATCACGTGGCATTTATCAATGTTGAACTCCATTTTCCACATTCGGCTCCATTGATACAGCTTATTGATGTCCTCCTGGAGCATTTTACAGCAATTGTTATCAACCACTTTCCTTACTAATTTTGCGTCATCGGCGAACATGTTAATATAGCTGCTAATTCCAAGAGGCAAATCATTTATAAAAATTAAAAACATCAATGGGGCCAACACTGAGCCCTGGGGCACTCCACTTATCACATCACTCCATGATGAATATTTCCCTCTTATGATGGTTCTCATTTTCCTCCCGGTTAAGAAATCCTTCATCCATTTTAAGAGTCCACCGGTGATTCCTCCACACATTTCAAGTTTATATAGAAGCCTTTTATGGGGTACTTTATCAAAAGCTTTTTTGAAATCTAAAAATACACAATCTGCCCATCCGTCTCGTTCTTGCATAATTTCAATCACTCTATCATAGAAGCTCAGCAAATTTGACACACATGACCTATTCGACCTAAAACCATGTGTGTGTGTGTGTGTGTAAGTATGTACAGTCACGACCATATGTACTATCTCAACTTCTTTTTCTTCTCTTGATCTATAACAATACTATAGTTTGCTCTATGTGTATTTTTATTGTATTTTATTTTGTATAAATATTGTTTTAGCTGACGGGAAACCATCTAGTCTCTTCCTAAATTGATCCTCATTTGCAAGATTCAATGATCACATGTATTGCTATTGATGACGTTAAGGGGGGTCACCTGCTTTTTAAATTTTTCTCTCATTGTCTCTCTTTCTCTGGCTTGTATCCATTCGGCCCCATTCAACCAACTGTTTTAAGACGTTTATCCCCATCCAGGTGTCGATTTCTTCCTGGCGAGCGATACCGAGCCAGCATTATATGGAGAAATTCGGCTTCGCCGGAGTAATTTTTCTATCGAAAAATGTACAAATTTAGCTTGCTGTCAAAGCAAAAAAAAATATATATATGCTGACTTGCTACCGCTCTCCAGGAAAATATTGACACCTGGATGGGGGTAAACGTCTTAAAACAGTAGGCTGAATGGGGCCGAATGGATACAAGCCAAAGAGAGAGGGAGAGAAAGAGAAAAAAGCGAGGTGGGCTCCCTTAACTTGGTAATAGTTCGGTGAAAATACATAGCATTTTTTTAGTATTCTCTTTATATTAAACCCTTAAGGAGGATTATAACGCATATTGACAGTGTATTCTGGCTATCATGAGACAACTTTATGAAGATTAGTAAGTGTATGTGGAGGTCAGAGGGTTAATTGAGTCTATAATTGCCCTTTTGATGCCCACAGATCCTTCCTAATTTGTGTAAAATCGTCATATGGTAGCCAGAATAAACTGCTAAAATGCGCCATAATCCTCAAGAGGTTAATACGGTGAAACTTATAGATTTGTACATGTCCATTATGAGGAGGCATTTTTTTCTTTTCTTGCCCTCCTTCTCCCTTAGTTTTGCGATTTTAAGGGGAACTCTTATTAGTTTCGCGATTATAGACCCTATCGCCACATTTCTCTGTCAATATTAAGGTCTTTCGTGCCATTTAGGTGTCGATTTTTTCCTGACGAGTGATAGCAAGCTTGTAATTTAGTAGGAGGACGGGGTATTATTTTTTTTCTAAAGCTAGGTATAGGGAGAAAACAAAAACATCTTTGAAAATAAGAAAATATATATATTAAATAAAGGTACCCCGCCCTTAATTATTGAGAACAATGAGCTGGTAAGGAACTATAAACTTTCCGTCAGGGGAAAAAGCATAGAGCACTGCCAACCAGACTGAATAAAGCTTGAAAAATATAATAGATTTTGGCCCTGCGTGGTACAAACATTTATGTATTCTGTTTACTAGAGAAATAACTAAATGTGAAATTATGGAGGTAGGGGACGAGTTTTGAGCGTTCTATTTACGTTCACTATTTTTCTGGGTGTTCCTGCGTTTGGTAAATGTGTGCATCATGTTGATATTTGTGTGTTTGTATAATTAAAGTGTATTCAAGCTGACCTGCCAGAAATTGGTCTATCTATCTATCTATCTACTGTATATGCTCAGGCCCAATCCCCACTTTTCCTATTTTTTTATTTATATTGTTTATATTTTTATTTGATTTTTATTTTATTTTATTTTATTTTTATTTTATTTTTTTGGGGGGGCCGACTCAAAACAGAGCAAGAATAGGGACAACACAAAACAAAACAGAAAACAATGAACGCACAAAAACAAAATACAAATTCACACACATCTAGGTCATCCAGGAAAAGACCCAGAGACCAGGGTCACCAAGGTCGCTCCAGCACTCCCCCGGCCCTCGACCACCCGGAGAGGTTCCGATCTCGGCAGGCAGACATGCAGCGGAGCCGAAGCCACAAGCCCGCTCACCACAGAAATTGGCAGAAATTGGCAACGCTGCCATTCTATTTATTTGTATAGTCAATATATAATCAAGGCACCATCACCCGAACAGTTTAGAAAGGCAGTATAGAAAATATAGAGAGGCATCGATACTCATTTCTGCCAGGTTACCTTGAATACACTTAACCATATACTATCGTGAGTTAGTTAGTTAGTTAAAATAGGACTTCAGAGGCTATCAACCCTATTGGATTATTAAGCCAGCACACTGTAAATCAAGAAGAACGTTAGGACCGGAGCCTCTCTGCCAGAACTCCAGTCGTGAGCATAATTAAGGTTGAATATATACAGCCGGGTTTTGAAGCATCTAGGCTACAATAATGCACTATATAGTCTCGTTTGCGTTCGATACTGATTTCAATGGAGTATTCGTACTAAAGAGAGAGCGAGAGAGGGCTTTACTCGAAAACGTTTATGTTCTGCCCCACGTGGATGGACATATAAGGCTGAAGTAACGGGGTTGAGTAGGACATGTAAGATTGCCATCCTGCAGGACAGCCAGCCTGCAGAAAGGACAGAAGGAGAAATGGGAATATAAACAAGCTTCCCATGATTTAGAAGAAAACGGAGCAGAGGAGTTTCCTATTCTCTCAGGTCATTTCTGTTCTCTAATGACCAGGAAGTTAGGTCAGTCTCCCATAAAGAAGAGTGGGAAGCAGGACCAATCACCGACGAGCTTTCAAACCATCTCGACCTATCACCAGCCTCCCTTCGACCAACAACCTGACTTGCAATATGACGAGCAAATATTTTATGCAAGTTAGGCATCAGGGACCGGAATACTATATGAACAAGTGGAGATGTTACGATCTCTCTTGCAGTACCTTTCCGGAGAACTGAACGTAACCCGGAGAACATAGAAACTCCCGGAGATATAAACTTCACAAAGAATAACCCCTGATTATCATAGAATCACGGAAGTCACAGTTATATCTTACCTAGACCTCGTAACAACAAAGAGGGTATTAAATAAAATACTTCAATTGATTATGTATAAACCTATAACCACCATGTATTTTTAGACTAAGTATTACCTTCACAAATTACATCACAACCATTCACTATGCCCTTCTAAAGCTGAATTACTATAAATTAAACCTAAGAAATAACCCGAACATAGTCTCACTGAAATTAAAGAAAGTAAGCACCTCTACCTAAGTAATATTCCTCAGGCTGAAAAGTCCGGGATATCTAACTGAAGTAGAAACTGCCTCCCCCTCCCCCTCCAGACTACAGCCAGACCTGCTGCTTCCCTCTGATGCCAGGACCTCTGATCCCTGCTTGTGAGAGGCAGTTCCCCTTGATGTCCAGCCAGCCGAATCTACGATCCACGTCGGCCAGACTTGCACTCGAAATGCTATCCTCTTAACATACCCTAAGTGTCTCTGAGTATCTTACGTTGTGATTATTGATGTGAAGGTAAGGTTAAATATGCGAGTATTCCAGTGCTAATTCTTATCTAGATCTGTGCCCAAGATCGATATATGTTACGTTATATGTTAATCCTTCAGAAGCCCTAGATCTGTGCCCAAGATCTACTAATAACTCGTGTTAGACATCTTACAGAATCATTATACGCATACGTTACATACTCGTGTCAACTGATATCTAGCCGAATATTCACAGATTTTACTTGTATATGTCCATTTTATTGTGTATGTAACAAGTCGAAGTTGAAGTGTACAGTATAACGTGTATCTATTCCCTATTCAAATTAAACTTTTACCTGGAACCTACGCCCAATTTCATAATTAATTAAATTCAGATTCTCTTTCTTGAGAAGTAATATTATCGCCTATTATCATAAGTTAAATCCAACTTCTTCGAAAACCCAATTCACCCTTTGTGATCCTTTGTAATAACTTATTTCTTTGTGAATAAATTATTTATTTATTCTATTATGAATTAGATAATCTCGATCCATCTCGTCTAGGAATTCTAGTTCTATATAGATCTATTATCTAACTCTTTCCCAACCTCGAATACAACGCTAATTCGTTCTGTATTCCTTAACTATATATATAACTATTAGTACACGTTATTTTATCAATGCGTTTGTTATCCTATTTGAGTCTAAATATTATATGATTCATGATAGGTTTTATTCAAGTTCGAATCTTTATTCAGTATATCTAAATAATTAAATTTGAATTCCTCGACCCGTGAGATTATTAATACATATGCAAGTTAAGTAATTGTATGAATATAATATACATTTCTTCACAATAAACTAACTACATAATTAATTGTCAAAATAATTAATCTCCCTCTTCCTTTATCAATTAACTTATTCCTCCCACGTTCAAGATAAATATCGCATTAACCGCATAAGTTATTTTCTGTACCACAGTCCAGCAGATGACCTGTTGACCTACCTTGCCCTATATATTTACGTTCGGCATTCTTTGTATTTCCTGGGCGCATCTTGCCCGCGCTCCTGAACAATCACTATAGAAATCTTCGTGCGGTTAACCATATTGTTTATTAAGTAATTCTAAAGTTCAACTTAACCTTTCTTGAGCTTATCAGAATACTTCACGATAGACACTCAACTCACATAGATATTATTATCAAGGAGTTATTCTATGTATATGTATGTCTATATATAATTGCATATTTCCCCAATAATACTATCCACTATTCCATGTTCATTTGTATGCTATTAAGAGACATCTTGTACTCTAATTGTATCCATTGTGTCTCTTGCTATTACTGATTAGTAGCTAAGCGAACCTTAGTATCACCTTCTATGCTATTGAATACATAAGCGTATATAATTATCTATGTGTGTTTATTGTGTTTATTACAACCTGATTCAGTACATAATTGTGAATAAGAACGTGTTAGATGTGTCCCTGTTGAGCATATATTGAGTCTAAAAGTCCACAGTTGGATTTGAGTAAAGACAATAACGAAGCTAAGTTGTATTACAACCCGGCATAACAAAGGCAAATTCCGGTGATTTAATTAGGAAAAACGATGTTTCTCAATATTTTAAAATGTGTCCTATAAAAAAAAGTATACCCATATTAACCAAATAATCACTTGCTAAGCAATTTCCGATACATACGTTTTTTGTTTCCTTCCTAAAATATTATATTATATCTTTGAATTACTCAACTGAAAAATCTAGGACCAGGATAAAATATTGTTAACTGACTTTTCAAGAATTAAACATATTCTCTGCAGAAGACCGTATTAAAAGCAAGTGGATTCACTCAGGGACGTTCTTGCCTTACTAATTTGCTTAGCTTTTTCTCAGAGGTATATGAAGCAGTAGATAGTGACAAGTCATATGATATTATTTATTTAGATTTCAGTAAAGCTTTCGACAGAGTCCCTCATGAGAGATTGATGAGAAAGGTTGAGGCACATGGAATAGGAGGATCGTTGTTGGGATGGATTAGGTCATGGCTAATTGGTAGGAAACAGAGAGTCAGCATAAATGGTACCAAGTCAGAGTGGGGAGCAGTCAAAAGTGGTGTCCCCCAGGGATCGGTATTAGGTCCCCTGTTGTTTCTTATATACATAAATGACCTAGATTTAGGTATAACTAGTAGGATAAGTAAATTCGCAGACGATACTAAAATGGGGAGATCAATTGATTCAGATAGCGATATAGAGTGCCTCCAAAGGGATCTAGATACCTTACATGAATGGTCAGTAAATTGGCAGATGAAGTTTAACATTGACAAATGCAAGGTATTAAAGATAGGGAAGATGCATACAAATGTTAAATATAAACTAGCTAATTTAGAATTAGAAAATTCAGACTGTGAGAAAGATCTAGGTGTGTTTGTTAGCAATGATTTGAAGCCTAGAAAACAGTGTATAAGCGTTCGTAATAAGGCAAACAGGATTCTCGGGTTCATCTCTAGGAGTGTGAGTAACAGAACTGCTGATGTTATCTTAAAACTTTACTTGTCATTAGTGAGACCCCATATGGATTATGCTGTCCAATTTTGGTGTCCTTATTACAGAATGGACATAGATTCATTGGAGAGAGTACAGCGTAGAATGACAAAAATGATCCATAATATTAGAAATCTTTCGTATGAAGAAAGGTTGAAGAAATTAGGTTTACATTCGTTAGAGAGACGCAGAGTTAGAGGGGATATGATAGAGGTGTTCAAGTGGGTTAGTGGGATTAACAAAGGGGACATGACAAATGTACTAAAGCTCAGTGATAGCGAAAGAACTCGTACCAATGGTTTCAAATTAGATAAATTTCGTTTCAGAAAAGATATAGGCAAATATTGGTTTGGTAACAGAGTTGTAGATGGGTGGAATAGACTACCAAGTGCTATAGTGGGGTCTAAAACGGTAGGGAGCTTTAAGATAAAATTGGATAAGCATATGGACGAGAAGGGTTGGGTGTGAAGGGGGATCAGCCGGGTTGGGCCAATCAGCACTCTGCATACCCCCATAATCCTGCGTTAATCTCTAACCGTTTTGGTAAGATGATCCTCAGGGTATTAGAGTGTTGAGCCTATAATTGGGCTTTGTAATTGAACTGGGGTTGTGTGGGACAGGGATCTGCCTTGCTTAGGCCAATCGGCTTTCTGCAGACTCCCATTTTCTTATGTTCTTATGTTCTTAAAACACATAAAGAAGCATGGTTTGCGCGCACACACACACACACACACATACAATATACAAACACATAAATTCATACAACAAACACAAATAGCAGTATGGCTCACAGTTCTCTATAAAAACAATGTCGACGAAAATTCAGTTACCGATAACCGACATTTTGGATATGTATACCAAACTAAAGAGAATAGACTAACGGAACAGTAAAGGTCAGTTACGGCGCAGTCAGGGGATTTCTGAACCCTTTTCACCCTCATGTTTAGCCCCATTAGTTTTGAGATTTGAGACATTCGCCCCATTATGATCATGCCATTTAGGTGTCAATTTTTTCCCAACGAGCGACTTGGGACGAGTTGCTTTTGACTAACTGTAGAATTTCCTTATAGTGGTATGAAAGTAACTTGTCCCAACTAGGATTTACTTTCTTGTATACTGTATATATGGTGAAAGGTTGGTTAGCTTTTATCACGCCATGGTCGATTTGGTTAAAGCGTGGGATGTCATTCTGATTGACTGCGGTTCGAATCCTGGTTGAGTTATTATTGAACAATGTTGCTATTATATTTTTAATACATGTACTGTATTATAATTACTGCTATTGTTATTAGCCTAACGCTTTTTTGTACCAACGAATTTTGTTTTTGTATTTGATTATATTTATATTTAGACGATTTTGTGCAGTTTAAGAAGGATCTGTGGTAGTAAAATGAGTTAAGTGAAATAGTTCAAAGCCTGGTAATTGCTGGAGCCCCTTTTTCAACTGAAGGAAATCTGTTAATAGTATGTATGTATGTATGTATGTATATACTCTGGCACCTTCCCCAGTTTTCCATTTGTTTTTAAATAGTAACCAGAATAATTTTAAAAGGACGGTACCAGTGCTTAAAGGGTTAATATCATACGATTTCCATCAGCCACACGTCGTACTGTACACACATCTCACCAATTTTCCCAGCCCCCCTCACCAGACCACCCCACTAGATCATTCACCAATAATATACCAGCCTCACATATTCCCTGTATTCTGATTGGTTGTGAGGGAAAGCAGATGCCACACCCACGACTTGTGTGGCTGCTGCACCATCTCTCAATGTTATGTCAATAGAGGGTATATTTGTGTGTATAGACAGCAGTTTGTTGTACTCTTGGGAAAATGGTACGTATTTGTTATAGCCCCTTTCTATATTAAGACGCCTTTTCCCGCTTTATTCAGGCTCTCATTAGACTATTTTATGCAGCTTTGGAAGGCTGTCTATGAATCAAAGAGGTCAAGCATATCTCAATTACCCCCCCCCCCAGACGTCCAAAATTCCTTCCTAAACTAAATCAAATCGTCTACTGATAGCACCTTAAATACTGAAGGGGTTAATGCTGGAGAATAACTGGTGTACTGTTAAGATTAACATGTAGAATTTATGGATATAATATTTACAACATATTCATTCACAAACATGCCCAAACACATCCATTCACACTGTTCTGTATTTGAGAACGCATTCCATCTTTTTTTGGCTACATGTAGACGATATTCTACATTTATGGAAGTTACGGGGTTTATTGAAATAGTTTACCCCTGTACAGAGCAAGAAGCTGTGCAGGGGTAAAGAACCCCTTGAGGCGGTTGAGCACACCAAGCTTCTGGGAAGCCGTTTTAGCAAGAGGGGAAATATGGTATTTTCAAGAGAGATCAGAAGAAAAAGGGACACCAAGAATACTGAGAAAAGATGAGGGAGTTGATTTTTGTATTGTTGAAGTATAAGGGATAGTCCTCTGGGAGTTTCTTGATGGGTAGATACATGGAGAAATTGTGCACCGTGCGTCCATGTGTATTGAGTATTGTGTGCATGTGTGGGGACGATCTTCTCACACAGGACTCCTAGACAAAGTAGAAAAGAAAGTATTTTGTATCATTTACTCGCGTCCACTCACCGATTCTCTGCAATCTCTCTCTCTTCACCGCAATGTTGCATTTCTCTCACTATTCTATCGCTTCTACAATAATCAGTGTTCCTCGTAACTCTCTCAGTGTATATCACCTGCTCTACGTAGGGTACGTAGTACCCGTCTTGCAACACAATCCCACTACTTCTCTTGGCAACTATCCAACCCAAGAGTGAAATGATACTCCCAATCTTTGTTCTATTCAACTGCTGAGCTCTTGAACTCTCTCCCTGAATCCATCTTTCCCTCATCTTTGGAATATTGCTTCAAACTCTGTGTGTCCAGACATTTTGGCTCGAACATTTCTTGATTGTGGCCCTGTCACTCTTTCAACTCTGGGGAGGCACTCGTCACAGGCAGTTTTGCCTTCTGTCTCCCTCATCGGAAAGAAAATAAAAAATACAAAAAACTCATATACACACACAAATACAAACACACACACACACACTCACGCATATACAAACACACACACACACACACGCACACAACATGTGCACCTAGCAATTAATCTGTACGTATGGTGTGCACAATATAATACATATAGACTAACAAAATCGATACAGCTAAACAAGTAAATATATTAGAAAGTGTCCACATTCTGCCATTTTTGTTAACACATACTTAACCCTTATTTAGCGGGCTAGGCGGTTTATTTATATGTACCGCCCAGCGGGGTGTTTTTAGCCAAAATAGGGCTGTTTACTTGATCATTTTCATGCCTAAATAAGACCCAGAGCGTAAAACAAGTATCTATCCCTGAAAGGGCATAAACAGAGCTTTCCAATGACACCATAACGATCCTTTTATGATGGCTAGTTTTCTTGCAACAACCGCGCAACGCGAGTGCAAAAAGCATGTAATTCGGCACTTTCCCCATACAATTCCGTATATAGCGAGTGAGAGAGGGAGGGAGGAGGTGGGATTCGTGTCAGTAGGTTTGCCGCGGTGGTCTGGAGCAGTCATACGCTCGCTACTCTCCTACCACCACTTGTCTCTCTCTCTCAGCAACATTACGTGCTGAAATTGCCACACGACCTATGTCGAGCGCCGCTAGATAGTCCAGATTTATTATACTCGACTTATGTTGCGCGCCGACAGTTAAGGGTTAATATTCATTATACAGTATATGTGTGCACAAATACCATACCATATATCAAGCAGGTAAAACACTTTGATTTAAAGTACCGATTTTTTACCGTTTGATTTATTCTACAGTATATCAGACAACTAAATTGTACAGTATACTGTCACGTACAAATCCTCTCCGTACTATCTCTGCCTGACGGAACTGTTGAATAATATGACCCCTGTAACACTACCCGCCAGTAAATATGGATTCACAAACTTTTCATCATACATGGTAACCTAATATTACCTCTAGTTCGGAACTGGTCCATATACAATACACATACACACATGCGCTTTCAGACACACACACACACACACACACAATCACACACACACACGCACACACACACACACACACACACACACACACACACATACATATTTATATACTGTATATGCATATATACACTATATATATATATATATATATATATATATATATATATATATATATATATTGGATTGGGCATACGCCAGGATTTGAACCACAATCAGTCAGAAAGACATTCCACGCGTTAACCGACTTGGTGACGGCGTGATAAAAGCTTACCAACCTTTTCCCATATGTATATAAAAGAGAAGGGAAATCCTACTTGGAGAACGTTAATTCCATACCAAGTCGTAGGACCCATGTTTCAGAGTTCACTACAAGGGATGTTTACATTAAGCTCAATGCAACTCGGAATAAATTGATTTGATTGAATTCTTCTCCTGGCATGCATGGAGGTATTATTTTAATGCAGAATATTAATACCAAAAAGAGCAATATGTTGCTCGAAAATGGCAATAATAAGAACATCTTCAATAATAATAATAATAATACAAAATATCATAATAACCCCAAAGACGTCGGACCATATAGTGTCAAATGCTTAGAATTTCAGACAATTGAAATTACTCATTCCATGAATACTGATCTTCAGTTTAATCAGTGTCTATAGTCTATTCATTATAAGTAGGCCTAGAATCTTTACCACAAACCTCTATAACTAAAAAGTGGCTAGAAAAATCGGGCTATCATTTCTACCATTTGGGAAGAGTTAGCCAGGGAATAGGTGTATAAATTGACAGCCCATTTGTTTTAGCCCTTGTTGAGTTCTGAGAAGCTGATATACTGTCTTAGTTGGCTGAAATGTCCTTGTTGATTCAGAGCAGGTGTGGCGGGGTAGAATTTTGTTTTGTTTGTATTTCCTACCTCCATCTCTAAGGCTGAGATGCTATAGGTGTTAGTTCATGGCGTATTAGTAATAATTATTCATAAATGTCTTGTATGGTACCGGTGGTCTCCAAGTTTTATATACATTAGTTCAGTCCCCCCCCCCCTCTCTCTCTCTCTCTCTCTCTCTCTCTCTCTCTCTCTCTCTCTCTCTCTCTCTCTCTCTCTCTCTCTCTCTCTCTCTCTCTTCTCCCGAATCAGACCCGATCTTATCCTAAGAATAGAGAGTAGGGAAAGGAAGAATCGAGAACGGATAATATAACATAGATAGATAGATAAATAGATATACAGATAACAAATAGACAGATAGAGAAATATCTAGTGATTGATAGATAAATATGGCAATACATAGATAGCAAGAGATATAAATTGTATGGAGATAGATAGTGAGATTGATTGATTGATTTTATATGCTTACAATTAAGAGAAAGTTCAGTACTGCAATCAGTATCAATATTTATAATAGTATGCCCTGGCTAGATTGAGAGAGAGAGAGAGAGAGACTGAGAGAGAGAGAATGGAGGTAACCGGAGTAAGCAGGGCAAATAAGTTACATTAGGACGGTGGATGGGTGGGGGAGGGAGGGGTGGGGGAAGGGCAGGGTTGGAAGGGGTTTGTTAAGGGGGGGTCACCTGCTTTTTTTCATCTTGCTCTCCTTTTCTCTCTCTCCCTGGCTTGTATCCATTTGGTTCCATTCAGCCAACTGTTTTAAGACGTTTATCCCCATCCAGGTGTCGATTTCTTCCTGGCGAGCGATAGCGAGCCAGCATTGTATGGAGAAATCCGGCTTCGCCGGAGAAATTTTTCTATCGAAAAATGTACAAATTTAGCTTGCTGTCAAAACAAAAATATATATATGCTGACTCGCTACCGCTCGCCAGGAAAATATTGACACCTGGATGGGGGTAAACGTCTTAAAACAGTAGGCTGAATGGGGCCGAATGGATACAAGCCAAAGAGAGAGGGAGAGAAAGATAAAACATGCGAGGTGGGCTCCCTTAAAGGAATAAATGGAGGTAGGAGGAGGGGGAGGAATGGATAGAGAAGAGAAAGAAAGACTGATAGACACATATATACAGGATTATTGATGATGTGTATATACTTGTGTGTAAATGTGTAAGTTTATAAAGAGAAAGGAAGAGACAGAGTTCGTATGTGTTTGGGCTACAAGGTGCTACAGAATTTAAAAACACCGGCATTAATTAGATACATGTGTCAAGAAGATGCTGTTGTTTCCAAAATTATTATAAGTCTTTCTTGTTCTGATATATCAACCTTTTAATACAGTCTTCTTTGGTAGTATACATATGACGTGATAATTATAGAGGATGTCACGAACTAATTGAATAAGCTATAGAATAAGTTCGATATATCAGAAAATATGAGACTTACAACAATATTGAAATCACCATCGTCTTCAGGACACACGTATCTAGATCATGCAAGTGAAATTCTAAAGAAATTCGGAAAATAATCGAAAACCCGCCTATGATAAAATGTGAATAAACCATTACTATGCACAATTCGTCTCATACGCATCATTAACCACACAAGTTTATTTGTATTGTAATTTACAAATTACCAGTAGCCTCTACTACCTATTCTTTGTTTAATGGGCAAGTATACAGAGCAATATATATAATGGTTGTGAAGATTTGTGTTTTTTTAAACATAATATCAATAAAAAAGGTAGCGTTTCCAATTACTGATTGTTCACACACACACACACACACACACACACACACACACACACACACACACACACACACACACACACACATACAATAATTGGCTTTGAGGGCAGCCAATCATTCGTTTTGGTTTAATAGATACTTTGCAAGGATAGGAATGGGGGAGGGGCATCTCTCCCGGGTTTGCTTAATGGAAGTATAGTGGGGTGAACGTCTTAAAATCTCAACATTAATGGGGCTATACATTTAGGGTATTGAGAGGCTTGATTGTTTTTGCCACTTTTGAGCACTGTATTTATTTGTTAGCCCCTAGACTAAAACAAAACAACGATTCCAGACCCCCATCAAAGCCCACCCACCCCCCTTTCAAGCTAAATTTGTAAATTTTTCAGCAAAAAATTGATCCGACCACAGGCCGGATTCTTCTAAATTGCAAGCACGCTATAGCTAGGCCAGAATAAATCCATATCAGAATGGGGTAAAGCATTTTATAATTGTAAATTCATGAGGTGAAACTTATTCATATCTCTCCAAACTAATGGATTTCAGAAACAAAGATAATCCAACATGTCCCTCTTCGTACCAGATAGGGTTAAGTATTAATGCAGCAGTAGTTGTAAGGTTCTAAGATCTTTAAGGGGAGATTGGTCGGTTTTCTGGTCCCCCTTCTCCCACAGGTTTAGCCCCATTAGTTTTCAGATTTTATTACGTTCAGCCCATTACTTTGGCGAATTTAAAACCTTTCGCTCCATTTCCTTGTCAATATTAAGACTGTTCGTGTCATTTAGGTGTCGATTATTTCCTGGCGAGCGATCGCTAGCCTGTAATGCAAGAGGAACCGGCCTTCGGCCGGAACATCTTTCTATCGACAAATGTACACATTGGGGGGTGTTGTTTTAAGTTTGATGGTCTAGGGAGGAAATTACGAAATTATATAAGCAAACATATAAATAAGCAAATACATACGCCCATCCCCCCTTAAGAGAGGAGTAGAGACAACGACCTGGGCTCTCATCAGAAAAGCCGGGGTTCGAATCCCCTGTGGTGGATCATAAAGCTACACTCTAAAATATTAAGGGTAGGAAAAGGGTAAGCAAACAGTATATATAATCATTGGGTATATATTCTTTCATTGGATGGGTTCATTAATATAACTTTAAATGAGTAGATTATTATGGATAGTTGAATTGCCTATTTCATATCTATTAGTTTTACAGTGTAATCTGATTTAAGAGGGAAATAGGGAAAATATATTATCAGGTTTATCATGAAAAATAGGAAAATATGAAAAATGTGAGTATAAGAAGAAAATGAAGATAATAGAGAAGATGATAATTCAAATTGAAACGAAGACAAACACAAACCTTATCCATTCCAGGGGTGATCTCCTTTGGACTACCCTTCCCATTGATTTGATATACCATATGACCTGGTTACCCTCAGATGATTTTATTCAATTTAGGAAGGACCAGTCAGAGTATTCATTGAGACACTCATTAGCCCTTTAAGGGGAGACTGGCCGTTTGTTTGGTCTATTAATTCATTTATTCATATATATATATATTGTTTTTAGTTTCCTCCCTAGACCTCCATCAAGCTTAGAAATACACACCCTAGACCCCTTCAAGATAAATTTGTAATTTTTTTCCGGCCGATTTCCTCTTAAAATTGTAGGCTCGCTATCGCTCACCAGGAAAAAAACGACACCTAAATGGCACGAAAGATCTTAAAATTGACAACGAAATGGGACGAAAGGTATTAAAATCGCCAAACTAATGGGCCAAACGTCTTATAATCTCAAAACTAGTGGGGCTAAACAGCGAAGATATGACGTCCGTGTGTGTGTGCGTGTGAGAGAGAGAGAGAGAGAGAGGGGGGGGGGGAAGTGAGAGCGAGAGGAAGACTGACCAAAAATATGCCGTCCGTGTGTGAGAGAGAGAGAGATGCAGTGAGAGTGAGAGGAAGACTGAACGTACAGACCTTGCCGTCCAAATGAGGTAGTCAATAATTAATTCAACGAGAAATTGGAGAACCCCCCCCAAGAAAAGGAGAGTGGAACCAAAGGATAGCACAAAGGAAGGTTCTCTCCCTAACATCCAATCCCTCCGGCAAATGGCCATATAATGAAGATGGTTGGAAATGAATGCCTTGCAAAAAAAAAAAAATCCTATTTGGGATGCCACGTGTGGTGACACTTTCTGAATGACCAACATTTTCAGAAGCGCCAACTAAGCAGATGAGGTCGCCCTTATAGCTGAAAATAGAGAGCAAGAAAACTACCAAGCTCTCGACAGACATCATTAGCTCGAGCCTCTGGCGTTCAAAACATCAGTAGTTTTCGGCCCCACCACTCTCAATATGGTGAATGTACTGTAATTGGACACAAAATCATAGCAATTACAGGAGAACCCCGGGAAACTCTTTCGCTCAAGCAAAGACTAAGAATAGCCATCCTCCGGGGCAATACCACCAGTGTCATGGGTTCAGTATGACTGGGCAATGATACAGTGTGAGGCCCAGGGACTCATAGTGAATCTCCAATCCCCACGCTAGGGTTTTAAGTTGTATCATTGTATTTCATATGTGTTTGATGTACATTAATATAAGGAGATATGTCAGATGGTTGAAAGCTGCAGTTGCTCACATGCTTGAAACCATGTATCCGTTATAATAACATGCTTTTTCTTACCTTATTGACTAAACCTTATTATGTACTTAGATAATAACAGGCTTTCCACAATACGTAGACGGAGGTCTTTTTTCGATAAACAAAAAAACAAAAAGTTACTAATCACTTCACATTCCAAGGCCAGCCAGGCACAGAGTGGGAAACCAGGGGAGGGGAGGAGAGGAGAGAAAAAGAGAAGGGTGGAGTGAAAAAGAGAGAGGAGAGAATATGAGAGGAGATGAGATACTAAGACAGGAAGAAGAGAGAGAGAGAGAGAGAGAGAGAGAGTACAAAGGGAGTACAAAGTAAATCAAGCAACAACAGGTCTAGTGACCCTTTTAGGCTGCTTGTCCTCCAAAACACTGAGGATCAAGTGTCCAAACAGTTGTTTAGAGTGGGTAAGGGAACATTGGAAAGGGAACTACTGCCCTGGAACTAATGTCCGTGGCAGGATTAGGAAGTTAGTAGGAGACAGATGGGTTAGTAACTGAGGGGGGGATCAAATAAAGTTATTCATTTACAAACGCAGTCAGTCGCGGGTTTGATGCGAGATATTTGTCTAGGCGGAGCTTAAATGAATCAACGGTGCTGCAGTCTATAACGTCTCGGGGAAGCCCATTCTACAAGTTGACAACTCGATTGAAGAAGAAATTCTTAGATTCGTGTGAGTTAAAAGATTTACCAATAATTTTGCAACCGTTTCCCCACGTGTAATTAGATTGGTCGATAGTGAAGTACTTACTACAGTTCATAATGTCGATGCCTTTGATGATTTTGAACATTTGAATTAAGTCGCCTCTTAATCTGCGCTGGGTTAAAGGAAATAGATTTAATTATCTAAGACGCTCTTCGTATGGTTTGTTCTTTAGGCTAGGTATCATTTTGGTAACTCTACGTTGAACTCGTTCTAGCTTGTTTATATCTTTTTGGTAATAAGGGCACCAGGATTGAACACAGTATTCCAGAAGAGGGCGGACTAAGGAATTGTAAAGGGTTAGGATAACTTCTTTGGATTTATGCTCAAATGACCTGCCTATAAAGCCAATTATTTTGTTTGCCTTCTTAACAACTTCTGAACATTGTTGACTCGGTTTTAGGTTAATCGATATTGTTACTCCCAGATCGGTTTCTCTGTTTACATTCTTAAGCTGAGTGCCATTCATCGAATAGTTTGCTTTCTCATTTAGGTATCCGATATGTAGTACTTTACATTTATCCGCATTGAAACTCATTTGCCAAATTTGGGCCCAACATGACAATTTATCTAGATTGTGTTGCATATCGTCAACTTGTTCTTTTGAGAGTACGCTATTTGCAATTTTTGTATCGTCAGCAAATTTTGAGATTGTACAGGTGAGACCCTCATCTATGTCGTTGATGTAAATTAGAAAGATAATTGGTCCTAGTACCGATCCCTGGGGTACCCCGCTACTTACATTGGTCCATTTAGATGCCTTACCGTTTATGACTACTCTTTGCTTTCTGTCGCTGAGCCAATTTTCTATCTATTTCAACACACCGTCTTGTATTCCATGCGCTTTTAGTTTTAGCAGTAAACGTTTGTGGGGAACTTTGTCAAAGGCCTTTTGAAAATCAAGGTATATAATATCTACAGCTTTACTCTCATCGTAGAGGTTGAGGATATCGTGGAAGAAGTCTAAGAGTTTGTTAGAGAGAGAGAGAGAGAGAGAGAGAGAGAGAGAGAGAGAGAGAGAGAGAGAGAGAGAGAGAGAGAGAGAGAGAGAGAGAGAGAGAGAGAGAGAGAGAGAGAGCAGTATAAAGGTCAGAGGACACACATCACTTCACATTCCCAAGGGCAGCCAGGCCCAGAGTGGGAGACCAGGGGTGTAAAACAGAGGAGAGGAGAAGAGATACGCAGAGAGAAGAGGAGAGGAGAGGAGATACGGAGAGAGAAGAGAAGAGGAGAGGAAATACAAAGAGGAGATATAGGAGAGGAGATGCGAAGAGAAAAGAGGAGAGGGGGCACTAAAAGGGGGAGAGCAGAGGAGATACAAAGAGAGGGAGAGACATAGGAGAGGAAAGGAGAGGAGATACAAAGACAGAAGAAGAGAAGAAATGCAGATGAGAGGAAAAGAGGAGGAAAGGAGTGGAACTACGAAGAAAACGAGAGGAGAGGAGAGAATATTATATATATTATATATACGAAGAGTGGAAGAGGCAGAGCAGAAGAGGATATATATATATATATATATATGAGTGGCAGACAGGAGGAGAGACGACTGAGGGAAGCAGAAGAGGAGAGAAAGAGAACACTGGGAAAGGAAAAGAGGGAGGTATGGAAACCAGAAGAAACATGAGGAGAGTGGAAGAGTGGAAGAGTGGAAAAGGAAAATTAAATATAAATATGAAAGGAGAGAAGGTAAGACAAAGAAAGGAAGAAGGAGTGAGAAAGAGAAGAGATTAAAAGAGAGGAGTAGAGAGAAGGGAGAAGAGATGCCATGAGAAAAGAGAAAGATAGGGGTAGGAGAAACACTGCAATGTTGCATCTCTCTCAATCTACTGCTATTACAATACTCAGTGTTCTCCAGAGCTTTCTCAATGTATTCCTCCTCCCTTACGGAGAGTGGGGAGCACTCGTCTTTCAACACATAAGAGAATGGATAGAGAAATGAGAAACTGGGGAAGAGAAAAAACGATATGAAGATGAAGAAGAGAGAGAGAAGAAAATGAGAACTTGGACTAAGGTTCGAAAATATATATAAGAAAGAAGAAGAGATAGGCACATGATAAAATTAAAAGGGGATGGGAAAAGAGAGAAGGAGGAGGAGGAAATACAATAAATAGACGAAGAAGAGAGGGAGAAGAATAAGGGAAAAGAAGAAAGGGTACAAGAAAGAATGAAGGAAATAGGAGAATCGGGGTAAAGAAGGGAACAGTAAAGAACAGAGAAAGAGGAGAATAAAGGAGAGTATAACAAATTCGAATTGAAAGAAGGAAGGGGAACGGAAAGAAGGAAGGAAATGAGAGAGGCGGGATAAAGAAGAGAATAGAAAGAAGAGAGGAAAGTAACAAATTTGAAGAGATATGGGATGAGATAAATTGGGAGAGGTTGGACAAAAGTGGGAGAATTGAAATATGAGATTCTCTGTCTGTGCTTGTTACTCGATCTGTGTACCTTCTCTCTCTCTCTCTCTCTCAATCAATAATTTCCCATTCCTTTATATATTTGATCTTCAGCTCACATCTGTCCACGTTCCAGTCGCAAATAATTAAATCGACACCTAAGTGGCACGAAAGGTCTTAAAATTGACAACGGAATGGGGTGAAAGGTGTTAAAATCGTCAAACTAATGGGCTGAACGTCTTATAATCTCAAAACTATTGGGGCTAAGCATGAGGAAGAAAGGGGACCAGAAAAACGACCCCATCTCCCCTTAAACCACCCCGTGTTCTTGATGCTTATATGAACACTTGCACCAATGACCTAGCGAGTCCAGGGCTTGACCACAGACTACTCGCATGCACTTTCATTGATTAATTAATTAAGGGAAGATGGACCGTTTTTCTGGTCCCCCTTCTTCTCCATGTTTAGCCCCATTAATTTTCAGATTATAAGGCGTTTGTCCCATTAGTTTGGCGATTTTAAGACCTTTCGCCCCATTTTTTTGTAAACATTAATAGTGTTCGTGTTATTTAGAGAGAACGGCCTTCGGCCGGGACATTTTTCTATCGAAAAATGTACATATATATCTTGAAGGAGGGTCTTGGTGGTGTTTTTTAAGCTTGATGAAAACCTAGGGAGGAAACTAATACAATTATATAAATATACATAAATGAGCAAATAAATACGCCCATCTCCCCTTAACCAACTCTTTCGACCAGATTCCTATCTTTTTCTTTTTAATGCTACAGCCAGAGGATATATTTCAACTTAGAACAAATTTCTAGGGATGAAGCGATTAACTACTCCAGTAATTGAGGACGCATTCTTACACATTTTCAAAGTGTTCATTAGACAATGTTATGCAACTGAGGAAAGTTCTCTAGGAATAATAGGGGTATTTAGAGTGGGTAAGGGACAACTGTTAAGGTAACTACTGCCTTGAGACTAAAGGCCACTTTATCTCAATTAAATCTCTGGCTCCCACAAGTTCGTCCTAAGCTGAACATATTGGTTTAGTCATAGACAGAATATATTGTCAAAACGTGTTCAAATCCTGTGAATGAATATGTGTATTAAAACTCTCACTCTGTCAAAGCTTTCTTAAGTTGAACAGATTCGTCTAGAGGTAGCTAAGATAAAACCCAAATTGCCGTCATCTGATTGAGAGGGTTATTAATGTTCCTTGAAGTATCCATATAGTCCCATGATACGGGCCTTTAAGGGGGGAGGGGTGTATTTATTTGCTCATTTATGTATCTTTTTAGTATATTTGTTTTTAGTTTCCTCCCAAGACCTCAATCAAGCTTAAAAAACACTCTCCCAAGACCCTCCTTCAAGATAGATTTGTAAATTTTTCGATATAAATATGCCCAGGCCGAAGGCCGGTTCCTAAAAAAATGCAGGCTTGCTATCGCTCCCAAGGAAAAACTCGACACCTAAATGACACAAAAAGTCTTAATATTGACAAAGAAATGGGGCTAAAGGTCCTTAAATCGCCAAACTAATGGGCCGAACTTCTTAAAGCCTGAAAACCAATGGAGCTAAACATGAGGAAGAAAGGGGGACCAGACAAACGACCCATCTCCCCTTAAGCTACAAATATAATATACAAAATATTGTTCTTATTTTTGTGGGGATGTTACTTTGATAATTCTGATTATATTGGTTTTGGAGTTCCCATATCACTTAATAGGCGTTAATTAACCCATACAGTACCGGTGACGTCCTGTTCATTATATTGTGGCCACTATTAGACGATTTTATTCAGATTAGGAAGGACCTCTAGCCATAATAAGCCTTCAAACTATCTCAACCAACCATTTTACCCACCGCAGATCCTTCCTAAGCTACATAATATCGTCTAAAGATAGCTAGCATAAAAGATAACGCACGTCGCTGGTACTCAAAGGGTTAAAGGTGTGTTGAATTAATGCCCATTGAATAATAGACACGACTAATAGACACATTGATTGTACTAATAACCTAATGAACTAATTGACTAATAGACACACTTATTCTAACATAACAGGGACACTGATGCGAGGTGCCTTATTTGGAAAATACTATAACATAATTATATACAAATGTTATGGAAGGTATTTAAATTAAGAAAGCATTGCAAGGTATTTAGAAAAAAACATTTTGGTAGATTTTAACAACACTCTATCGACCAGCCTCCCAACCACTTTCATCATACAAGAAAGAACACAAAAGTACATTCGCATATACACACTGTCACAAAAATGAGAAGATATGAACGAGGCTAGTAAAAATACGAATGTTTGTATGTGTGTGTGAGAGAGAGAGAGAGTGTGTATGTGGGTGGGGGTGTGTGTGTGCATGTGCGTGTCAGATTGTTATAGTTTGCTTGCACAAATTAACTCTCAGTGACCTGTAATTTCAAGTTAATTTCACTTTTGTATACAAGGTTTGATCAATTAGGTTATGGAGTAGTTGTTAACTCTAGCCCATATGACACTTGCAGGGTTATTGTGGTGTTTTTTTATTATTATAAGTGAGGGTTGTATGAAATTCTTCATATTGCTGTCTGATGCAAGAGTTTGGAAATGTAAGCTATCTAGGGCTTGCAAATGACGATATCGTGTAGCTCTCCACCCTCCCTCACTCTCAACGATTATTTAATAGAAGCTGTGTTGAAATTTCATTAGCTTACACATATTACAATATTTGTATGTTGTTGCTTATTATTTCTTAAAGTCACCCATAACCATGAGTGGCACATATCAAACATAAAACGAACAAGGAATTCTCGAGCCTTTATTGACGAAAAATAATTATGTTTGTAGTCATTATCAGCTGCATATGGAATTTCCCATGACTATCATAGTATTACTATATAGGCATTATGTGTAGTCTTCTACTATATGTCTTCTTAACGTAGTAGGGAAGATGTACAGTAGGGTAGTGATCGAGGACGGAGAAATGGGTAGGTGACGAGCAGGGCGGGTTTATGAAGGGAAGAGTATGTGTAGACCAGAATTTTGCCCTAAAATGTGTTGTGGAGAAATATCTGGAGAATGGACAAAAGTTGTATGCTGCCTTTATGGACTTGGAGAAGGCCTATGACAGAGTTGATAGAGAAGGTCTGTGGAAAGTACTGAGAATATATGGAGTAGATGGCGAGTTGCTGAAAGAAGTGAAGAGCATGTATGAGGGTGCAAAGGTGTCAGTACGTGTGGAGAATGAACAGAGTGAGTTCTTTGATCTGAATGTTGAGTTTATGCAAGAGTTGTATGATGTTGTTGAAGTTGTTCAATACATATATGGATGGATTCATGAAAGAAATACAAGGAAGAGCAGTGGATGTTGGTGCACCACTGATACGGGAAGGAAACGAGTGGAAGTTGCCTGTACTGTTGTTTGTTAACGATACTGTTCTGATGAACGATAGTGAATGGGAGATGCAGGGTCTGGTATATATGTTTAGAACAGTGTGTGAAAAACGGAATCTGAAGGTAAATACGGGGAAGAGTAAGGTTATGGTCTTTGAAAGGGGTGCAACCACAGAGTGTGAGGTGAGGTTTAACGGTCAGTCTATGGAGAATTTTAGCTCATTTAAGTATTTGGGCAGTGTGTTGAGTAAAGATGGGAGTATGGATGAAGAAGTGCAGGAGACGGTGCAAAAGGGGAAGAGGGTTGTAGGAATGCTGATAGCAGTAACAAGAAATAGGGTGGTCAGCATCGAAGTAAAGAATTCCTTGCATGACAGTGTGGTAATCCCGACAATGACTACGGGAGCGAAGCATGGACATTGTTGGAGAGACACAAACCAAGAGTGAGAGAGAAAGAAATTAGTTACTTGAGAAGTGCGTGCGGAGTTACATGGACGGATAGACAGACAAATAAGGAAGTACAGGAGCAGTGTGGTATGGAGGTAGATGTGCTAGAAAGTGTGAAAAGGAACACCTTGAGATGGTTCGGCCATGTGGAACATATGGTAAGCGAGATAATGACTAAGAGAGTGTGTAAAAGAGCTAGGTGGAGATGTAAACCGAGAGAGAGGTGGAAGGATGGAGTTAGAAGTATATGCGTGACAGCGATGCTGGATGGGAAGAGGGTCGCTGACTGACTGGGGACAGAGGTGCATGGGGGTGTTTTGTTCGTGGCCACTCCTTCGGGGATCACGGCATCCGGCAATGGATACATAGATAGATCTACTATATCAATAAACCATTTATAATTACAAGAAATTGTAATATGTTGTGCATATCCTAGGTGTTGAATGTTGTTGATATCGATAATCTAATCGTACGTCTGGCGTCAGTTCAGATGCTGCCACCAGGGGTCTCAAGTGAAACCTTGGTAGAGAAAACGGTCTATACCATTTTCAAATAATGTATTTTAATTTGACCCATAGATTTATATAGTCGCTTCCCCAGTCCTCCTTCAACCTATAATAGACGCTCTCCAGATTCCCTTCCGAGCTAAATTTGTAAATTTTTCGGTAAAAACCAAAAACCATTTTTTTTCCTAAACTGCAAATTCGCTATCGCTTGCCCCCAAAGAGGACATAATGCATGAGATGAAACGTCTTGCAATCGCAAAACTAATGGATAAAAAATCTTTAAAAAGCCAAACAAATAGGATGGAACGACTGGGTTCCAAAAGACCACCCGCAGTTTGATAGAGTTTAAGACTAACTTTAGATTAACACCCACGGAAACCAGTTCATCAACTCTCCCACTGTAACCATTGTGTGTTCAAATACAACACGAAACATAATCATAAATGGCGTTTACAAATGTTTGATAATTTGAACACGTAAATGATTGAACCCCTTGCTATATGTATAATTTTCGTTACATTTGATCACACACATTTTACAGTGTATAAAGCCAGAGTCACACGAGCCCTTTTTCGAGCATTTTTCACGGGCAATTGTGGTCTAGCAGCTTATAAAAATACACTTTATCAGAATTCAGCTGCTTAACATAATATACCTTCAGTCTAATTGCCGATACTAGTGCGAAAAAGTCCCGAAATACTAGAAATAACTTGCTCATGGAAAATTGACGGAAAAAACGCACGTGTGACAGCGGCTAAGGGGAGGCAGACCCTTTCTCCCCCAATTCACCCTGTATAAGAGATTTTGTTTCTGACATTATACCATCTTATTACCAATGGAAATACTAAGACTCGCTGAAAAAATCAGCTCTCTATGTGTGTGCGCGCGCACGCGAGCACAGAATTTCATTGAAATATATGAAAAATCATCTAGTCATTGAACAAATTTCAAATTTCCCCCAATTTTTTTCTGGCGTATCCTACAAGCATCCCCTAAAAAAAAAATGATTTAGTTTTCCCATATTGAATAATAGAAGGGGCTGAAAAAAATATATAATATATCTATATTTTTTGGTAGCCCAAATTTCGACATGAAATATGTCGAATCTTGGAAATTATGGGAGATAATGACATCATCTAATCATTTTACAGTTGCTATATAGTCCTATATGTAGTGTGTAGAAGGGAAACGAAGTAGAGCAATATATAAAAAAGTAGATGCTCTTGGAGTTACCAATATATGATCTCGGGTAATCGCAAAACATTTAAATTCATACCTAAATGGTGAAAAGTTTTGTTGAAAATAACTAAGTTACCCCTACTATATAGGTTTTCTATTACCAAGCTCTTAGAGAAAACAAAGTTATATTGGTTACTGATGTAAAACATCTTCCAACCTTGGGTCAACAGATGACTTTCACAAGTGTTTCATATAAATCCATGATATTGGGGGCTATGGGGGCTGGCTAGGGATGTCATATGGGTGTTTATGCCCTCATATGATAGTTTATATTGCTTACAGAAGCCTTTTAGACAAACAACACCAAAAAAAAAAAAAAATTTGGCTGAGGGTAAAAAATTTTGTTGATTCCGGGGTGTCGTCCAGGGATGTTATGGATGCGATATGTTTTTTTTTTTGCCCTCCTATGCTATTCTCCTATGTTGAAAGAAGCATTTTAGAAAAAAAAAAAAAAATTGACTTTCGGGCCTCATCCAAGGTTCAGCCTCCCCTTAGTTGTAGAGGGAAAGGGAAGCAGTTCATAACCACTACACTTCTAATTGGCCATAGCAAAAACGGTCACAGTACTACGCCTAATCAGACTATACTCTGTTTCTTTTCAACTGACGGTAAATTGCAAAGTTCCCATCAAGGTCTTTCGGTTATTTCCAAGATTTTGTAGCGAAATACGGTACTAATTATACACACTTGGTCTTAATATGGTGCAGAGAGATAGTAGTTTCATATTTGTACATTAAATATCGAGAAATTGACTGCTAAGGGATTCAATTTATCATCAGATGAAATGAAACAGAATATAGGTTTGGTCACATTAGGTTTGTTAGATTAGGTTAGGCTGGGTTAAGTTAGGTTTAATTAGGTTATTTAGGTCAATTAGACGAAGAGAATAAACTCTTTGTTTTGGCCGTTTACAAGTGTGTCTGTTATAACTAATAGTAAGGTGATGGGCTAGTTTGCTCTAATTGTCTCGTTTTCCTCTTTGAATCCGGGTACCAGTCATAAGCAATGTCAGTCATAAGAAATGATAAATGTTCGTGAGCTCACGAACATTTATCAATAGTTGTACCTATTCCAATGCCTGAATTATTTATATACTGTATATACAGTATATATATATATATATATATATATATATATATATATATATATATATATATATATATATATACAGCGCACTTAATAACGATGCCTACAGCTCATAAACCCGAAAATCACAGGTCAGTCACGTCAGCAAGCCTTGGAGCAAGGACCATTGTGAGCCGCGGACCCAGTGCACTCAGACATGTGTCACTGGGTCCAACCTTAGACAGATGTGGACCAAATTGGAATGGAACTGGAGAATGTCTTAAGGGGGGTAATCTGCCTTTTTTCTCTCCTTTTCTATATTTCTCTGGGTTGTATCCATTCGGCCCCATTCAGCCGCCCACTGTTTTAAGACGTTTTACCCTCATCCAAGTGTTGATGACCTAAAAAGAAAAGGTATGAAACATGGAGACATCGTAGGTAAAAATCGTTGATGGAGAGGGGGGAAGAGGGAGAGAGAGAGAGAGAGAGAGAGAGAGAGGGGAAGAGGAAGAGAGAGAGAGAGAGAGAGAGAGAGAGAGAGAGAGAGAGGGGGGGAGGGGGTTGATTAAGAATATCGACTTACACACCACATCACCATTGTAATTATGACTAGTAATAGTACAGTAATGAAGAATGCTAAAATATGTGTGCGAGTGCGTGTGTGAGTATTACCTATAGTCCTTTAACATCTGCTGGCAAATATATAGCAAATGTCGAGATAAGGCGATATAAAACAAGCCTCATTAAAGAGAGAGAGAGAGAGAGCGAGAGACAGAGAGAGAGAGAGGCAGACCAACCAACCCATTAGCCAGCATTCAACTGTGTCCAAACTTCTGGGAGAGCTAAAGGGCCCAAGTTAGCAACACATCAGACCCGTCGCTGTTTATTATCAACATACCAGTAATTGTGTGGCCGTAATGGTACCGGTAATTGTGTGGCCGTAATGGTATAAGTAATTGTGTGTCCGTAATGGTACCAGTAATTGTGTGGCCGAAATGGTACTGGTAATTGTGTGGCCGTAATGGTACCAGTAATTGTGTGGCCGTAATGGTACAAGTAATTGTGTGACCGTAATGGTGCTAGTAATTGTGTGGCTGTAATGGTACTAGTAATTGTGTGGCCGTAATGGTACCCGTAATTGTGTGGCCGTAATGGTACTAGTAATTGTGTGGCCGTAATGGTATTATTAATTGTGTGGCCGTAATGGTACTGGTAATTGTGTGGCCGTAATGGTACCAGTAATTGTGCGGCTGTAATGGTACCAGTAATTGTTAGGCCGTAATGGCACTGGTAATTGTGTGGCCGTAATGGTACTAATAATTGTGTGGCCGTAATGGTACTAGTAATTGTGTGGCCGTAATGGTACCAGTAATTGTCAGGCCGTAATAGTACCAGTAATTGTGTGACCGTAATGGTACTAGTCATTGTCAGGCCGTAATGGTACCAGTAATTGTGTGGCCGTAATGGTACCAGTAATTGTGACCGTAATGGTACCAGTAAATGTCAGGCCGTAATGGTACTAGTAATTGTGTGGCCGAAATGGTACTGGTAATTGTGTGGCCGTAATGGTACTAGTAATTGTGAGGCCGAAATGGTACCAGTAATAATTGTCAGGTCGTAATGGTATATGTATGAGGCCGTGATAGTACTGGTAATCATAAGGATTTACTGGTAGCCTGTTTATTATGAACTTACCGGCAATTGAAGTCATAAAGGTGGATGTGTTTGCCATTTTGATTCTGTGATTCTTTAGCGGAATTCGCAACCGGATGATTATATTATTCATATAACTGGGTAATTCATGTCAGTTGATCAGAACATGATTGCGTACATTATACTTTACCAGAATATATTTAGCGTAAACTAGTAAAGTTATATTTAATAGTTACTGCATTGTGTTGAGCTTACAACTACGAGTTGGCACTAGTAATTTGCAGAGCGAGCCATACAAAACTAAAATTGGCCACTTAAAAGTTTCAAACTATAAGGAAGTTGGAGCTGTAAACATCGAAACTTATCCTAAATACAACAATCAAACAATCAATACGTTTTTGATAGACAGATTGTATGTTGAATTATATTTTATGTGTTTATGAATGTATTGCAACCATGATATACTATATATATATATATATATATATATATATATATATATATATATATACAGTATATAACGAGCTGTGGTGCAATACTTTCAATTAGGATTATTATGTAAATTATGTGTATCATAATTATTTGTAACTAGCAGGGGTACCCGGCGTTGCCCGGGTTTAATAATAATACTGTACCACCATAATCACCATCACTACTACCACCACTACTACTACCATAATCACCATCATCAATCAACAATACTACTACTACCATAATCACCGGCCTCGACCTCCCTGTGCCTCATTAAACGGCGACCTCGATTTCGGCCGCTAAAGCTAAATGACCTCCGATTTTGGATCTGACCTCATCCGTAACCCCATTATGGGGGGCTGCGAACAACTTTCGATCCATACACATTTTCGATCGGAGGCCTCCTTGTGCCCCAAACGGCCATTTTTTTCATGTTTTTTTTTCATTGTTTTTTAATTTCGGCCTCGAAACTACCTCCGATCGTGGCCTCGCCCCCTCTATGACCTGACACAGGTGAATTGACACCCACATGCAAAGTTTCAGCTCCCCAGGTCCAAAACTGCGGCCGCCTATGAAGAACAGACACACACAGACAATCGAAAATATTATATAGATAGATAGACAACATATTTTCGTGTCATAGAGATGTTCTGGGTAAAAGAAACGGTTGGTATGAATAGGATCTCAGTTTTCTTTTAGCCGAATTTATTAGCCCTGCACCCGTCAGGAGTAAGTTTGTGGACAGCGACCGGAACGGACCAAACAGATATATGCAAAGATAGACACTCAACAACAAGTGTACCGCTGCTCAGCATGTAATACCCTCTTTAATAATTGTAATATGACGGGGGAACACCTATTAAGATGCACTAGGTAGTTTAGTAAGTGATCCTATTAAACCATTGTGGAAAAGCTTCAGTGTTTATATTGAAATTGACTTAAATACCTCTGGGCTATAAAGAGGCTAGTCCAACCTACGTTTTTGTGTGTGCACGTTTTCTTTTATCACACATTTCTTTCATTACCTGTTACCATGGTAACAAGGCAGCTCTCTTTACAAGCCACTGGGAGAACGGTCCTGGCCCCTGGAGTTTGAGAGAGGTTGGTCACCGAACGAAATCTTTGGTTCTTGGTTTCCTGTCTAAAAATGCACCCCCAGGACTATTTGAACTCAGGGTTGTTTGCCATCAATGATTCATTGTGAGTCGACAGTTCATATGCTTTATTCGAAGGTTTATCTGGATTCGAACTACTGACCATAAGTTGCGCAAACAAACCTAGTGCACGACAAACAAAATACCAGGTATCATCCATATAAAAGGAGTTGAATATACTTTAGATCATAAATCCTGATCTAATTTGTGTTAACAAATCCCGAACATAATCAAATCTTTTAATTATTTGTTTACTTAATATTTACATTTCGGAGGTTAGCTTATGCTGTTTGAGTGTATATATTGGGCTACGACTTTTGTCTTAGAGTGTACAATTTTACGCTACGTATATCACTAAAGTAGAACAAAACTAGTAAACAAGGGTTTGCAAAAGGACAAGGGTGGCGGAAGCAGTTGAGGCTTGCTTTGCTGCTTCACTGAGGGGTTCAATGATAGACAGATAATCCAACTGAATCCAAACTTTCCACACCTGACCTCCCACTTCACACCGACTGCGTACGTCTTCTTGAGAATGTTCTTCTGTGTTCATCCCAATGTGTGGATATAGTAACTATAACATAGTTACAAATAAATTTGAGGTAAATAGACGTGTGAGGTTCCTCCTGATCGTCGGTTTATACACGGTAAGCTTAAGGGGGGATGGGCCGGTTTTCTGGACCACTTTCTCCCTCATGTTTAGCCCCATTAGTGTTCAGGTGTTAAGATGTTTGCCCAAATAATTAGTCGATTTTAAGACCTTTCGCCCCATTTCTTCGTCAATATTTAGACTTCGTGCTATTTAGGTGTCGATTTTTTCCCTGGCAAACGATAGTGAGCCTGTAATGTTGGAAGAACCGGCCTTCGGCGGAGACATTTTTCTACCGAAAAAATTACAAACTAATCTAGAAGGGGGATCTAATGGATGTTTTTTTTAATTTGATGGAGGTCTAGGGAGGACACTAGAAAAATCATTAATACATGCAAAAATCGGCCAAAAAGTGAACCCTTAAGATGATCATTGATATTTTACATTTGTTTATATAATAAGTATAATGAATTACCCTACATGCAATATAAGTAGAACAATTTGGGTAAATCATCTTACAACGGGCCACACCATTAATATGTTAACATTGGTTAATCAAGCTAGTCAGTACAGGTAGAATGGAGCTACATTTATGATTATTCGTATTGTGCATATTATAAAAAAGTTGCAGTTAATTGGGAACAAAGAAAGCTATGTATATACTGTATATATATATATATATATATATATATATATATATATATATATACAGTATATATATATATATATATATGAGAGAGAGAGAGAGAGATAATATATATGCAAATTTTATTTTGCTAATAAACTTGGCAACCCTAGGATTTTTTTGTCACACGTAATTTACGATACAAAATACTCTCCACTTAAAATTATTGGTGCAAGCGAATGGAATAAAGACTATGGCAATGTAGCAAGACATCCATACCGTGGCGTCTATTTCACTCTCCTGGCTTATTGAACTGCCAGGCAATATGTTCTGGGTGTGTTGTACCGAGTTCGAATCTCGGGAGGACCATAATTATGCTTTCATTAGTTTATTCAAGTGCATTAATTGGGGTTTGTAATTGATGATTAATGTTAGGAACGGGGTGTCACTTAATACTTATTTTACACTACTAATATAAGTATCTTCATATAGTTCGCTCAAAATCAATTTGCAGAGAAAATTTGTATTATCAATATTTACCCCGAGTACCAGAAATATACTGTTAGTCACTGCTCCACATTATATTAATGTTTGATTTACTTATTTGCAGTGGGGATGTATGAGGCCTTCTGAGCGAGAGATAATACGACTGATAATTGTGAGTAGTACATAAAGAGTGTTTGTTTCATCATCTACTAAACGAGGTTGCAGGTCTAATTGACCACACGATAGTTTTGGGCTATAAAGAAGTTGGAGTGGTAGACATCGGTTCTTAGTAGAATTACCAGATTTTACACGGTTGCAGTGCATTCTACGAGTAAATATAATATAGAAAACCAACATTCAACAAACTGTCTATCCTTCACAACTCCCTTAGATATTGCTTTTTTTGCTAAATATTGATGTGTAAGGCTTTAATTTTTTTTTCTATGTGATTGAGGGAGGCAAAAGGCAGAATTGCCTATAGTGAGTGCCTCCCCCATAGTTGAAAGAGTAACAGGGCTAGAGAGTTGCACAGAGTAGGGGTGGGATTGAGTTGCAAGACGGGTACCACGTGCTCTACGTAAAGGAGGTGGTATGCACTGGGAAAGCTCTGAGGAACACTGATTATTATAGTAGCGATAGAATAGCGAGAGAGATGCAACATTGCGGCGGAGAGAGAGAGATTGCAGAGAGTTGGTGAATGGATGGGAGTTAATGATACGAAAGTTCTTCCTTTCAACTTTGTCTAGGAAAGCGGTGTGAGAGGAACCTCCCCACACATGTGAACAATACTCAATACAAGGATGCACTACGCCCCTGTACAGAGCAAGAAGCTGTGCTTGGGAAAAGAACCCCCTAAGGCGGTTGAGCACACCCAGCTTCTGGGAGGCTGCCTTAGCAAGACTGGTAATATGGTCCTTCCAAATGAGAGCAGAAGAAAAAGAGACACCAAGAATATTGAGAGAAGATGAAGGGTTCATTTTTGTATTGTTGAAGAATAAGGGATAGTCCGCTGGGAGATCCTGACAGGTAGATAGATGGAGAAATTGGGTTTTGGAAGCATTAAAGGTAACAAGGTTTTCTCTGCCCCAATTGGAGATAGTATTTAGATCAGAATTTAAGAGTTCTATGGCTCCATTACGTTGTTTGTCGTTAAAAGATTGCTGGCTGGGGCGTTCTGAAAAACTAATGGAGTAGTGTAAGGTTGAGTCGTCTGCATATGAATGGATGGGAATTAAAGTACAGTTAAGGAGATCATTTATAAAAATTAAAAGAGAATAGGGGATAGGACAGAGCCCTGAGGAACACCAGAGTTTATAGGGTGAGGAAGTGAACAATGGCCGTCCACAACCGCGGCTATGGAACGGCCGCAAAGGAAATTAGAGACAAAGGCACAGATGGAGGGATAGAAACCGAAGGAGGGTAGTTTAGAAATTAAAGATTTGTGCCTGACTCTATCGAAAGCTTTCGATATGTCTAGTGCAATAGAAAAAGTCTCACCGAAGTCCCGAAAGGAGGATGACCAAGAGTTAGTAAGATATGAAAGAAGATCACCAGTAGAGCGACCCTTAAGGAAGCCATACTGGCGATCTGAGAGCAGATTATGAGAAGAGAAATGCTTAAGAAATTTGGAAGCAAGAATAGTTTCAAAAACTTTAGAAAGACAAGAGATGAGAGCAATTAGACGATAGTTGGAGGGTTGAGAGCGGTCACCCTTCTTTGGGACAGGTTGAATGTGAGCAAACTTCCAGCATGAAGGGAAGACGTTAGAGGATAGACAGAGACGAAAGAGTTTTACTAGGCAGGGAGTCAGCACGGAAGCACAGGTTTTGAGAACAACAGGAGGAACACCGTCCAGACCATACGCCTTATTAGTGTTAAGCCCAGAGAGGGTAGAAAGTACATCTATAGAAGAGATTAGGATATTAGGCATAAGTAAGAGAGAGGAGGGTGGAGAGGGAGGAATAGAACCGGAATCATCCAAGGTGGAGTTTCTAGCAAAAGTTTGAGCGAAGAGTTTAGCTTTGTCAGAGGAAGAAGTGATGGTTGTACCATCAGAGTGGGAAAGGGGAGGGAAAAACGAGGAAGAGAAATTGTTGGAGAGGTTTTTGGCTGGATGCCAGTGCTTGTTTATTGGTCTATAGGCCTATATATATTGATTTATACATTTATGAGTTTCCTCGCTAGACCTTCATCAAGCTTTGTAAAATACCTCCTAGACCCCCTTTCAGTATAAATTTGTACATTTTTCGGTAGACAAATGGGAATGAGTCAATTTTTCGATAGCTTTAAAATAAACCGGTTATAAGTCCCTTAACCCTTTATTAGCGGCTCACCACTTAAGTCGTATTTAATAAAGCTGGACTATGTGGCGGCGCTCGACATAACTCGAGTGGCAATTTCAGCACGTAATGTGGCTGAGAGAGAGAGACAAGTGGTGGCAGGAGACTAGCGAGCGTATGACTGCTCCAGACCACCGCGGCGAACCTACTGACACAAATCTCAGCTCCCTCCTCCCTCTCTCACTCGCTACATACTCAATTATGTACCGAAAGTACCGAATTACCTGCTTTTTGCACTCGCGTTGCACGGTTATTGCAAGAAAACTATCCATCATACAAGGATCGTTATGGTGTCATTCGAAAGCTCTGTTTATGCCCTTTCAGGGATAGATACTTGTTTTACGTTCTGGGTCTTATTTAGGCATGAAAATGATCACGTAAACAGCCCTATTTTGGCTAAAAACACCCCGCTGGGCGGTACACATAAATAAACCGCATAGGCCGCTCGTACGGAGAGATTTCCACTTGAGGGATTTTTTTCTTGACTTCTTTCTCCCTCATGTTTAGCCTCATTGCTTTTCTAATTTTAAGACGTTTGCCCATTATTTTGACGATTTTAAGAACTTTCAACCTACTTCTGTCAATTTTAAGACATTTCGTGCCATTTAGGTGTCGATTTTATCCTGGCGAGCGATAGCGAGCCTGTAATTTAAGATAAACCGGCTTTCAGCCGGGACATTTTTCTACCGAAAAATTTACAAATTTATCTTGAAAGGGGCTCAAGGGGGTGTAATCTTAAGCTTGAAGGATATCTAGGGACCAAACTAAAAACCTCCCTTAATATAATAGAGACGTCATCTTGCCGCGCTCAGACAGGCTTCTGTTGCATCTTTGAATCCCGTGAATCAAGGCAATCATAAGCTAAGGGCAGATACTCAAATCGGTTATAAGTCAAGACGTGTCGTATCTGCCTAATGAAGTTATACATTATTATTTAGCAACGCCGTGTACAGCATGCCTTTGTACTCCAAACTAAGCTAATCAGTCACAATAGTAATATTTTCCCAGCGGATGCTAAATTGAATATCTTAGCAGCTGATTTCTCGATAGTTAATAAGAAAATAGGAAACTACTACGTCTCTGTGTCGTAGTCATGCCAAGTCTTCATAATTAACAACATATTTCGCTACAAAATCTACGTTATAACTGAGTAACCGAGATAGTAACATGGCAATTTACCCTCAGCTGGAAAACAAAATAGACTTTAGCATTTATATTCCGTTATGAAATATTTGTGAACACTGCAGCTCTTCCTCGATGTGATGGTCATCGGAATATGCTATATCGTTTAGGGGGGTCATCGGCTTTTATTTTTTGCTCTCCTTTTATCTCTTTCCCTAGCTTGTATCCATTCGGTCCCATTCAGCCAACTGTTTTAAGACGTTTATCCCCATCCAGGTGTCGATTTCTTCCTGGCGAGCGATAGTGAGCCAGCATTGTATGGAGAAATCCGGCTTCGCCGGAGATATTTTTCTATCGAAAAATGTACAGATTTAGCTTGCTGTAAAAAAATATATATAATTATATGGTGGCTCGCTTTCGCTCGCCAGAAACATATTGACACCTGGATAGGGGTAAACGTCTTAAAACAGTAGGCTGAATGGGGCCAAATGGATACAAGCCAAAGAGAGGACAGAAAGAGAAAACAAGCGAGGTGGGCTCCCTTAATGTTTTCCAGTAATCTACCCGAGGTAATGGAAACGCTAATTGAGAAATATCTCTAAAAACGCAAACTAATATGTATCATGTATTACTTATATTAAGCAGGTGAATTGGTTTATTATAATTGTTTGTATTATTATTATTATTATTATTATTATTATTATTATTTTATTTCACTCTCTCTCTCTCTCTCTCTCTCTCTCTCTCTCTCTCGCGCTCTCTGTCTCTCTGTCTCTCTCTCTCTCTCTCTCTCTCTCTCTCTCTCTCTCTCTCTCTTTAGGTATATTATTCTTGGACTTTCAAAAAGCTTTCTTAACAAGGTGCCACACAGGAAACTAATGGCTAAACTGGAGAGGATAGGAATCAAAGGTAAAATTACTTCTTGGATAAAAAATTGGCTTACAGACAGAAGCGGGAGAGTGGTGATAAATGGAGTAGAATCCGAGTGGGAGCCTGTCACTAGTGGAGTTCCACAGGGTTTGGTTCTTGGACCGGTCCTGTTTCTCATTTACATTAACGATATCGATGTAGGGGTAAACAACACCATTTCCAAATTCGCCGACGACACAAAGATACGAAATGCAGTCCTGACCGAAGAAGATAGAAATGTGCTGCAGTCTGATTTCAACAAGATATCAGAGTGGTCTGAAAAATGGCAGATGCCCTTCAATGTCGACAAATGTCAGGTGCTGCAGGTTGGTAGCAAAAATATGAAATTAAAATACGAAATGAATGACCAACAAATAAAAACCACAACGCTAGTAAAAGACCTAGGGGTACTAATATCTGAAAACCTAAAAACTTCTGACCACTGTATAGCAGCTGCAAATAAGGCAAACAAAGCATTGCGCTTTTTTAAACGAAAATTTACATATAAACATGAGAACGCAATAGTGCCACTGTTAAAAAATATGGTGAAGCCCCACCTCGAATATGGTGTGCAGTTCTGGTCATCTTATCTGAGCAAGGACATTGTAAGACTCGAGTCAGTGCAGCGTAGAGCAACGAAGATGATACCCTCATTAAGAAATAAACCATATGAAGAAAGACTTAAACGATTGAACCTGTTCTCATTAAAAAAAGAGGTTGAGGGGTCAACTTATTGAGTGCTTTAAGATACTAAAAGGCTTCGACAAAGTCGATATAAGTGAGCTATTCACATTAAATAATAATACACAAACTCGCGGAAATGGAATTAAATTGAAAACCAAGAAGGCAAACCTGCAGTAGATGTCACAAAGAATTTCTTCACCTACAGTGTGGTGACAGACTGGAATAAACTACCAGCGAGAGTGGTGGAGAGCGGCACAATAAACGTTTTCAAGGGAAGGCTTGACCTCTATCTAGAGGGGGCTTGGGTGATTTAAAAAAAAAAAAAAACAAAAATCTGTAAGCCGGACTACCTAGTAAGGACCCCGAGGTCTGTGTGGTCTGTGTATCTATGTATCTCTCTCTCTCTCTCTCTCTCTCTCTCTTTCTCGCTGTGCGACTCTTACCTTGCACATTCAACCGAGTGGAAAGATAATGCCGTTTGAGACTTGGCTGCGGAGATTATGATAATGTATGCTGCATGTGTGAGGCTTGGTGTGATATCCCCATTTATACCTCCTCCCATGTGCCTAGGTGTGTGTGAGAGAGCTACATAGAGCTACATAGATACACAGACCTCAAGGTCCTTACTAGGCAGTCTGGCCTTACAAACTATATATATACAGTATATATATATATATATACTGTATATACATATATACATATACATATATATATATATACATCTACACATACATATACATATACACAAATATATATATATATATTTTTTTTTTCTTCTATTTTCTAACTACTCCCTCTCGGGCATAGGCTGAGAGCCTGTACATTCCATCACTCAACACGGTGAAGCCCGTGAGGTCTTGTTCCAGTCTGGGGAGTGAGACATGTGAAGCATCCATTCATGGCTCGAAGCAGCTCCATGTCTGAAGCGGCTGGTTGCTTCGTTCAAGTGCTTCACTGTCTCACCCTCCAGACTCAGACCCTCACTCTCTGAACGCCACCTATTGAGCAGTGAACTCATTAGGCATTGTCCCCCTGTAACATTTTTTGAATATGGGAATATTCATACAGTGTTATTTAATCAGGGAACAATGAGGGTATTTTTGTTGGCATTTCGGTGGGCTTTGTGGTAATGCACTGATACTAGGTACAGCACAAATTCAATCCTAATAATATCTTCCCATTGACATATACACACATACATACACACATATATATATATAATTATATATATATATATATATATATATATATAATACTATATATAAATATATATATATATATATATATATATATATATATATATATATATGTATATACATACATACATAATATATGCATATACTGTACATACATACACATACATGCTTATGGTAGTCCATCGTAGTCCGATGTTCCCTTCCTGCATTCATCTGTTGTGAGTTCTACGATGACTGTAGAGTCCTATCTGTGATGCACATATCCTGCCACAGTCTGGGAACTGGTAGTCCGGGTTAGGTGCTGGTTGTTCCCGGCGTGCATGTCTCCGGGCCCTCTTCTCCTGCTGGTGGTGTTTCCTCTGACGTTCCAGTTCCTTCGCTCCTTGCTGGCAGTGTGAGCGCCATAGTGGTCTATCTGATGCTAAGTATTCAAGTGCGGTTGGTTGTATATTGCACCTTTTTAGTATTTTCTTTATACTGTCTTTGTTTCTTAATTTTGGTCCTCCAAATGCTCTGCGGCCTCCATGCAGCTGTCCATATAGTATTTTATGAGTTAGTCTCTCCTCTGGCATACGGATGACATGCCCAACCCATCTGAGTTGTTGTTTGATGATAAGGGTCTCAATACTGGTGTTGTTGGCTCTTTCAAGTATTGTTATAATTATGAGGAACACGGTCCTGCCAGGTTATACCCATAATCTTTCGGAGGCTTCTGATGTGGAAAGCCTCCAGGGGTCGTATATGGCATCTATATGTCGTCCATGTCTCACAACCATAGAGCAAAGTGGTTAAACACACAGCATTATATACATCCACTTTGGTACAAAGAGTCAGGTGATTATTTTGGAAAATCTCTCTATTAGGTGGCCAAAAGATGCTGCAGCTTGTCTCAGTTGGTGTTGTACCTCATCGTCAATACTGGCCGTTTCAGACAGGAAGCTTCCCAGATACTTGAAGGAAGGAACTTGTGCTATCTCCTCTCCTGCTAATCTGAACACTGGCTGCACAGTTGGTATCTGAGCTGACCACTGAGAAATTATTTGTGTTTTCTGGATGTTAACTGACAGGCCCATTCTGGAGTAAGCACTTGCTGCAGCTTCAAGCACGACTTCTAGTTCCTCTGGCGAGTGAGCTACAAGAGCACAATCATCTGCATACTGAAGTTCCAGGATATTTTCCATAGAGACTTTTGTTCTTGCTTGAAATCTACGAATGTTGAAGAGGTTGCCATCTGGTCTATAGTCTATGTTGATTCTATTTCTGTTTGCTATAGTCCTATGAAGAAGTATTATAACGCATATTAAAAACATGTTGAAAAGGACTGGTGCCAGTACACACCCTTGTCTGACTCCGGCATTAACAGCAAATGGTTCTGATGCATGGCCTCCTGCAGTGACTCTCGCCGTCATGCCATCATGAAACTGCCTTACAAGTTTTTTTTTTTTTTTTTTTTTAAGAGACAATGAACGGAGGAAGGAAAAACACAGATAAAACAAAAAGGTCCATGTGCCTAAAGGCATCCTCCATTCATAAAATGTTTGTAACAACTGGATTTAAACATTTGTTGATTGTAAGTTTGTGGAAAGCAATTCGAGGGAAGTGAATTCCAAAGAGTAGTAGCTCTGGGGATAAATGAATTCTGATAAGCAGAAGTTCTGCATTGTGGAGGAGAAAGTGTAAATTCATGGGCGCTCTCAGCTGCCCTAGTTCTACGGGGAAAGATGTGGAGAGGCGGCACAGTTGAAGCAAGTTCCTCGGAACAATTGCTGTGAAAATATCTGTAGAATAATGCAAGGGATGCAACGTTTCTTCGTATGGCTAATGTAGGAAGGTCCTGTGTGATTGCAGGGTTATTGATTAATCTAATAGCTTTATTTTGAATTTTGTCCAACTGCCTCAATGCAACCACTCCACTTCCACCCCACAGAGGTGAACAGTAATCCATCTGAGAGCGCACATGACTTTTATATATTACGGCCAACTGCTCGTCAGTGAAGAATTCTCGAACTCTGTACAGGATCCCAGTTTTTTAGAGGCATTCTTAGCAATGCTTCTAACATAATGTGTCCAGCTCAAGTTAGTAGTTAATGTTACACCGAGAATGTCAATACTAGGGGAAGTGGGAATATTTACATCATTAAAAATATATGGGAGTCAGTGAGATTCTGTCGGTTAGAAAATTGAATGTACTTGGTTTTCTGTGCATTAAAGGAAACTAGATTCTCTTGTCCCCATTCATTAATTCTAGAAAGGTCCCGGTTCAGAGAAATTGCAGTGTTTATTTTTGAATTTATAAGATCGGGTTGGGTGAAAGAATTGGTAAATGTGAAGGAACTGTGGAGTGTTGAGTCATCTGCGTAGGAATGTATTGGATTATGAGTGGTAGATATGAGATCATTGATATGAATGAGGAACAGAGTTGGGGCCAAAACTGATCCCTGGGGAACACCAGCATTTATTGAGTGAAATTGAGAATAAGTGCCACAAATTTTGGTGGACAGCCAAAGATACGGAGAATATTCCACAATGTTTCTCGATTTACGGTATCAAAGGCTTTTGACAGATCAATGAAGGCTATAAAAATTTCTTAATTATTTTGTTCCCTGCATTTTTCTTGCAATTGACGTATATATAGTAAAAATCATGTCAATAGTTCCTCGATCTTTACGGAAACCGCATTGTGACTCTGGCAGTATTTCCTCAGTAATTTTGGTCAACAGTCTTTGAAGCATGATTTTTGACAGCACCTTCCCTGCCACAGCTAAAAGAGAAATGCCTCTGCTGTTGCCACAATTAGATTTATCACCCTTGTTTTTGTAAATTGTGATAATATTTGCATCTTTCCATGTCTGAGGTATGTACTCCTTGTCCCAAACCTCCAAAATGAATAAGTGAATATCTCGAAGCAGTAGCTACGCGGTAACCTCCACATACATACATACATATATACCCCCATACATGTATATATATATATATATATATATATATATATATATATATATATATATATATATATATATATATATATATACATATACATTAATATACATACACATATATATACATACATATATATATACATACATACATACATATATATATATATATATATATATATATATATATATATATATATATAATTATATATATATATTATTTTTTTTTCATATCACCACAGCCCTCTGTAGTTAGAGGTCAAGCCTTCCCTTGAAAGAGAGAAAGAGAGAGAGAGAGAGAGAGAGTGTGTGTGTGTTACATGTTTCGTAGAGTGAAAAAATAACGTTGCTTGCTGCTTATTTAGTGACTTTTCGAACCATTTACAAACATTCTTGTCTATATGGCCTTTATGGAACAGAAGGGTGGATCACTATAATTTAATCTCAATTGATCTTGTTTCCCACAGATTTACATAAACGTGAATGAAGTCATCGTATTCATAACCTAATAACCTGACACTTGTCACAGGCAGCTCTGTCTTTTGTCTCCCTTATCCACATAGGAAATAAAATAAATAAATACATAAATAAACATACCCCATTGCAGGGGGTGGCCAACTCGAGACAAAGCCCGAACAGAAAACATAATTTAAAGGTGATAAGTGATAGTGATGTTGATAATTATGATGATAGTGATAAACATCAGTAAGCCTATCTAATAAGTATTCCCTCTGATGCTCAAAGAAACCTGAATACAGGATAATGTGGCTTACGGCAGGTTTTTCATAACACTCTCTGCAAATTGTATAACTCAGACATGATCCCTCTTATATCCTATATAAGCTGGCGGAGGGGATGATCTCTCTCTCTCTCTCTCTCTCTGGCCAATGTGACCCCATTCTTTAAGAAAGGGGATTACGAGTGTCCCAATAATTATCGGTCAATTAGCTTGACTTCTATCATAGTAAAACTCTTAAAAGTGATACTAGTAAACATGATAATTGACTACCTAAAAACCCACAATTTAATTACAGATTCCCAATATGGATTCAGGCGACACCGATCATGTCGTACCAATTTACTGGAATTTTCTCATGAAATGCTGAGTGATTATGACAAAAGTAAAGCCATAGACAACCTTTACTTAGATTTAAAAAAAAAAACTGTTGACAAAGTGCCTCATTGCAGGCTATTGTCAAAAGTGAGTGCGCTAGGTATCAATACAGAGGTCACAAATTGGATAGAAAGTTGGCTAACAGGTAGACAACAACGAGTGGTAATCAATGGTGTTTCTTCTGAGTGGACTTCAGTCACTTCTGGAGTTCCACAGGGATCTGTCCTTGGCCCACTTCTGTTTATCATATATGTCAATGACATCGATTTTGGTCTGTTGAGTGTGATCTACAAGTTTGCAGATGACATAAAGCTTGGAATGAATGTGAAAGACCCCAAAGGGGTTGAACAGCTCAGGATGGACCTCAACAGACTGGGTGAATGGTCGGAGACATGGCAGATGCCTCTAAACTTGGAAAAGTGCAAGGTGATGCATATCGTCCAAGCAAACCCCAATTCAGGCTATTCACTATTGGGAATGCCTCTGGAAGTGACTGACTTGGAAAAGGATTTGTGTGTTCTGATTAGCAGTGACCTAAAGTTTTTCAGTGCATTGAAGTAGAGAAGAAAGCTCATAAATTATTTGGCTATATTAAGAGGCAATTTAAGTATAGAAATAAGAAAATAGTCCTCACACTTTATAACGCTCTGATACGGCCTCTCCTGGAGTATGCTGTTTAATTCTGGTCTCAAGCACTCAGGAAAGATATAGAGCGGCTGGAAAGAGTACAAGCTAGGGCTACACAACTTATTCCATTGCTTAGAAGAATGAGCTATGAGGACCGGTTGAGAGCTCTTGATCTCTTCCCGTTGGAGACCCGCAGACTACAGGTCAGCTCATTGAAGTTTTTAAAATACTTAATGGGTTTGACAATGTGGATAGTAGTAAAATGTTTAGCCTCAATATGAATACAACACGCAACCATGGCTGGAAATTAGAATTGAAAAGGTTCAGCACTAGTATCTGTGGAAACTTTTTCACATATAAGATCTGTTCTACCTGGAACAAACTTATCTCCAAAGTTGTAAATAGTTCTTCAGTAGAGCAGTTCAAGATGAGAGTGGATACTATTGTGCACACTCTGTAAAGAGTGTAGTGCACTAAACACTGTAAACAGTCTCTCTCCTTCCACTATGAGTATCTCCTCGGAATGGACCACAAGGTCTCTTGAGATACTTACTATTCATTGTAACTCCTTGTAACTCTCTCTCTCTCTCTCTCTCTCTCTCTCTCTCTCTCTCTCTCTCTCTTATGTATGTTCTGTAAAATTTCAATAACCATTCTTCCAGACAGTAATTTGAGGATATTTTGCACTGATATCGGCGACTAAAGTGATAATAAAGAAATATCGTATACTATTAAGGGGGGTCACCGGATTTTTTTTAAATTTTTCTCTCTTTTTCTCTCTTTCCCTGGCTTATATCCATTCGGCCCCATTCAGCCAACTTTTTTAGGACGTGTATCCCCATTCAGGTGTCGATGTCTTCCTGGCGAGCGATAGCGAGCCAGCATTGTATGGAAAAATCCGAGAATTTTTTCTATCGAAAAATGTAAAAATTTACTTGCTGTCAAAACAAAAATATATATATGCTGGCTCGCTGCCGCTCGCCAGGAAAATAATAATAATAATAATGATAATAATAATAATAATAATAATAATAAAACTACAAAGTAACTTAACCCATAACTGGCGGCGCGCAACATATGTCGAGTGAAATAAATTTGGACTATGTGGCGGTGCACAACAGCTGTCGAGTGCCATTTTCAGCACGTAATGTTGCTGAGAGAGAGAGCTGAGCGGTGGGACGAGCGTAATAACCTTATGACCGCTCCCCACGACCACCGTGGACCTACTGAACTGTATTCCACCCTTTTCCCCCCTTTCTCACTCGCTACACAGGGAATTATGTACGGAAATTACCTTATTCTAGGTTTTTTGCACTCGTGTTGCACGATCGATCGTTGCAAGAGAACCAGTGGTCGTAGAAGGATGGTTCGGGTGTCATTGGAAAGCTCTGTTTACACCTTTTCAGGGATAGATACTTGTTTTACGCTCTGGGTCTTGTTTATGCATGAAAATGAGCACGGAAACAACCCTATTTAGGGAAAAAAAAAAAAAACGCTGGGCGGTACATAGAAATTACCGCCTAGGCCGCTCTTAAGGTGTTAATTAACGCCTGGTCCTGAATAGATCCTTTCCAGATTCAATACAATAGCTTAATGTTAGCTAGAATAAAATATAGAAAGGTGTCAACATATACTAAAATGGTTAAGGGAGCCCACCTCGCTTTTTTTCTTCTCTTTCTCTCCCTCTCTCTTTGGCTTGTATCGATTTGGCCCCATTCAGCCTACTGTTTTAAGACGTTTACCCCCATGTAGGTGTCAATATTTTCCTGGCGAGCGGTAGCGAGCCAGCATATATGTATTTTTGTTTTGACAGCAAGCTAAATGTGTACATTTTTCGATAGAAAGATCTCTCTAGCGAAGCCAGATTTCTCCATACAATGCTGGCTCGCTATCGCTCGCCAGGAAGAAATCGACACCTGGATGGGGATAAACTTCTTAAAACTGTTGGCTGAATGGGGCCGAATGGATACAAGCCAGGGAAAGAGAGAAAAGGAGAGAAAGATAAAAACAAGCCGGTGACGCCCCCTAAGGTATGTGTGATCATGTAGACTCTAACAACAAGTTTACATTTCAAGAGTGTGTATATGAAAACATTAGAAAGCTTCACTGTATTTCAAGAGTGTGTATATGAAAACATTAGAAAGCTTCACTGTATTTCAAGAGTGTGTATATGAAAACATTAGAAAGCTTCACTGTATTTCAAGAGTGTGTATATGAAAACATTAGAAAGCTTCACTGTATTTCAAGAGTGTGTATATGAAAACATTAGAAAGCTTCACTGTATTTCAAGAGTGTGTATATGAAAACATTAGAAAGCTTCACTGTATTTCAAGAGTGTGTATATGAAAACATTAGAAAGCTTCACTGTATTTCAAGAGTGTGTATATGAAAACATTAGAAAGCTTCACTGTATTTCAAGAGTGTGTATATGAAAACATTAGAAAGCTTCACTGTATTTCAAGAGTGTGTATATGAAAACATTAGAAAGCTTCACTGTATTTCAAGAGTGTGTATATGAAAACATTAGAAAGCTTCACTGTATTTCAAGAGTGTGTATATGAAAACATTAGAAAGCTTCACTGTATTTCAAGAGTGTGTATATGAAAACATTAGAAAGCTTCACTGTATTTCAAGAGTGTGTATATGAAAACATTAGAAAGCTTCACTGTATTTCAAGAGTGTGTATATGAAAACATTAGAAAGCTTCACTGTATTTCAAGAGTGTGTATATGAAAACATTAGAAAGCTTCACTGTATTTCAAGAGTGTGTATATGAAAACATTAGAAAGCTTCACTGTATTTCAAGAGTGTGTATATGAAAACATTAGAAAGCTTCACTGTATTTCAAGAGTGTGTATATGAAAACATTAGAAAGCTTCACTGTATTTCAAGAGTGTGTATATGAAAACATTAGAAAGCTTCACTGTATTTCAAGAGTGTGTATATGAAAACATTAGAAAGCTTCACTGTATTTCAAGAGTGTGTATATGAAAACATTAGAAAGCTTCACTGTATTTCAAGAGTGTGTATATGAAAACATTAGAAAGCTTCACTGTATTTCAAGAGTGTGTATATGAAAACATTAGAAAGCTTCACTGTATTTCAAGAGTGTGTATATGAAAACATTAGAAAGCTTCACTGTATTTCAAGAGTGTGTATATGAAAACATTAGAAAGCTTCACTGTATTTCAAGAGTGTGTATATGAAAACATTAGAAAGCTTCACTGTATTTCAAGAGTGTGTATATGAAAACATTAGAAAGCTTCACTGTATTGGCAATCTTTACATAACGCTTACATTAACACAAAAATAAATAAAACAAATAAAACACATATATTTTAAAAAATCTGAAATAAGTGTTTGAATTCTTGCGACAGTGTACACCATTTCGGAGTTGTTTTTTGTCTTTCTCGTTCCTTTTCCGGCAAAATTTGATGAAACAAGTCTCGATGAAAAAAAAATCTCGTAACACGTCGGAAATTATTTTACAGTACTGTCGGCCACCGAACTGAAGGTAGATTATATTTGTGGCTGATTTCATATAAAACAATGATAACGATAATGCCAAGACAGAACTGCTGATAAATCTTGCCAAGAAAAGTGATGGAGTAAATTGGTTTAGCATTGGTGTCTGGTTTACTCGGTAGAGAAATTAAGGCATAATTATACAAACGTGTTTTTATAGCAATTTTCAATCAGATGCTTCTGTCTTCCAATAGTCTAAAGATAATTTGCATTAAGTGTGGCCTACTAAATTGAGGGAAATATATTTTAGGTGGCTGAATTCAAATAAAGTGTTCCTTTAACAGCGTCAATAACATAATTATTGATATGTATGTATGTATAATACTCAGGCACATGCCCCATAGCTGGGGGTGGCCGACTCGAGACAGAACCCGAACAGGAACAATATTTAAAGTTCCAACTCGTAAGGCCCGGGATCACTTTCACGTCCCCTCGCCCCTTACCCATACCCTGTATCGTCTAGTAGGTTTTTACAAGGGGACAGGATTCCTAGCCCCCTGCCCCCAGAAGGAACAGTAAAAGAGACAGACATAAACGGCTAAGGTTGGGTAGAGGATGCCAAACCTTACTCTGGATAGGACCAGCATAGACAATTATATTCATACATTCGTGATCAGATTGTATACTTTCACAATCAGAAATAGATGAAGTTAACGAATATTTATGAGTGGGCTAGAAACTATGACATCCGAGTGTACAGGTCCAAACTTAATACCAGAGTGAATGAATCGAACATTGTGACTGCTATAGAGTCGTTTGATACAGTTGTTACCCTTTTGATTCCTAGAGATCCTTCCCAAATTGCAGGAAATAGTTTAATGATATCTAGATTACAGTGCAAAACTGTGTCCTCAAACACTAATGAGTAAGAGTACTAAGAATCACAAGCTAGAATCCGAAATTTGCTTTCTAGTTTGCTCCCTAGACCTCCATCAACCTTAAAACAAAGAAAAAAACAAAAAATCGAGATAAATTTGTACATTTTTCGGTAGAAAAGTGTCCTGGCTGGTTCCTTTCAAATTATAGGCTGGCTATCGTCCGCCACTAAAAAAATCTACATCTACATTGCACGAAAGGTCTTAACATTGACAGCAATATGTCATAAGATCGCCAAACTAATGGGGCGAACTTCTTAAAATGTCAAAACTAATGGGGCTAAACATGAGGGAGAAGGTAATCCAGATACCCCCCCCCCCCCCTTAAGAATCGTGGTGCGGTTTTCTCGGTGGCGAGATTATCCTGGTAAAAGCTGCTTTGCTCCACATCTTACCTCCTTCACACACACACACACACCACACACCGGATTTTTTTTTTCTCTCTCTCCGGGTTGTATCTATTCGGCCCCACTCAGCCTACTGTTTTCAGACGTTTATCCCCATCCAGGTGTCGATTTATACCTGACGAGCGATAGCGTGCCACCATATTTTGGATAATGAGTTAGACAGCTGGCTAAATTTGTAAATTTTTCGATAGAAAAATATCTCCGGCGAAGCCGGATTACTCCATAAAATGCTTGCTCGCTGTCGCTCGCCAGGAAAAAATTGACACCTGGATGAGGATAAATGTCTTTAAATAAGTAGACTGAATGGGGCCGAATGGATACAACCAAGAAAGATACAAATGCAGATCACCCCCCTTAACTCCTACAGTATTAGGACGCGATTCCGCATTTTTGTTCAGCCTAACATTAATTGATTTCTGTCGGGTTTGGAAGGCCCTTTAGGAATGAAAGGTATAAAGATTATCCCGATTAATTCTAACTTCCAAAATTTCTTTTTATATCGCAGTTATTTCAACTTCTAAAATTCCTTTTCAAAACGAATAATATCGTCAATTGACCACTTGCGAGTTTCAGGCTATAAGGAAGTTGGAGGTGTAGACAACGATATTTAGCAGAATAACCAGCTAAAACATGGTCATAGTACATTCATAAATACATAAAACCCAATTCAACATACTTTCTATCCATCAGAGACCTACATTATTATCGTATTTCTGCTTAATAGCGATGTTTCCGGCTCCAACTTCCTTATAACCTGAAACTTACAAATGGTCAATTGAGAGCCAGAATAAAAGGATATGATCCTATTATTTTAAAAGTAATCTTCTCGACGACTGAGCAATATTGCTAAGAATATCCATTGTAAATGTTCAATCTCAGAGGTGCAGCACACAAATATCTCTCTTTTCCCCAAATGTTATAAATATAAGATATATTTTTCTACTTGGAACAAACTTTCCTCAGATATCGTAAAGAGTACAATAGTAGAATAGCTTTAAAAACATATTTAGTGTTTTGTACACCTTTCATTGAAAGTACTGCATTATAATTTTTTATTTTATTTGAGAGTATCTCCTAGAAATGAACGGCAACGTGATGGAGATACTAACTACAATAAAAAAAAAAAAAAAAAAAACACACACACACACACACTGACTCTCTCTCTCTCTCTCCCCGCCGAGTATAACGTAGTAATATAAATGTTAATGGTGTGAAGGGAGGAGGTTGTGGCGGCAGGCTGTTGGGGAGGAGTGAAGAATGGCAAAGGAGTATAACGGTTGAAAGGGGAGAGGGCTGGCGAAGAGGATGGAAAGGAAGAAAGGAGAAGAGGAAGAGAAAGAGGATGCAATGAGGAGGGAAGAGTATGGGAGGGGAGGAAAGTGGTCAGATGAGAGAATGTGGGAAAAGGATAACGAAGAGAACGAAAGGAGAGATAGAGGATGGAAAGAAAGGAAGGAGAAGAGGAAGAGCAAGAGGATGCAAGGGGAGGGGAGGAAAGTGGTCAGATGAGAGAATGTGGGAAAAAGATAACGAAGAAACGAAGGAAGAGAAGAAGAGGTAGAGAGAGATGGAGGAAAGGGAGAAGGGAAGAGAGGAGGAGAAATGGGAGGGTAGCAAGGTGGCAAACAGGAAAGAAACTGGAGGAAAGTAAGGAAGAGGATAGAAAGGAGGAAAAGAGAGGAAAAGGAGGAAAATAGAGGAATAAGAGGCAAAAGGAAAAAAAATGAAAGATGATGGCAGAGAGAAAAGTGGGAACAAAAGAAGGAAGAAACATAAAGCGGAGAAGAGTGATGGCAAGGATGGAAAGGAAGAAGGGAGAAGAGAACACTAGAAAATGGAAGTAGGAAGAGAAGCAGAGAAAGATGCTGGGAGAGAGAATAATGAACGGGGAGAGGGGAAAATAAAGGCCAGTGGAGAGGGCTAACGAAGAGGATGAAAAGGGAATAAGAAGGAGGAGGCGAGAATATAGGAAAGGAAGAAGGCTAGAGAGGCAGAGAAAAATGCTGGGAGAGAGAAGAATGGAAGGATAAGAAGAGGGGGCAAACTGGAAAGGGCTAGCGGAAAGAAGGAAAGACAGAGACAGATGGTAATGATGGGAGAGCAAAGAATGGAAGGGAAGGAAAGGGGGATATATGGAGGGAATATAAGTGTAGCTAGAGATGGCATGGACTGGCGTGAAAAATAACAGGAAGGGGAAGATGAAAATAGATGAAGAGGGATAACGAAGAAGAAGGAAATAAAGTAAAAGTGAGATGATGAAATGAGATAGAGAGAGAAGAATGAGAGGGGAGAAAGGAGGGAAGATGAAAGAAAGTGCGTAGGGGTAATGGAAAATGAGGAACAATTGAACAACACGTAGGAAACCAATGAAGAAAATGCATGAAAAGGGTACATGTATACTACTACTACTACTACTACTACTACGGTGTGTTGAAATGGATAGAAAATTGGCTCGGCGACAGAAAGCAAAGAGTAGTCATAAACGGTAAGGCATCTAAATGGACCAATGTAAGTAGCGGGGTACCCCAGGGATCGGTACTAGGACCAATTCTCTTTCTAATTTACATCAACGGCATAGATGAGGGCCTCACCTGTACAATCTCCAAATTTGCTGACGATACAAAAATTGCAAATAGCGTACTCTCAAAAGAACAAGTTGACGATATGCAACACATTCTAGATAAATTGTCATGTTGGGCCCAAATTTGGCAAATGAGTTTCAATGCGGATAAATGTAAAGTACTACATATCGGATACCTAAATGAGAAAGCAAACTATTCGATGAATGGCACTCAGCTTAAGAATGTAAACAGAGAAACCGATCTGGGAGTAACAATATCGAGTAACCTAAAACCGAGTCAACAATGTTCAGAAGTTGTTAAGAAGGCAAACAAAATAATTGGCTTTATAGGCAGGTCATTTGAGCATAAATCCAAAGAAGTTATCCTAACCCTTTACAATTCCTTAGTCCGCCCTCTTCTGGAATACTGCGTTCAATCCTGGTGCCCTTATTACCAGAAAGATATAAACAAGCTAGAACGAGTTCAACGTAGAGTTACCAAAATGATACCTAGCCTAAAGAACAAACCATACGAAGAGCGTCTTAGAGAATTAAATCTATTTCCTTTAACCCAGCGCAGATTAAGAGGTGACTTAATTCAAGTGTTCAAAATCATCAAAGGCATCGACAATATGAGCTGTAGTAAGTACTTCACTATCGACCAATCTAATTACACGCGGGGAAACGGTTGCAAAATTATTGGTAAATCTTTTAACTCACACGAATCTAAGAATTTCTTCTTCAATCGAGTTGTCAACTTGTGGAATGGGCTTCCCCGAAACGTTATAGACTGCATCACCGTTGATTCATTTAAACTCCGCCTAGACAAATATCTCGCTTCAAACCCGCGACTGACTGCGTTTGTAAATGAATAACTTTATTTTATCCCCCCCTCAGTTACTAACCCATCTGTCCCCTACTAACTTCCTAATCCTGCCACGGTCATTAGTTCCAGGGCAGTAATTCCCTTTCCAATGTTCCCTTACCCACTCTAAACCACTGTTTGGACACTTGATCCTCAGTGTTTTGGAGGACAAGCAACCTAGAAGGGTCACTAGATCTGTTGTTGCTTGATTTCCTTTGTACTCCTTTGTACTACTACTACTACTGATACTACTATACTGGTAATGATAATGATGGCGATGTTAGTAATAATGTAGATACAAATAATTATAACATGACAATAATGCGGCTGTAGACACATATAACAGCATATAGAAGATGGGAAAATTAAAGGTAAGAAATAAAGTGGGTGAAGATTCTGTTGGAAAATAATAAGGAAAGGGAGAGGGAAAGTTGTAAAAGAATAAGGAAAGGGAGAGGGAAAGTTGTAAAAGAATAAGGAAAGGGAGAGGGAAAGTTGTAAAAGAATAAGGAAAGGGAGAGGGAAAGTTGTAAAAGAATAAGGAAAGGGAGAGGAAAAGTTGTAAAAGATGTAAAGGTAAACGAAGAAAGGAGAAATCAAGAAAAGGATCAGAAGGAAATAAACCATAAATGAGCCAAAGAGAAAGAAGTGAAAGAAAAGAGAGAGAGAGAGAGAGAGAGAGAGAGAGAGAGAGAGAGAGAGAGAGAGAGAGAGAGAGAGAGAGAGAGAGAGTAAATTAGGACAGACAGGAATAAAGGAACACGCATACACGCAAAAGAAAACAAATATATACAATAAAGAAACCTGGATGAGAAAGAGAGAGAACACAATAGGCGTGAGGGAAAGGAAGGCATTGTAAAACAGATATGCCACTAGAAAAGAGAAGAGATAAATAAACAAGGAAAAGAGGAGAGGACGTGCAAAGGAAAAAGGGGGGAACTGTTTGTGTGAAGAAGGAAAGTATCATACTGAAGGGAAGGAGCAGGCCAGATTAAACTATAAGGCAGAGTTAAATGGCCGAGTGTGCATGGAATGTGATTATATGAGAGAGAGAGAGAGAGAGAGAGAGAGAACAAAAATTGTTAGTTCTTTAGGTAGGCTGTATGGCAACATTGTTTTCCTTTAGTCTGTAAAAACCAGTACTATAATAATTAGTGATGGTCATTCAGTAAATCAAATTAAACAAGAATAACCTTTCTATCCCACCCTCAACTTTAACTTATCTTTGGGAGAGAGAGAGAAAGAGAGAGAGAGCATGTAGCACCTGGTGGTTGTATATCGCAGCAACAGGCTAACATGTCAACACATAAAACTGAAATTGCCTTCATACTGCGCTTTATACTACACCAAGGTAAGATTTGTTTTCATGAAACGCTAACAACCAAATACTATATACCTTAACTCCTTCTGTACCGGTGACGTATTTTTGATTTGCCTTCAGCTACATTTAGACTATTTTATGAAGCTTATGAAGGATATAAGGTAGCTAAAGGATTAATTGAGATAGTCTGCAGACTTTTCATGGGTAAACGTCCTTCCTAAGTTGCACAAAATCGTTTAATAGTTGATAGATCATACTGAAAAGGACATCACCGGTACAGAAGGGGTTAAAAAGGGCAATCGTGATTAAAACTTGAGAGTAACATCAGCCATACCCGCCTTGGCTTGATTACACCTGACAAGCTGCAGCTAGATCAAGAATATAGTGAAGTTAAGAAGCTATACAGTAGAGGGACTCCTCAAAGGGACACTATTTAACCATACTAACTGATTTTCTAAAACTATAATACAACAACAAATAATAAAAACAATGGCAGCATATATAGCACTTGTCTTTAAGTGGGAACTAGGCAATGGAATCCTAACTTGCAGGTCAGTCACGAGAAAACTATGGTGACATAATAACTCAAGCAACAATAATGTTGTGCTCCTTTCAATTGTATTCCACCTTACGTAAATGTGGCCAACTCAAGAAAAGACACAACTGTAGAATTATTAGTTTAGACACACTGGTCTAATACAGTATCTGCACCACAAGAAGGTAACACTAGTCCCACCCATACGTTTGAGTGTGTTTTAATCATTCTTGAGGTTTTAAATATATTTGCCACTTTTGAAGGGTTGATTTGTGTATTGTCAATGAATAAGGGATAGTTGTGAGGAAGATAGTGAGGGGTGTATAAATTAAGAAATTTGGTATAAAAAGCACTTAGGAAGCTGCCCCAATCGGAAATACTTGATAGATCAGAAGATAGGCATGCTATGGCCTTACCTCGTGAGTTTTAGAGTGATTGCATGGTGGGCCGTAGTGGAAAACTAGTTGAATAGTTTGGATAATTGGATAAGACCAGAGGCACAGTTGAGAAGATCATTAATGAATATTAGAAAGAGAGCTGGAGGCATGACAAAACCCTTAGGAAAACCGGAGTTGATAGGTTGAAGAAGTGAACGATGGGCATCCACAACACACAGCTATGGAACAGCCAGAAAGGACATTAGAAATGAAAGCACAGATGGAGGAATAGAAACCGAAAGAGGGTAGTTTAGAAATTAAAGATTTGTGCCAGATTCTTTTGATATGTCGAGCGCAATGGAAATTATCTCACCGAAGTCCCGAAAAGAGGATGACCAAGAGTTAGTAAGGCAAGAAAGATCACCAGCACAGCAACCCTTAAGGGAACCATACTGGCAATCTGAAAGTAGAATATGGGAAAACAAAATATGCTTAAGAAATTTTGAATTAAGAATAGTTTCAAAAAGTAATTGGACCATAGTTGTAGGTTTGAGAACTGTTACCCTGCTTTGAGACAGGTTGAATGAGAGCAAACTTCCAGTAGGAAGGAAAGATATTACATGGAAGACAGAGACGAAAGAGTTTGCCCAGGCAGCCAAGAACAGTTTTTGAGTACAACAGGAGGAACATCATCCGGTCCGTACGCCTTCTTAGTATTAACACTCCACAAGCGGCTATGTCGGTAACTTCTACTACCTGCTGTGCTCTTTTTCATGCATAAACAAGAGCCAGAGCATAATACAAGTATGTATCCGTGAAAGGGCGATAATTGAGCTTTCCAATGACACCTGAACCATCCTTCTATGATCACAGGTTGTCTTGCAACAATCGTGCAACACGAAGGAAAAATCCCTAAAATACGGTAATTTCCTGACATATTTCCCTGTCTAGGGAGGCAGTGAGTGTGGATGTGTGTGGAGGTGGGCCCAGTGCTGGCGCGGGAGCCGTGCTGAACGGTCAGAGTCAACCTACGCTCCTCCCACCGCTCGGACTCTCTCTCAGAGCCAATTATGTGCTCAAAATTGCTACCGACTTAAGGCGGTCCCCGCCACTTTGTCCATTATTCTCTAGACCGCCTTAAGTCAGGCCCCGCCAATAAGGGGTTAAGGCCAGAGAGGGCCCCCTAAACCGCCTCCCGAGACCCCTTTCAAGCTAAATCTATATTGTTTTTTATATAAAAATGTCTCAGATGATGACCGGATTCCCCAAACTTGCAAGCTCGATATAATTCTCCCAGCATTTGTGTGAAACGTCTTGTAATTGCCAATATATTAGGGTCAAACGTGTTTGAAATTGCCATCATTATGAGGCGAAACAGGATAATACAAAACAAGACCACCTAAAGAGAAGATAGGGTTAAGTTAGAGATCAACAAGTGACTACGTAACAATTCCAATTCAGCAATTAATTTTTACTAAAATGGAATACATACATTGTCTCCGTATTATTATTTGTCTCGTCTCTATTAGGGAAATATATGCAACACTACTTATCAATTGATGCATCAAATCATGATCAAATGATTATTGATATGCTATGGATCATAGCTAACTGTATGTATCTAATAGAATAATCATCCTACAGGTTTCAAAATAAATTATGTGTGAGAGAAAGTGAGAGTGAGTGTATGTGTGTGTGTGGGTGTGTGTGTGTGTGTGAGAGAGAGAGAGAGAGAGAGAGAGAGAGAGAGAGAGAGAGAGAGAGAGAGAGAGAGAGAGAGAGAGAGAGAGAGAGAGAGAGAGAGAGAGGGAGAAGGACAGAAAGAATCAGAGGAAGAAGCAATACCAGAGAGGAAAGGGGAAAAGTGAAAGATATGAAGCAATAAAGGTATCCTAAGCTAAAAACCATGTGAATCCTAGAAATGAAATATAGAAAGTAATACAGATCTTAAATATAAAATTAATAAACGAGATAATGTATATGAGACATATATACAATTATACATATATATATATTTTTTTTTTTTTTTTTTTTTTTTCTATGTGATTGAGGGAGGCAAAAGGCATAACTGCCTATAGCGAGTGCCTCCCCCATAGTTGAAAGAGTGACAGGGCCAAAATCAAGGGACGTTCGAGCCAAAATGCCTGGACACATGGAGTTTGAAGCAATTTAAGTCATAGGAAGAGGGAAAGACTGATTCTGGGAGAGAGTTCCAGAGCTCAGCTGTTGAGTAGAAGAAAGTTTGAGAGTAACGTTTCACTCTTGGGTTGGAGAGTTGCACAGAGTAGGGGTGGGATTGAGTTGCAAGACGGGTACCACGTGCCCTACGTAAAGGAGGTGGTATGCACTGGGATAGCTCTGAGGAACACTGATTATTATAGTAGCGATAGAATAGCGAGAGAGATGCAACATTGCGGCGGAGAGAGAGAGATTGCAGAGAGTTGGTGAGTGGACGGGAGTTAATGATACGAAAGGCCTTCCTTTCAACTTTGTCTAGGAGAGCGGTGTGGGAGGAACCTCCCCACACATGTGAACAATACTCAATACATATATATATATATATATATATATATATATTGTACATAAGTATAGGGGCTATAAATTGAGGTATGGGAAGTTTTTGTACTTTCAATTATAATATAATTAAAGAATTCAAGGCGAATAAGAACGCTAAAGAGAAACGGTAATAATGTAAATACATAAAATGGAATAAAGAAAGATATCCTGTAGGTTAGAACACAATATATACAGACAATAATATACCTCAAACTGATAAATATTGATGCTTGAAAGCAATAGTTCTGAAAAAGTAATCTAAGCCAAAACAACCAATAGAAATACGAGAGCATACTGAGGAGAGAATAGAAAGCAGGGGACAAATTGATGAACATAATGTTGTATAATTATGTAGTTATTCACTTCGCTGATAATGAAAAACTCTAATCGTGATATACAGTACCTTTTGTCAGTCCGAAAAGACGTTCTCGCAAGCTCTTTCTCACACCCGTCATTTCTTGCTCATCTCTTCAGTCCGTGAATTCCCCCCCCCCCCCCCTCTCTTCTCTCTCTGTTTGTCTTTCTTTCTGTACAGCTGCTTTCGGCAGTTCAGAGTGTTGCCATTCTTTGTTAATTATCATGATGACTGTACTCATTGGAATAATTGCATATGCGATTAAAAAATATATATTTATAAATGAGTAGACTCAACATAAGGATTACACGAAAAACGTCCATAAGTTCTATGGTTTGAAAAAATTGTGTGCGAAAACGCAATTTAGGACTGACATACATTAGGATATGCTGTAGTCAACTGTTCTATGAAACGTGTTAAATTGTGGGCTGTGCTGTTGATGCATAGTAATAGACAGGAATTCCTGGACAATTTTGACAGCATAATTATAATACACTGGTGAACGTATATGAGACATTTCTTACCCATATTACTGGGAGTCACTCGGTAATATTCACTGTAGTGTGTTTAATCATTAGGTGTTCAAATAATCCTGATCATGACTAGTACTATATTTTGTGGATCTATTAGTGATAGGCGTTTCATCCAAGACCGTGGAAGTTGTGAGATCTGAAATAGCCTTTACAGGGTGTCCTGAGAGCTTTATTAGATGTTTCCAAAAATAAAAGCCTAAGTTATTTTATGTAAAAAAAAAAAAAAAAAAAAAAATCCTCCAGACATAGTCTTTGTGAGATTTTTTTTGTTTATGGCCCCTTAAAGTCAATTTTGTTTTGTGTTTCTCGTATTTTTTAATTCAACTATTAATATTGAAAACAAAACTAATACTAATAATGTTATTTAAGGATCGAGTTCAATCACGGATTGAGCAGTCTATTCCAAACACCTGACAGTAATTAAAATTTGTAAAGTTATCCCAAAATGTTCCATTTTCTCTCACTACCTGATGCAGCTACAGAAAATGTGAGTACAATAATATTAGGGAATCACTGCGAAACACTAGTCAGCATATTTCTGGTAACCATATTCTCAACCCTATCTGGTGTGAGGCGGGTATTTTAGTATCCAAATAGTTTGGAGACATAAAGACGTTCACCTCATTAGTTAAATGATTATAAAACTTCACCCCATTCTGGTATCAATTTTATCTGGGCGAGTAATGACGAACCTGCAATTTAGGAAAATCTTATCCAAGAAGAATCTAATATGGAGGTATCTCTTTAGTAAACTTCCTTTTGATCCATAGAACAGATCAAGCACCCCTGTAGATGGATCTGCAATCGGTGATGTGCCGTCTGTTTTTGTATGAAAATATCCGTGAATGAGGGTGCTTGCACTGCTTGGTGGCAGATATAAACATGGCTCCAAAAGTATGGGGGCACAGCTGTCTTGTTTGTGGAAGATGCATTGGAATATCAAAATTTACTTCCCAAAGTTAGACAGAGTTACAGTTGAGTGTGAAGTGCCATGAGTGAGGACTTACAGTATATATATATAATATTCGGCAATATAATATATATTATGGAATGCCTTGGTGTATTCACCTAATCCTTATTTACATTTCTGATAAAGCATCAAACGAAATGGGGAGCCTTGACTGATGGCCATGCAGATTCAGAATTAATAAATGCAGAGCGAGTGAATAAAAACTTAACATTAATGGAAAGGAAATAGGCAACAGGAAAAGTAGATTATTATACAAAACGAAAAAAATAATGTTGTCTAAATTGATAAATACGATCTCCATGAATGGGATCTTCCCATGGAGTTAGTAGCAGATTCAACCACCAATAGACCTCAGTCCTATGTTCTAATTAGATACTCATTGAGCTGGCCTTATTCTGGGAAGATGTTCTACCAAAGAAATACTGTATACATATTAAGCTTGAAGTGGGCTGGGGGACGTATATTAGTTTGAAGGAGGTCTGTGAAGGAGTTGCTTTTAGGCTAGGGGGCAAACTAAAACATTAGTTTGCTCGAAAATAGCACAAACAATCAAAATCCTGGATAATAATAAATCTAAATCTAAATATCTCTTGAAGCATCGCACCAGATATTGTAAAGCCTTATCATGGTGAATCCTGACGCATTGTTGAACTAATTATATATATATACATTTTAGTAGCTAATATGGACCTCCCGCCATCTTTAAGCTCACCCACGCCGTACCTGATGACGGCGGTGACCCAAGTCCGACCGTTCCAACTTTTCCCTAACTTTGCAGGACTTTGCACCAAACTTTGCGAAAGACAGTAATTTTAACACCTTACGAGCGGCCTATGCGGTTTATTTATGTGTACCGCACAGCGGGGTGTTTTTAGCCAAAATAGGGCTGTTTACGTGATCATTTTCATGCCTAAATAAGACCCAGAACGTAAAACAAGTACCTATCCCTGAAAGGGCATAAACAGAGCTTTCGAATGACACCATAACGATCCTTGTATGATGGATAGTTTTCTTGCAATAACCGTGCAACGCGAGTGCAAAAAGCAGGTAATTCGGTACTTTCAGTACATAATTGAGTATGTAGCGAGTGAGAGAGGGAGGAGGGAGCTGATATTTGTGTCAGTAGGTTCGCCGCGGTGGTCTGGAGCAGTCATACGCTCGCTAGTCTCCTGCCACCACTTGTCTCTCTCTCTCAGCCACATTACGTGCTGAAATTGCCACTCGAGTTATGTCGAGCGCCGCCACATAGTCCAGCTTTATTTAACTCGACTTATGTTGCTCGCCGCTAATTAAGGGTTAAAGTCTGGTAGGATGACAACGCCTGTGTGAATGGCGCTTTAACCCATAAACGGTGACCGTCCTTAATAGAGGTTTTTAGTGGTGCACTGTGACCATCCTCAATAGATCCGATTAGGTGAGATAATTCCCCTCCATTACTTGTTACCACTCCCACAGTACATATGTGTCCCAACACCCTTCCCCTCCTTAATTATCAGCTATTTTTCCTCTTATTCCCCCTTTTATTGGGTAATTTTCTGCGCAAATTTCCCCTACACGGTCTCGTTAACACGGGCGAGGCAGCTAGAGATCCTTGCAACACAGAGACTTGTATTGCGAGGCGTCAGTGCCACTCTGGAGCTCGGAGGGGAAAGAAATTCGCCGCCCCGGTTCTCGCCTCATGATACGACTGGGCGGCAATAATGCGTCTTTTTCACCCCCCAAATGCAATTCCCACTTCTTTTATTGTTCTTAAATGTTCATATGTTCATATTAAAAGCAAAATAGGCACACATGGATAAATAATAATTATATATATGGTAACTATGACAATTTTAGTCAGAATACAACCAAATACCTTTGCATGGCGGGAGGGTTTCAATACCATAGCTTCGCGCTTTACGAGTTAACCTAACCAAAATCTTCCACACTGTAACCAACCTTGACCTATCCAAGCCTGCCATACTACCTGACCTTACTAAGCCTACCATACTGTACCATATCCTGACCTTACCAAGCCTACCATACTACCTGACCTTACCAAGCCTACCATACTGTAACATAACCTGAGCTTACCAAGCCTACCATACTGTACCATAACCTGACCTTACCAAGCCTACCATACTGTAACATAACCTGACCTTACCAAGCCTACCATACTGTAACCTAACCTGACCTTACCAAGCCTACCATACTGTAACCTAACCTGACTCTACCATACTGTAATCTAACCTGACCTTACCAAGCCTACCATACTGTAACCTACCCTGACCTTACCAAGCCAACCATACTGTAACCTAACCTGACCCTATCATACTGTAACATAACCTGACCTTACCAAGCCTACCATACTGTAACGTAACCTGACCTTACCAAGCCTACCATACTGTAACATAACCTGACCCTACCAAGCCTACCATACAGTAACATAACCTGACCTTACCAAGCCTACCATACTGTAACATAACCTGACCTTACCAAGTCTACCATACTGTGACATAACCTGACCTTACCAAGCCTACCATACTGTAACATAACCTGACCTTACCAAGCCTCCCATACTGTAACATAACCTGACCTTACCAAGCCTACCATACTGTAACATAACCTGACCTTACCAAGCCTACCATACTGTAACATAACCTGACCTTACCAAGCCTATCATACTGTAACATATCCTGACCTTACCAAACCTACCATACTGTAACCTAACCTGACCTTACCAAGCCTACCATACTGTAACCTAACCTGACCTTACCAAGCCTACCATACTGTAACTTAACCTGACCTTACCAAACCTACCATACTGTGACATAACCTGACCTTACCAAACCTACCATACTGTAACATAACCTGACCTTACCAAGTCTACCATACTGTGACATAACCTGACCTTACCAAGCCTACCATACTGTAGCATAACTTGACCTTACCAAGCCTACCATACTGTAACCAAACCTGACCTTACCAAGCCTACCATACTGTAACCAAACCTAATCTTACCAAGCCTACCATACTGTAACCAAACCTGACCTTACCAAGCCTACCATACTGTAACCAAACCTGACCCTACCAAGCCTACCATACTGTAACCAAACCTTACCTTACTAAGCCTACCATACTGTAACCAAACCTGACCTTACCAAGCCTACCATACCATAACCAAACCTGACCTTACCAAGCCTACCATACTGTAACCAAACCTGACCCTACCAAGCCTACCATACTATAACATAACCTGACCTTACCAAGCCTACCATACTGTAACCAAACCTGACCTTACCAAGCCTACCATACTGTAACCTATCCTGACCCTACCAAGCCTACCATACTGTAACCATTCCTGAGCTTACCAAGCCTACCATACCGTAACCAAACCTGACCTTACCAAGCCTACCATACTGTAACCTAACCTGACCCTACCAAGCCTACCATACTGTAACATAACCTGGCATTACCAAACCTACCATACTGTAACATAACCTGACCTTACCCTGCCTACCATTCTGCAACATAACCTAACCTTACCAAGCCTACCATACTACCTTACCTTACCAAGCCTACCATACTGTAACATAACCTGACCTTACCAAACCTACCATACTGTCACATAACCTGACCTTACCAAGCCTACCATACTACCTGACCTTACCAAGCCTACCATACTGTAACATAACCTGGCCATACCAAACCTACCTTACTGTAACATAACCTGACCTTACCAAACGTACCATACTGTAACCTGCCCTGGTCTTACCAAACCTAGCATACTGTAACATAACCTGACCTTACCAAACCTACCATACTGTAACATAACCTGACCTTACCAAGCCTACCATACTGTAACATAACCTGACTTTACCAAGCCTACCATACTGTAACATAACCTGACCCTACCAAGCCTACCATACTGTAACATAACCTGACCTTACCAAGCCTACCATACTGTATCATAACCTGCCACTACCAAGCCTACCATACTGTAACATAACCTGACCTTACCAAGCCTACCATACTGTAGCATAACCTGACCCTAGCAAGCCTACCATACTGTAACATAACCTGACCTTACCAAGCCTACCATATTGTAACATAACCTGACCCTACCAAGTTTACCATGCTGTGCCATAACCTGACTTTACCAAGCCTACCATACTGTAACATAACCTGACCTTACCAAGCCTACCATACTGTAGCATAACCTGACCCTACCAAGCCTACCATACTGTAACATAACCTAACCTTACCAAGCCTACCATACTACCTTACCTTACCAAGCCTACCATACTGTAACATAACCTGACCTTACCAAACCTACCATACTGTCACATAACCTGACCTTACCAAGCCTACCATACTACCTGACCTTACCAAGCCTACCATACTGTAACATAACCTGGCCATACCAAACCTACCTTACTGTAACATAACCTGACCTTACCAAACGTACCATACTGTAACCTGCCCTGGTCTTACCAAACCTAGCATACTGTAACATAACCTGACCTTACCAAACCTACCATACTGTAACATAACCTGACCTTACCAAGCCTACCATACTGTAACATAACCGGACTTTACCAAGCCTACCATACTGTAACATAACCTGACCCTACCAAGCCTACCATACTGTAACATAACCTGACCTTACCAAGCCTACCATACTGTATCATAACCTGCCACTACCAAGCCTACCATACTGTAACATAACCTGACCTTACCAAGCCTACCATACTGTAGCATAACCTGACCCTAGCAAGCCTACCATACTGTAACATAACCTGACCTTACCAAGCCTACCATATTGTAACATAACCTGACCCTACCAAGTTTACCATGCTGTGCCATAACCTGACTTTACCAAGCCTACCATACTGTAACATAACCTGACCTTACCAAGCCTACCATACTGTAGCATAACCTGACCCTACCAAGCCTACCATACTGTAACATAACCTGACCTTACCAAGCCTACCATATTGTAACATAACCTGACCCTACCAAGTTTACCATGCTGTGCCATAACCTGACTTTACCAAGCCTAGCAAAGTGTAAACTAACCTAGCCTAGTCTAAGTAAGCCTAATCTAACTCATTTTACTCCAAAACCGCTTAGGATTGTGACCGTTCTGGATATGGCCGTTCAGTAGCGTGGCCTTTTTGACCTACTTCCTTTCTTTTGCTATCTGCGGACCCTTCCAATGCCAGAGATCCTGAAATGAAATTTGGTCAATTTATAGATACGAGCAATAAGCCGGACCCCAGTAACACTACATGGTGCTATAACTACATGCCCGACCCTCCAAATTATACCATTTCCACAGAGACACTGACACGGTCACTTATGAAAGATTTTTGACCACCTACATGTATAATTACGCAAGTGTAGCATAAGTAAGCTGATTTATGAATACAATTGTATATGCGCATTAGCAGTAAAAATCACAAATATAATCCAAGATAAAGCAAATTACATCCATGAATTAATTCGAATGGTTATATAACACAAGGGGTCCACGAATATTTATGAATGACTGTACAGTCGCCTACACGAGTTATATTTCGCTAAGTGTTCTTTAAGGGGAGATTATATTTTCTGGATCACCTTCAGGACACACTCCTTCATTACATTCTGGCTTTTATTAGTCATAGATATAATTTAAAGGAGTGAGGGAGTTAATGGAGATTGAATGTACCCCTATGAATGCTATAGGGTCTTCCAAAGATGCATGAAACCGTCTAATGAATCACGTCCTAATACGGAGAGGTTTAAGGTTTTATCTCCATTAGCTCATTCGGTTTTAGATATTAACCCCTTGAGGATTATGATGCAATTTGACAGTATGTGTTGTCTATCAATAAACGAATTTATGCACTTAACAAAGGAGCTTTTGGAGCTGGTTTAGGCGTCAAAACCAGGTTTATTATGCCTCTGTCTCCCACAGATCTTTCTTAGCTGAATAATGTCGTTTAAGGATAGCCAAATAAATCTTCAAGCACGTCATAAATCACAAGGGGTTTAAGGGAGCCCACCTCGCTTTTTTTGTCTTTCTCTCCCTCTCTCTTTGGCTTGTATCCATTCGGCCCCATTCAGCCTACTGTTTTAAGACTATTACCCCCATCCAGGTGTCAATATTTTCCTGGCGAGCGGTAGCGAGCCAGCATATACTGTATGTATTTTTGTTTTGACGGCAAGCTAAATTTGTAAATTTTTCGATAGAAAAATTTCTCCGGCGAAGCCGGATTTCTCCATACAATGCTGGCTCGCTATCGCTCGCCAAGAAGAAATCGACACCTGGATGGGGATAAACGTCTTAAAACAGTTGGCTGAATGGGGCCGAATGGATATAAGCCAGGGAAAGAGAGAAAAGGAGATAAAGATAAAACAAAAAGCAGGTGACCCCCCTTAAGATATATTGCTACTAGATTATACTAGATTATAATAGAAATAATATCCATTGACTCGAGGAATCCAAGACCATTTGATCTATGCTGCAACAAAATCGTCAGGTTGAAATAAATTGGAAAGTGGTCACTTGTTCGAAAAGGTGAGCAGAGAGTAAACGAACATTGAATTTCTTGAGAGAGAGAGAGAGAGAGAGAGAGAGAGAGAGAGAGAGAAAGAGAGAGAGAGAGAGAGAAAGTGAGAGTGAGAGTGAGAGGGAGGAGTGGGGGAGGGGGGGGGAGGGGAGTGAGAAAGAAAACGGGAAGCTAGACATTAAAGAAAGTTAAGAAAAATGTGGAAGAGACAGGAACAGTGAAATAAGGTTTAATAATCTTAAACTTATGAAACCCATGATTGGCCATTAAATTTCGCCTTCTTTCATCCACATTTTTCTTCTTTCCAAACTGCTCTTTCCTTTACTGCTCACTTCGACTGTGGTCCGGGCTTGGGTAGAGCAATCAGTGGTATGTGTGGATATGCATATGAGTGTATGAGTGAGTGTGTGCGCGTGAATGTAAAGTACGTTGGTGTGCGTTTGTCTGTATATGTGTGTGTGTGTGTATGTATGTGGATAATAATGGTACCTGGTATATTTTGACTCGGCAGGAAATGAGGCTGGATCTAAACAGTTCCTTATCCTAGACCATATCCTAAGTGATCAATAGACTAATCTTGTAAACAAGGGCGCCTACATACCCCATGGGGAGTAGGACGGGATCAGGACGCTTTTTGGTCCCCAGAGACTGATCCGTCCAGACCTAGCATTCAGAGCCAACGAAAGGTTTTGAGAGAACCCTCACCTGCCGGTGTGTAGACTCGAACCCCCACCGCCAGAGCCAGCCCTCCAAGTAGCCTACAGTGATTTAGCGTGCTCGGCCGCCTTGACCATGAGTGTATGTGCAGTCAGTTTTTATTGTTGTGTTTGTTTTATATATATATATATATATACAGTATATATAGGATTATATATACAGTACATTGTGACGCCATATTATTCGCATGAAACATAAAATCCTTTGATACAGAATGTTTTAAGTTAGGTTAGGGAAGGTTATATTAGGCAATTGGAATTTTATATGTTGTTCATGTTCGGGATCTGTCTCGATTCGGCCACCCCCAGCCATGGGGTATATATGCCTGAGTACATACATACATGCAAGTCCATATATGTTTGATCATATTCTTTTAGGATTATTGCAACACTATCTTTGCGCGCCAGATGTAGGTTAGTATCTTTATTTGGTGCCAACTAGTTTTAACCATGTCTTCTATTGTGTCCAAAAAATGTTACAGTAGATTACTGTTTTTTTCTTCATCTCTCTGTGTTTCTATTATATTTTCATAATGTATTTCCCTTCGCCATATTTTTATCAATGTGCTTACTCTGTGTTTTTTTCTTTCTTTTTCTGTTTAACTTCTTGGGAAAATGTTTGTTTTCCTTGTTTTTCTCTTTGTCTATTCTTTCACCTCATTCTATCTTCTTTCTCCTCATGATTTATTCTCTCTCCCGAACTTTCATCTTGCTTCTCTTCCTCGTCCTCCTCCTGCGCCAAGTGCCAAAGGACAAAGTGGCACTATTGTCTGCCTACCAACCTCATTTAAACCCGTCCCTCCCTCTTCTCTTGTACCTTCTTCCGTCCTCAGTTTGGGCTTTACTTCTTTGGTTTCTTCCTCCTTACTTATTATTCCTATCTATCTATTGCCTGACGTCGTGATCCCCGAAGGGGTGGCCACGAACGAACCGCCCTCATGCACCTCTGTCCCCAGTCAATCGACACCCCTCCTCCCAACCAGCACCGCCTTCATTCATATACTTCCTCACTCCATCCTTCCACCTCTCCCTCTTTGTCCTTTCACCTCGCTCTCCTACTTATTCTTATTCTACTCTTGGATTTTCTTCCTCTGTTATGCATATGTCTTATAGTTTATGTTCTACTGCCTTGATCTGTCATTTACTTTCTCCTCTCCTTTTTTGTTATCTTCTTTTCCATCTTCATTTTCATCTTCCTCCTGCTCCCAGTGACCAAGGGACAATTTGGCACTATTGTCTGCTGCTCAACCTCATTACAATCCCACCCCTCCTCTTCGTGTACTTTTCTTCCTCCTATGCTTTCACTTTACTGATTCTTCCGGCTCCTCTCTGTTTTCATATCTTTCCCCTTTTTCCCTTTAGTGTTTGCTCCCATACCGCATGTGTTCTTATACTGTATATATATATATATATATATATATATATATATATATATATTCTTTAACACATACGAGGTTGAAAGAAATGGCAATTTCTGCGTTGGAAATTTTATTATTCAAAGTTTCCAGGTCTCTGATGAGTTTTCGCTGGGTGGCAGGAAGTAGATGAATGAGATTAGCAAAAATCATGGTGGTACAGGGTTACATTAATGTACATGATGATACAGGATATACGACGCGTTTCACTGGACAACCAGCATTATCAAGTAAGGATAGAATGATATAAAAGGTAAACAGGAAGGGTATATATAGAGGCTGGAGGATCAGAGGAGGCGAAAATCAGGGGGCAAAAGTCTGCTATTGGTGGAGGGGTATTCAAGGAGTGTAAAAGAGAGATCCGCTTCACGCAGGCGCACTGGATGCGGGAAGGTGGTGGTCGGTTGGTGGGGTCGAAGCTGATTGGCTGCGTGTCGAGGGGCGTGGCCTAAGTTGCGTAGTACGTGTGGCGCCGGGAGAAGACGAAGCTGAAGGAGGTAGCGCGGGGGGCTGCGTCAAGGGCACCGGGGGCGAGGAGGGGCGTTAGGTCCTGTAGGATAGTCCCTTTTGGCAGAAGGAAGGATCTGAAGGTCCAGAGTTTGGTTGTTGATGTTGGGATGTAAGGCTTGGATATATAACGCTTCGAGTATAGGTAATCTCCTTGGGTCACTTTCTTTATCGAGTATGGTGGTGTGTTTCTCTAACTCGTTGCGTGTGAGGTGGGGGTGGTTAGGGGTGAGATAGTGGTCTTTTATGGCTCCAGCCTGAAGGTGAAGAGTTAACCGACGTGAAAGACGAGTCTGTCAACCTCGTATGTATTAAAGAAAATTTATTACCTGGCTTTACTAACATATATATATATATATATATATATATATTGCACTAGACATATCGAAAGCCTTCGATAGAGTCTGGCATAATTCTTTAATTTCTAAACTACCCTCCTTCGGTTTCTATCCCTCCATCTGTGCCTTTGTCTCTAATTTCCTTTCCGGCCGTTACATAGCCACGGTTGTGGACGGCCATTGTTCACTTCCTCACCCTATAAACTCCGGTGTTCCTCAGGGCTCTGTCCTATCTCCTATTCTCTTTCTAATTTTTATAAATGATCTCCTTAACTGTACCTTAATTCCCATCCATTCATACGCAGACGACTCAACCTTACACTACTCCATTAGTTTTTCAGAACGCCCCAGCCAGCAATCCCTCAACGACAAACGTAATGAAGCCATAGAACTCTTAAATTCTGATCTAAATATTATTTCCAATTGGGGCAGAGAAAACCTTGTTAACTTAAATGCTTCCAAAACCCAATTTCTCCATCTATCTACCCGTCAGGATCTCCCAGCGGACTATCCCTTATTCTTCAACAATACAAAAATCAACCCTTCATCTTCTCTCAATATTCTTGGTGTCTCTTTTTCTTCTGCTCTCATTTGGAAGGACCATATTACCAGTCTTGCTTAGGCAGCCTCCCAGAAGCTGGGTGTGCTCAACCGCCTTAGGGGGTTCTTTTCCCCTGCACAGCTTCTTGCTCTGTACAGGGGAATAGTGCGCCCTTGTATTGAGTATTGTTCACATGTGTGGGGAGGTTCCTCTCACACCGCTCTCCTAGACAAAGTTGAAAGGAAGGCCTTTCGTATCATTAACTCCCGTCCACTCACCAACTCTCTGCAATCTCTCTCTCTCTCCGCCGCAATGTTGCATCTCTCTCGCTATTCTATCGCTACTATAATAATCAGTGTTCCTCAGAGCTATCCCAGTGCATACCACCTCCTTTACGTAGGGCACGTGGTACCCATCTTGCAACTCAATCCCACCCGTACTCTGTGCAACTCTCCAACCCAAGAGTGAAACGTTACTCTCAAACTTTCTTCTACTCAACAGCTGAGCTCTGGAACTCTCTCCCAGAGTCAGTCTTTCCCTCTTCCTATGACTTAAAATGCTTCAAACTCCGTGTGTCCAGGCATTTTGGCTCGAACGTCCCTTGATTTTGGCCCTGTCACTCTTTTAACTATGGGGGAGGCACTCGCTATAGGCAGTTATGCCTTTTGCCTCCCTCAATCACGTAGAAAAAAAAAATATATATATATATATATTGTCGACCTTTCTACTTTCTCCTTTTCTTCTTCTCTTCCTGCTGCGCTCCTCCTCTTACCCCAAGTGACCAAAGGACAAAGTAGCCCCATTGTCGGGCTCGCAACCTACAGTATTTGAACCCCCTCCCCCCCTCCCCCCGTCCTTCCTCCGTACTTTATATCTACTTTTGATATCAATTTCATTTATTCTTACTTTCCTTACTTTAATATCTTCCATCCCTTCATGCCCTTACTCCTATTTCCTTCTCGTTATGCTCTTTTCGTCTTTAGCTCCTTCTATCATCTCTCAACTTTTCCTCTTCATCCCTTCTTCCTTCACCTGCGCTTCTTCTCGTCCTTTCTCCTTCTTCCTGTTTTTCTCTTCCTACTCCAGGGGACTAAAAGTGTATTACTGTCTGCCTCCCATCCTCCTGTTCCGCTCCTTCAACTTTTATTTGTGTACCCTTTGGCCTCCTTTATTCTTTGATCGTCACTTGCCGTCTCTTCCTTTTGTTCCTGTGTCTTTTCTTTTTTGTCTTCCTGTTTCTTCTTCTGTCCGTCTTTCTGCTATATTTCTTCGGATTTCGTTTCTTCTTCTTCTTCTTCTTCTTTCTTCTTTATATCTCCTTCTTTCTCTTCTTGTTTGTCTTTTTCTTTCTCTTCTTCTTTTCTCCTTGATCTTCTATTGTTTCATATTATCTTCTTTTTCTTCTCTGTACTCTATAGTTTTACTCTCTATTTTCGTCTGTTTATATATATATTTTTCTTCGTTCTCTGTATATTTTGTTTTCCATTTGTCTTGTTCGTTTTCCTTGTTCTCCCTCCTTTCTTCAATGTCCTGTTATATTTCCTTTATACTGTATATTTGTTGCCTTATTTTGTTTTGTTTATATATATATTTTTTTAAATTTACTCCTTTCTCCTTGTATTTTCTTCTTCTGTCTTTTATTCTATATTTTTCTGATTGTTTTTCTTGTTCTTTTTTATAAATAACCAAATTAGAAAGAAATCAATGTCAGTATGAGCAATTTCGGAAATAAAAGTCAGTACAAACAAGCTCAGAGAGTAAAAACTGTGCGAACAAGTTGTTCAGAAAGTAAAAATAAAGTTGGTAGGAGCAAGTTCAGTATCCAATATAGATGGTACGAGTAAGTCCACATAAGGGGGTTAATTTGAGCAACTGTGCAAACTATCATAATATGCCTTCACTCCCGCGGGTTCTTAAAGGGAGGCAGATCGTATTTTTTTGGGACCCCCTTCTCCTTAATGTTTAGCCCCACTAGGTTTGAGATTATACGACGTTCGGCCCATTAGTTTGGCCATTTTAACACCTTTCGCCCCATTTCGTTGTCAATGTTAAGACCTTTTGTGCCATTTAGATGTCGATTTTTTCCTGGCGAGCGACAGCGAGCCTGCAATTTTAAGAGGAACTGGTCTTCGGCCGGGACATTTTTCTATCGAAAAATGTACAAATTGATCTTGAAGGGGGGTGTAGGGTGTGTTTTTCTAAGCTAGATGGAGGTCTAGGGTGGAAACTAAACAAAAAATATGAATAAATTAATTAATAGACCCAACAAACGGCCAGTATCCCCTTAATAAACAAGCTAAAGTCGCCTAATGATAGCCAGAAACAAATGAAAGTGTGTCCTCAAATACTGAAACTGTTAATTTCGTAGTTTGAAATTATTTTGATCAATTACGAAAGATTAAGTAGACATACTTGCAACTATCTATCTATCTATATGCTCAGGCCCAATCCCCACTATTCCTATTTTTATTTTTATTTTCTATTTTATTATTTGTTTTCCTTTTTTCTTGGGGTCGGCCGACTCAAGACAGAGCAAGAACAGGGAAAACACAAAAACAACATAAAACAACGAACAAACCTAGATAAAAACACAAATTTACACACATCTAGGTCACCCAGGAGAAGACCCAGAGCCTAGGATCAATAAGGTTGCTCTGAATATATTGCAACTGAATATTTATTTATCCTTGCAAGATCAGATGGCGCCTTTCTCTTATGCTTCCTGGCTAGTATAAGACGATTGTATTCAGATTAGAACAGTATCTAGGAGTTTGAAGGGTAATTGGTATAGTATTTACTCTATTGATTCCCACATATCCTTCCCAAGCTGTATATAACCGTCTAATGATAGCCAGAAGTAACTGCTAAAACGCGTCATGATCCTCAGAGGGTATAGTAGTAATATTTGAAACACCTTAATCATAGCCTAGTATATTTAGTAAGAACGAGCCTTTAAAAGTGAGCCTGATATTCCAAATCATCTTTCAAAACTTTAACAGACACTAGTTTGTACTTCGTTATAATTTGCAATTTGTACATAATTATTAGGAAAAACCAAGCCCCAATTTCCATCATGTATACATTTATCTCGAAGGAGGGTCCTAGGGGTGATATTTATAAAATCTTGATAGATGTCTAGGGAGCAAATTAAATAGAGTTAGAATTCAATAATTTTCTTTGTGACCGTGTATGATAAGAAGTTTAATTTGCTTTATATTACTACAGAGATTAACCCAATCAGTACCGGTGACGTCCCTTTTATCATATTCTGGACACTATTAGACGATTATAATCAGTTTAACCCTTTCAGTTCTGAATTATGAAAGCCTTATTTTTTCATTCCAATTTGAAGATATCCCCTTCTTAGGAACCTAAGGAAACAACTTATGTTGCAAAATTACCATTATGTATTTATCATACAAAAATACAATGGTGGAAACTCGGAGTCCAGTCAGGCTTTTTGAGACCAAAAAAGAAAGCAATTTTCAGCTGAAAATTAAAATAATTGTACACTTATGGAAGAATACAGAAATATAAAATAACACATAACGCCATCATCATTGCTGCCACAGAAGAATGTTAGAGGGGGTTACCCTTCGGGTGGGGGTGAGGGGGTCCGGAGGGGGGGGGGGGGGGAGTGTACTGCTTGAGTGTAACTGCCCGTCGCATTCACGCACCGAATGTTCGTATGAAGTTTGATTCATCAAACCCGTCGAACAGTCTAGGAGGAGTATCCGGACAGACAGACAGACATTTCGGCCGGCATGGTACTACTATACGGGGAAGCGATACCACTTTGCTTACGCAGAGTTTATAACATTTCAAAAGCATATTTTATGATTATTGTTGGCAAGTAGTATGCCACATTTCATGATTATCTTTGGTAATTTGTTAGATATGAAACTAAAACATTATACTGTATTTAGCTTGAACATATAACATAATTGACTATAATTGTGTCCCTGCAATACGTAGTGTGCCACAACCTTGAATCTGAAAACATTGCAAGGCTTCCAGGAGAGGAACAGAAGTGAAGTAATTATCAAAGAAGACTTTGTGGTTCTTTTTATGGAGGTGATCAGTCAGTTTGAGAACTACCTCTCCACCTAATCTGAATTCCTTCCTAAAGTTGGGATCATTGAATTTCTCCTTTGCCAGTGTAAATTTGGAAACATATCCAGCATTATCAGCAAGACAGCACACTTTATATCACCTCTTGATTGGCTTCATGGTATTATATTGTTTGAAAGTGCATCTCCCTTTGCCTTTGAAGCACATTATTGATTCATCCACACTGACATGCTCTCCAGGAGATCTGATGTCTTGGAATTTCCTATTCAAGCTTTCAATTAGTGGTCTTAGTTTGTATAGTTTACCTTTTCTATTGGGGTCCATTTTTGTGTTGTCATTCAGGTGTAGTTTACTAAAAATTGTAAGAAATCTATCACATGCCATTGCTTCTTGAATAGGTCTGACACCCAGGTCCTCTCCTGTTGCCCAAAAATGACGCACAGATGGTAGTTTGTGGTAGCCCATCATTATGTTGATTCCAAGAAAAACAGAGTTACTCTTTTGTTAGAGTTATTACTTTGCCCTTTTGATTACTGTAAAAGTTTGTCTGGTAAACAAGCGAATTGATAGTGTCTTCATCAAAAACTCAAAGTAGGGCGTTCCTGATCATTTGCGCTAGTACACAGACATTCCTTATCAGTTGTCGTAAGAGAAGGGTGATCCTGGTCTGTGGCTGCATCATCTTCACTTTGTGCTGCATCACCCTTACATTGACCTTTATCTAATGGATCAGATGTTAGATAGGTAGGATTGGGTGGATCAGGGTCATCTTCACACTCGCTATTTACATCCTGCTCTACTTCTGTCTGTGGCATAATATGAAGGAAGGTCCTCTAAAAGCTTCAAGTAACTCTCTTCATCTAATCCTCCCCTTCCTGCTATGCTGGTATATAAAATACAAACCATCACTCATTATCTCATTTGCTAAAACTCACTCGTTCATGCGCAAGGTCTGTGTGGCCAGTGTATCTATGTAAATCTATGCAAATTATTCCCCTCCTCTCCCCCCCTCTCTCTCTCTCTACTGGGACCATCTCGCTGGGATTGCAAGGTCTGTGTGGCCAGTGTATCTATGTAAAAATTATGGCCTCCAAAACTATGTATGATAGTCCTAGCAAAAATAAAAAGTTACCCCAATAAAATAAATTTTCTATAACCTAGAGTCCCCACACTGGTTTTCTGTATAACATATATGGCTAACTATTATAAAACTGCATACTCATACTGCATATTTCGGGTGGATGGGACTCATTAGCCTTGGTCGGCAACTCATCTAGGGGAGACAACCTTATACAAATCCGGATGGATGGGACTCGTCAGCCTTGGTTTGGCACCCTGTCTAGGGGAGTAAACCTGATACAAATCCGTACTGCTTACCTAAGGGTTAGGCAGGTTAGTGGATGGATTAGCCGAACACCACTGTAGAAAAATAGTGCTAACAAGATACACAGAGGGCCTCGGAGTCGGACGGATCCTAAATTGAGTGGTCAATCCTGTAAGTCCTTCACTAAACTGGCTCGGGTTGTCCCTCTCACAGGGAATAGGTCCGCTTGGGGGCATTCTGTGTATGGCCACCCTCGTAAGGGGAGTAAGGCGTCAGGCAATAGATAGATAGATAGATACTCAGGAAAAATAAAGTATGAAAGAAGTAAATCATATCATAAGACTTACTGCTATTGTTATATAATGCTTTGGCACTGCTGTTGCTCAATTGTAGTAAAAAAACATAAGAAAATATGTTAGATAACCATACTTGATCTATATAGGCCTATCCGTATTTTAGCAATTCTACACATTCTTTCAAATTTTTGGAATTCTATAAATTTCCCTAAGTGGCATCTAGCTCCCTGTTGGGAATTAGATAGAATACCCATCTATGTTTTGCATTGCAACACGGGTGTTTACATGAATTTGCATAGTTTTAACACTCAACGTGGTCTTCATTCACTAATGATAATATTGACGAAGTATCACAGTATAACTCACCATTGAATGAGGGCCTGAAAGTGAGCAGAAATGTAGGCGTGAGCACTTCACAAAAAGTTTTGTCTGCTTGTTTTGGTGTGTGGCAAGATGCTACGAAAGTTGCCAGATTCATAATCTAGTTGGTCCCTGAGAGGGAAGTAAAGTTCCCCACAGGTCTCTCGTAGCTCCTACCAAATCCAGTAGGCCTACATTGCTATGGCGATAAATATAAGGCGGGAACTTGAATTCCCGTCAGAGGTGAAAGGGTAATGGTCCTCCAGCATTTAAAAGTCTTCTAACTATCTCACTTAACCGTTTTTACTATCAGAGATTAAACTGCACATCTTTTAAATATAGCTAGAATAAAATGAGAAAGACTTCGTCGGCACAGAAGGGGTTAATGAAAAGTGAAATGGTGGAGACGGGATATTACTTTTGAGTGTAACCATATCCTATAATAACGCATATCGAAAATCTAATATAAGGAGGGGCGGCAGATACAAAAATGGCACCAAAGCATCATGGTCACAGCTGTGTTGTTAATGGGAATTATATGCGGAAGCATACGAATCTTACATATCACTTCTTTCCCAAAGATAGACAAAGGTAAGGCGAAGTGCTTATTCATAAGTAAGGACGGATCTACGAGTAGGCCTATACAGTACATAGTATACTCACATGCGAGTGTATATCACAGCACAAACTTCAGGTCACTCAAAATAAAATGGTTAGGTTCATGCTGAACCTAGGACCCAGATCACATGTTGGCCAGGAACAACTTCAGTCACTAGGTATGCTCAATATCTCTGGCAGGGCCAAACAAATCAGGCTCACTAATGCCTTCAAAATTTTCTATGACAGAGCTCCAGAGTATCTAAAGAATGATTTTGTTAAAGCAAATGAGAGAAGTGGACATAATACAAGAAACAGGATGTTTAATTTTAAGGTCCCGAGAATCCAAGGACAGGGTAAGCAAACATTCTTCTTCACTGCCATCAAAGACTGGAACGACCTACCCCAGTCAGTCCGTGAAAAGAGAACACTGTATTCCTTCAGACGTAGCCTGAAGGAACACCTGAACCGGACAGCTGCGAGAAGGGAGCACCAAGCTTATGTCTACTACTAAATACGACATAAGAGATAGACAAACCAAACTGAAATGATTACTGATTACGGATTACTGATATTTACTATAGGATGTAAGGTATCTTAAAATAGCCCCCTAGAAATACTTTCTCTAAAGTATCTATTTCTTTATCCTCCCCATTTCCCCAGCTAACCTAATCCCACAAGGACCCCAATGGAAATACGCCTAACGGCCTTATTGGGCTATCCTTAGTTGGAATTATGCAAGGCTGGTACATGTCATATTTATAACATACTATGTGGTACCAACTCTGTAAATTGCTAACTGAATAAATATTATTATTATTATTATTATTATTATTATGACTGACTAAATACAGATTCCAGAGACATCATTTTGGTAAATAGCCTACCCATGAATGCTGGCATTTATGTCATTAAGGATGCTTTTAATGGCTCAAGAACCTTGACATCGCCTATATGAAGACAAAAACACCTGATCAGCTGAACAAGTCCCATGTGTGCACCAGCACAGATGACCAGTATAGCGGGGTTAGCCGTCTGACATCTGATGCTCTACCATTTCCAGCTGATATTTTTGATAATAAGAATAAATATCGTAATCTACTCAAAGTGCATTTCATGCCATCCACCTGATCGGTTATCAATAATTTAAGACGTACCCCCAAAATGTATTGGTTTAGTTTGTGTGTGTGTGTGTGTGTGTATGTGTGTGTGTGTGTGTGTGTGTGTGTGTGTGTGTGTGTGTGTGTGTGAGAAAGGTTGTAATTACTTGCCTCTAGTATATTTTTCACGAATGCACACACAAGCAGGATCCGATAGTTAGCATTGTATTGTCCTTCAGTGGTCCACCAGGCCCAGGTGGGAGGAGGTTGCTACATTATATAACTTTGAAGGTAATTAAATCGATATATTGTTGATGAAGCTTTTAGCCTAGTGTGGGAAATTGGAGTTAATGGTTTGCCAAGAAGCTTATGTATTCGCCATCCTTTACATACCTCATAGTACAAGGCCCAATACGTTGTGAAGCATAGTGGTTAAAGGCCATTCAGATGCAGAAGCCAATTACAAAACAAATTGTCATTATACATTGAAGACAGAGTACAATCACAATAATGTTAGGAAATAATATAGTCTATCTGTATATTGCCGGATGACTTACTGCCCTTTATGCGTGCCTTAAAAGTACCTAGGTTTTCTTTTAGAGTCTCACCAAATAGTTCATTAAGTTTTCTATTTTTTCCATAATAATTTTCCAAGTGTTTTGGCGACAACCTTTTGTCATCTACAAATTGTTCAAGGACAAAAAGAAGTACAAAAAATACACCACTAGTTATCATTATTACTTGGAAGTGAGTGTAAGCATGTGATATACGCTTATTCTCGTCCGTCCTGCTGTAGCCAGAAGAATATTGCTTTTGAGCACAAATAGCTTCATGTTCTTTAGGGATAGGCTCCCCTCGGCTTTGGTCCATGCAAACCAAGCCGTTGGTACCGGAAAAGAAGCAGTTTATTGCAGCGATGCTAACTATCGTAAATATTATTATTAATTTACCAAGAAGTAGAGCAATTGACCCGAAGGGCGATGTGCCCTTGACAAACTCGTTAACTGTATACAAACATTGTGGACGAGGGAGAAAAAAAGGTGAAACTGCCTGTAATGAGTGCCTCCCCCAGAGTTGAAAGAGTGACAGGGCCAAAATCAAGGAATGTTCGAGCTAAAATGTCTGGACGCACAGAGTTTGAAGCAATTTAAGTCATAGGATGAGGGAAAGATGGATTCAGGAAGAGAGTTCCAGACCTCAGCTGTTGAATAGAAGAAAGATTGGGTATTGTTTCACTCTTGGGTTGAAGAATTACACAGATGGAGAACCCATACTTGGCATGCATACTAAGGGGGTGCCAGAATAGGTTTTATTTTTATTTTTTTTATTTTTTTTTCCCTCACCCCCCCAGGGGAATTCCCTCAGTTTTCAAGATGGAGAGCCCATACTTGGAATGCATAGGTGTGGTTAGGTTACATTTCTGATTATTTTGCCCTGGGCAGTGCCGGGTACCTCAATAATTTGCCCACAAAAAGCAAGCACACAAGCATTCAGAAGCACAAATCACTCATCAGGAACAGCTTGAGATGGTTCGGCCATATGGAACGTATGGAAAGCGAGAGAATGACTAAGAAGGTGTACGAGAGCGAGGTGGAAGGACAGAGAGGGAGAAGTAGACCGAGAGCGAGGTGGAAGGATGGAGTGAGGAAGTATATGGATGAAGGCGGTGCTGGTTGGGAGGAGGGGCGTCGACTGACTGGGAACAGAGGTGCATGGGGGCGCTTCGTTCGTGGCCACCCCTTCGGGGATCACGGCGTTAGGCAATAGATAGATAGATAGATAGATAGATTAATATTTGGATAGAACGTGCTTTTAAATAAATAGTATAGGCCTACCTGTATATACTGTAGTTTTGGTCTAATATGAACTCCCGAAAATCATTAACAGATTTCCAAAATGTAAATAATAGGCGATTAATTAATGAGAAGATCCGATTAAGGGGGGTCACCTGCATTTTGTCTCTGCTATTCTCTCTTTCTCTGGCTTGTATCCATTCGGCCCCATACAGCCTACTGTTTTAAGACGTTTACCCCCATCAAGGTGTCAATATTTTCCTGGTGAGCGGTAGCGAGCCAACATAGTTATTTTTGTTTTGACAGCAAGCTAGATTTGTAAATTTTTCTAGAAACATTTCTCCGGCGAAGCCGGATTTCTCCATGCAATGCTGGCTCGCTATCGCTAGCCAGGAAGAAATCGACACCTGGATGGGGATAAACGTCTTAAAACATTTGGCTGAATGAGGCCGAATGGATACAAGCCCGAGAAAGAGAGAAAGGGAGAGAAAGATAAAAACAAGGCAGGTGACTCCCCTTAAGTTTGGGAGAGATCATGATTTATGTCCTCGAGTGTGCACATCATTTGACTCGCGCAGGTAAGTATATAATTCTGCGCATATGTTAGTTAGTTAATAAATTCAGAGGCTATCAACCCTTCTGGATTATTAGGCCAGCACACTGTAAGTCAAGAATAGCGTTAGGACTGGAGACCTTTTTCGAGAACTCCATTCCCTTGCGCAGAAGCTTGACTTAATTTGTTTTATGGTGGGGGTGATATCGATGCCATTGTTTCAATTAAAAGAACAATTAAACATGCATTATATACCCTATTTAGAGATCACAACAACCTACAAATACCTAAGACAAAACAAACTACGTGCTGAGAAAATCCTGAGCCTGAAAGTAATAAGGAAGTTGATTAATTAACTATTAAAATCCGAACTAGTCTTGTGGATTTGGGGGGGGAGGGTGGGGTTGAGAGTGACGTCATGTGTCAGTGCGAGCCTTCCCGTAGGAGGGGAAGGATGTGTGGCTGTTGACTCCTGGTATATTTGACCGTATTTAAGGTGTGTACAGGCAATATTTTGTGTATATTTTGACAATATGGGTGTGTATTGGAAAACGATTAATGTTAAGTTAGTTAGACATTTAAATTATTGGATTATTATACGAAAACTGTGGTCTTGTGGTTGAATGAGCCGGTTTCCGTATGCCGTGTTGTCCGCATATATTCCAACTAGTAATTGCGGGAATATTGTTGACCTCTATGACGTTTAAGTGATCACATGTACTATTTGTCTGGTTTACATGTGTTGGTTAGGTGAAGTGAACATATAGGGGTATATTAACTCAAAATTATGGTACAAACTAGCGAACGAGGAGACTGCGTTGTCCTCCCCCCCCCCCCCCCCTCTCTCCTTTTCTTTCTCAAACTCCCAGCCCCACTCGCCTCTCTCACTCTCTCTCTCCGCCATAGAGTACATATTATGACCTAGAGCGAAAGAATACGCCATCTATCTGTAAATAGGGATCCGCGCGTTCGATAGATGGCAGCACGATCACAAAGGACAATGGGAGGGGAGGGTCCCCACAAATACATTATATTGAGTATCCTTGGTCCCATTAATTCGTAATAATCCCTACCTTGTACTAATAACGCTATTAATAATCAATTTAACGTTATGCAGAGACTCTGCAGGCATGACATAGTTAAATAGACGTAAGTAGGGGCTACTGTAAAGGCCAGTCATCGTGTAATTGTCATTATGAGGTGCACAAGCAAACCTCCTCCAACACCCGCCTTGTTGATGTGAGATTCGGGAGTTGCCAACGTCAATGGTGGGAAAAAATATCCCTAGATGTCATAAGTATAAATGTCCAGTTTTAGTGCTACTTGACAAATTAACATCTACATAACATGTAACATAATAATATATATGCAAAATTACATTTTAATGTTGTTGTGTTGCTTGAAGGTATACAGCTTGCATCATATATGAGTATGTTTCATAGTGGATATGTATACTTAATATTTTCATCTTGCTTATATATATTTAATTTATATTAAATAATTTACAAGTGTTTTTACCAACATTAATTAACTCTTAAATACGTTCCTTTTTTAATCTATTGCTCACTCGTTTTGCGGATATTACCTTAACTTTGGTAACACTGCAGTAAGCCAGCTGGCAGACTATCTATAATAAGGACAAGCCACTGAGGTGCTTTGGTTGTTATACCATACAACAGTGCTGCCACCAAATCCCTAAGACGCGCGGCAAAATAGCCGTGTGACGTCACGCTTTTGCCTCTAGGTCATCCGTACTCTATGCTTCTCGCCTTACTCTTACCCCCCCCCCCCCCTCCTCCACTGTTCTCGTCTCCCCCTTCCCCCTCACTTCTTACCTCCCCCACCCTCCACCCCCTCCAATTTCCATCGCCTCCCCACTTCCCTCGATTTCAATTTAGACAATCTCTAAGTATATTACGGATATTAAAAAAAGATGATTGAAGTGTTCATTATATATTCTTACAATATTATAAAATCGTATTGCCATTAACCCCTACTTTACCGGCAATGTCTCTTTAATTTTATTCTAGCTATAATTATACGATTTTGTGCCGATTAAAAAGGATCTGTGGTAGTAAAAAGGGTTGAATGAGATAGTTGGAAGCCTGTTAGTTGCTGGAGGCCCTTTCTAAACTGAATAATATCGTCTAATAACATCCAGAATATAGTTAAAAAGACATCGCCGGTACAGGAGGGGATACAGTGTTCATTATATGGCCTACCGAATTATTTGATGAACCTTTGTCGTAACCTTATCATCCCCCCCCCCCTGGATATTAATACGGGATTGTACAACTAATCAACTGTCTTCGTAGCGCAATGGAAAAATGCACTGAATTTCGGCGTGAGCATCCTAGGTTCGAATCCCTGGACTGCCATATGTCTTTGTTGATTTCATTAATTGAGCTTAGGAGTAAAGTCGGTTGGTGGAGGTAACATAATAAATCGTATTATTTTCTTAGAGTGATGTAGATGCTGCCCTATATCCTGCTTACTACCCAGCCCCTCTCTCTCTCCGCTCCTCTCTCAGTCATCTCTCTCTCGCGCTCCTCTCTCTCTCGTCATCTCTCTCTCTCGCTCTCTCTCTCTCTCTTGCTCTCTCTCTCGCTCCTCTCTCTCTCGCGCTCCTCTCTCTCTCGCGCTCCTCTCTCTCTCGCGCTCCTCTCTCTCTCGCGCTCCTCTCTCTCTCGCGCTCCTCTCTCTCTCGCGCTCCTCTCTCTCTCGCGCTCCTCTCTCTCTCGCTCTCTCTCTCTCGCGCTCCTCTCTCTCTCGCGCTCCTCTCTCTCTCGCGCTCCTCTCTCTCTCGCGCTCCTCTCTCTCTCGCGCTCCTCTCTCTCTCGCGCTCCTCTCTCTCTCGCGCTCCTCTCTCTCTCTCTCTCTCTCTCCTCTCTCTCTCTCTCCTCTCTCTCTCTCTCTCCTCTCTCTCTCTCTCTCTCTCTCTCTCTCTCTCTCTCTCTCTCTCTCCTCTTTCTCTCTCTCCTCTCTCTCTCTCTCCTCTCTCTCTCTCTCTCTCTCTCTCGCTCTCTCTCTCTCTCGCTCCTCTCTCTCTCTCTCGCTCCTCTCTCTCTCTCGCTCCTCTCTCTCTCTCGCTCCTCTCTCTCTCTCGCTCCTCTCTCTCTCTCGCTCCTCTCTCTCTCTCGCTCCTCTCTCTCTCTCGCTCCTCTCTCTCTCTCGCTCCTCTCTCTCTCGCTCTCTCCTCTCTCTCGCTCCTCTCTCTCTCTCTCTCGCTCCTCTCTCTCTTTCTCTCGCTCCTCTCTCGCTCCTCTCTCTTTCATCTCTCTCTCTCTTTCATCTCTCTCTCTCTCTCTCTTTCATCTCTCTCTCTCTCTTTGTTTCATGTCTCTTTCTCTCTCCCCTCCCAACTCAATTTTCAAAATGGAGAGCCCATACTTGGCATGCATACTAAGGTTTTTAAAAGCATTTTCTTGTTTTTGTCCCCTCACCTGGGGAGAAGATGACTAAATAATTGTAATGCCCAAATCGAGTTGGAGCCACCGCTAGAATTATACCAATATGGCTGACCCAGATTTCTCTTGAGTTTACCTACAATGGGGTTAAGGGGACATGGGCCGGTTTTCTGGATCACTTTCTCCCTCATGTTTAGCCCCATTAGTTTTCATATGTTAAGATGTTTGCCCCATGTTATTTAATTTTAAGACTTTTCGCCCAATTTCTTTAATATTTAGACCTTTCGTGCTATTTAGGTGTCGATTTTTTCCCTGGCGAACGATAGTGAGCTGTAATGTTGGAAGAATCGGCCTTCGGCCGGGACATTTTTCTACCGAAAAAATTACAAATTAATCTAGGAGGATCTAATGGATGTTTTTCTTAAATTTGATGGAGGTCTAGGGAGAAAACTAGAAAAATAACGAATACATGCAAAAATCGCCCAAAAAGTGAACCATCTCCCCTTAAAGCCACCGCTAGAATTATACCAATATGGCTGATGCAGCTTTTTCTCGAGTTACCTACAATGGGGATGAGGATGCTGGTGTCTGGCGAACTGGTACCACAGTCTTAAAATCGCCAAACTAATGGGGCGAACGACTTAAAATGTCTAATCTAATTGGGCTAAACACGAGGGAGAAGGGGGTCCAAGAAAAAGAAAAAACAATAGATTAATATGCATTTTATTTACTCTTATCATTCCCTTTATTTGTTACGGTGTTGTCTTGCACAGCGACATATGGCGATAGGTCTAATTTCTCAACTGTGTATTTTAATATTTATTAGTTGATTACTAATTATTGTAATCCTTCCTTGCAGAATGTGAGAGTTGGGGGCTTTGGCTACTACCACCACGACCATCGGTACTACCACCATGACTACTACCACCATCGCCACCACTATCACCATCGCCACCACTACCACCATCGCTACCACTACCGCCATCGCCACCACCACCATCGCCACCACTACCACCACCATCGCCACCACTACCACCATCGCCACCACTACCACCATCGCCACCGCTACCACGACTACTACCACCATGACGACTACCATCACCACCATCGCTACTGTGGTCCACCACCACCACCATTGCTACCACCACCACCACGACTACCACAGCCACCACCACAACCACAGCCACCACCATCACTGCTATAGTCAACCATCACTACTACCACCACCACCACCATTGCTTCCACTTGGTCTACCACCACCACCATCGCTTCCACTTGGTCTATATATCTTGGCCTCCACAACCACCACCACCATCGCTACCACCACCACCATCTCTACCACAACCAGCTCCGCTACCACATCATCATTAAGCCAAGGTGAGTTATTCATCAGTTGATAATAGGCTCAAAAATCATTAAGTAGTTTTGTAAGTGTTTAGCTGAAACGGAATATAATAATAACTAGCAAATTGTGAAAGTAGACATTTAACATCAGTCATATTAAGTTTATAAATCATACTTTAGAGTGCGTGGATAATCAGTACTTAGATTCTATAATGTATATTTATATTACTATTTGTCAAAGTAAATTTAAAACATTAGTTAAGTAGTAAATATTAAATATTTTCACCAATTACTAAGTTACACATCGGTTCGGGGAATGTCGCGCTAATCTATTCATATATTACGTATTTTTTTGTTTTGTGTTTTAAATAAATCTGAGCAAGCCATTTTGTCTACATAATTAGAACTATCTATTGTCAAAGTTTCAGCTCTGTAACTCGAAAACTGCATAACTTACATACCTTTCACTTGTATTGACCTAGAAATACGACTTATGGGTTAGCGAGTGAGAATAGGAATAAGGGCTAGAGCAAAATAATGAGCTGTCAATTTATACATATATTCCCTAGACAAGTCTTCCTATTTGATAGAAATATTAGCTCGATCACTTTAGTCCTTTTTAAGTTTGAGAGATTAGGGGTTACGATTTCTGCCCAACCTAGAATAAACGGACTATAGTTATAAGGTTAAATGATGCGGTAAATCGAATGACATAGGTTAGAAAGTGCGTAGCGTTATTTTGGGCGTGGTCAATTCAGCGTTTTAGGCTGGACTTGGCACCAGGCAGCCAGACTGGGCCAGAGTGCGCCGATCACCAAGTACTTCAATATCTACATTATTCGGTTGATATTAAAGTTTCTTAGTTATATAAGTATTCATATAAAAGGGAATATATAATTGAGTGCATACTTTTGTAAATGAACAACTATTTCAACTACATTTACTTATATTTCACGTTTTATTGTTAAAGCGGCACTAATTTATTCATATCTCTCGAACAAAATAAAAATTGAAAAATCTGAGAAACATTATTTCTCTAAACAACTAGAACTACCCATTGTCAAAGTCTCAGCCTTGTAACTTAATAATTGCAAAAGTTACTCAATTTTCAAATTTGTGACTGAAAAATTCGATTTGTGGCTCAGGGAAGGCGAATATGGAGAATCTGACACAAGTGCTACAAAGAAACCTGGCAAAGGGTAGAAAAGAAAGGGTAGAATGATGTGGTAAATCCATTGGTGTAGGTTAGAATGATGTAGTGTTAATTTTGGGCGTGGTGATTTAGGGCGGGTTGGGCGTTTTTGGGCGACTCGGCAGCCAGCCAGCCCAAGGACCTACCGTTTTCTATACAACACAGTTCAGTAGAGACGTTTAAATGCAACTCGGTTTTTTGTACTGTCACCATATCCCGCACCTTGTAAATATTTCAGTTTATTAATGTGTTTATTTAATTAATTTTAAAGATCCGTACTTTGTTAATATTTCACAGTCGAGTAATTTAGTGATTACAAGTTTTTATTACTATTATTAAGAACCTGTAGGCTACTATTTCGTAGTCGAATACTCTAATTAAGTATTTTTGTTCTTTTGTTTCAGGATTTGAGTAGCTGCCTGTGGACTCGGCCAACTCTACGATTGTCAACGCTGCGAGATTATGGACTGCCAACACATCCCAACCTACCAACTGTCTGGGGTGAGTTACTGCCCATCTCATTATACTCTGTTCACGACAAGTAGGCCAATAAATAGTTTTCTTTTCACAATTTGAATGTTCAACAATTACTAGAAATATGAAACGTACAGTAATTACCACTGATAATGCCATGGTGTGTCTAGGAATTCTGACTTCTTGACAAAAAGTGCGAATTGCGGACTTAGGAATGGGAATAGAGAAAATCCGTGACAAGATATAAAGAAACGTTTTATTGAAGGGTTTAATAATGCGGTAAATTGAATGGCATAGGTTAGAAAGGTGTTGCTTTAATATTGCGTGATGAATTAGAGCGTTTTTGGCTGGACTTGGCACCAGGCAGCCAGACTGGGCCAGAGTGCGTGGATCACTAAGTACTTCATTATCTACATTATTCAGTTATTATTACAGTTTCTTTTATTTGCAAGTATTCATATAAAACGGAATATATAATCGAGTGCATAATTATGTGAATTAACAACTGCTTTGCACCACATTTATTTATACTTCACGTTTTATTAATAAAGCTGCATTTATTTATTCATATCTCTCGAAAAAAATAAAAATTAAAAAATCTGAGAAAATCAATTAATCTAAATAAATAGACCTACTCATTGTTAAAGTCTCAGCCTTGTAACTTAATAATTGCAAAAGTTATCCAACTTTGAAATTTGTGACTGAAAATTTCGATTCTTGGCTTAGGGGAGGCGAATATGGAGAATCTGGCACAAGTCCAATAAAGAAAAAAGTATATAAAGAAAGTCTAAAATGATGCGGTAAATCCATTGGTGTAGGTTAGAATGTTGTAGCGTTAATTTTGGGTGTGGTAATTTCGGGCGTTTTAGTTTTTTTTGGGCGACTCAGGCAGGTTTCCTCGGCTAGCTGGCCCCAGGACCAACGTTTTCTATACAACACAGTTCAGGGGGGACGTTTAAATGTAACTTGGTTCTATTTCACTGTCAACATTATCCCGCGCTTTGTAAATACTCCCTTCGCAATAGTTTTTATAATTATAGACATAATCAGAAAGTGTATAACTATTCCCTTCATTAATGTTGCTTGGTAATTAGCATCGTATATCAACAATATTGCAAAAGAGTATCCATTGGAAGTGGATCCTTCTTTTGCAATACTGATGATAATTAAAGACATGATCAGAGAGTATATAACCGTCCCTCCTTCCATTGTCACTTGATAATTAATATTTTATTTCGTTGCTAAAGTCTAGTAATTGTTGAACATTCAGATAAACACTAATTACTGGCCTACTTGTCGTGAACAAAGTATTGTTTATTTTATTATATCTGATGTCATCCCTTGTCAATCTATTGCCCAAATTAATGCTTTGTTATCTTGTGTTTCAGGATTGGAGTTCGCGCCTGTGGACTGCCAACACTACGAGTATTGGAGTTGCTGCCTGTGGACTGCCAACACTACGAGTATTGGAGTTGCTGCCTGTGGACTCTGCCATCGCTGAGAGAGAGACTGCACACGCCACTACGATACAAGGGGAGTGATATTCATGTTTTGTTTGTAGTTTAGTGTAGTTAGTTTGTAGTTTAGTGTAGTTAGTTGTAGTTTAGGGAGGTGGGGGTGGGAGGGGGGGAAGGGGGGTTAGGTTAGGGTAGTTAGTAAGTAGTTAGTTAGTAGTTAGTAAGTAGTTAGTTAGTAGTTAGTAAGTAGTTAGTTAGTAGTTAGTAAGTAGTTAGTTAGTAGTTAGTTAGTAGTTAGTAAGTAGTTAGTAAGTAGTTAGTTAGTAGTTAGTAAGTAGTTAGTTAGTAGTTAGTAAGTAGTTAGTTAGTAGTTAGTAAGTAGTTAGTTGCATGGTAGTTAGTTAGTAGTGTAGTTGCATGGTATGAATGGTGTGTGTTAGGTTAGGCTAATCATTCTTCCCTTTCAGATTACTAATCATTTTTTCCCTTTCAGATGAGATAGGTTTTATTATCTTTACTAATGTTTGCTATTATCTTATTATTTCACAGTTTTGTTGTTTTGATGATGTCCCCCCTCTTCCCCTCCCCCCGGCTTGGTCACCCCTCCTTCAGCTTCAATATTTTGCTTTGCTTTAAATAATTATTGTGTTTGCCTTTAACGTAGCTTATATTCCGTCATTGTACCGGGTCATATAATATCTTCGAATCACTTGAGTTCATAACTATTGTATTTGCCATTAACTTCACTTGTGATATACACGCCGTTTTTGTACCGGGTTTAATATTGTTATATATCGTCTTTGTCACGCGAACTTTACTTAATAAAAAAAAAAAATCGAACTTAATCTTTTATTGATCACTTTATTATAAGCTATGACTTTTGTAACTGATGAAAACTTAAAAATAGTTCTCAATGATAAGTTCCATTTTATGGACTTAGAAATAATAACAGAAAATATATATAGTTCCGTTATATGGACTTGGAAAAAAAACTTGAAATACATATTAAGTTCCGTTATATGGACTTAGAAAAAAGCTTTACAAATAGATGTAGTTCCGTTATATGGGAACGCTTAGTTCCGTTATATGGACTTAGAAGAAAAGAACTTTAAAAAATATATAGTTCCGTTATATGGACTTACAAAATAGTAAACGGATTATAAAACCAAAGAACTTAGAAAAAATACTTTTACTTAACTATAGATATAAATTATTTGACTTAGGAGAAACTAAATAAAATGGATATTAAAAAGAGCATAAATCAACTTAGTATTTTATTAACCAGATTCAGACATACACTTGTAAAATATATAAAGAACACAGTATAGAAAACGTAATACCGTACTGGTATATAGATGGACTAAACTTGAAAATATAAGTTATCAAATAATATACTTGTCAATAGTTTTAGGACATACCTAAACAAATGCATATAATAAATATGCAATTTTTATTAGAATATATTTTGCCATTTAGCTCTGTAACCATGGTATTACTCATGTCCAGTTCATATGTCCATTATTAATTTACGGTCATTTTCATTCCGTAGATTTTAATTATTTTTTAATTACTATTGGGCTTGTGTGTTTAGATTTCAATTATATTTTCTTTTAATAACTTTTGGTAATAAGTTTCATATAGCTTTATTTTGGAATGGAACCCTTTAGTATTATAGACTTTGTTGGTCTTGATCCATTCTTGCATTATCTATATTCATCTTGGTTGAGTTTTTCCATTTTCTCTCATTTTACAAAGCTATCTAATTTACTTTAGTAATCTTTAGTCTTTCCTGAATTATTTCTAATTTCTCAGATTTAATGTAATTCATCAGCTTCCAAGTAAACATCTAGTATCCTACACTACAACTACATCCCTAGCTCTCCCACCAGACAGTATTTAGGGTAGTGTTTTAACTATTTTAGTTTCGTTTATAACCTGCCTTTAACATACTAAAATTATTCTTTAATTACTTAACTATTTTACGATCACTTAAACTAGCTTTTGTATTGTGTGTAGCCTTGTGGATAGTTAGATTGGTTTTCATAATGACTAAGTTAGTTCTTTGCGTACTGTGGTATGGCTTGTAGACAGTGGCGAAGGTGTTGGCTTATAATTGTAGGGTAGGGGTGCTGGCATGGTTGTGAATTAGTGATGGATGTGGGTGTCGGCAGTGTATTGACAAACGAGCAGAAATACTGGTTAAGTGTATTCTATAAGGTTAGAACGTTTAAGTGTGTGTGTGTGATGGTTGGTAGGACATAAGCGAGGGTTTTAGAACATTTAAGTGTGTATGAGGGTTGGTAGACAGTTAAGTGTATGTGAGGGTTGATATAAGTGTATGAGAGGGTTGATATAAGTGTATGTGAGGGTTGATATAACAAGTGTGTGGAAGGGTTGATAGAAGAGTTACAAGTGAGGATTGGTAGAACAATTATGTAGTTTAGCTTAGGTGTGTGTGTCCGCTGGCAAAGTCAAGTGTGGCATTTATAATTATTGGCTGTGAAATGTGGTTACAAACATTGAATGCAAACGATGTGTGTTGGCAGTGTGAATTACTACGTGACATGTAGCTGGGTTGGCAAAGTGGTATTTAGGTTTTGGTTAATATGAATACTGAAGTAATTATGTAACAAGCTATGGTGTAATTTAGGATTTAATCTGTAGTATATCCATTTCTACTGATCTACCCTTTCATGTAACCATAATTTGTCTATAAATGTAGCTTCCTATGTATATCTATTGGTGTAACTATCTACTAATCTATCCATGTAAAGGAATTATCTACCAATGTAACTACCTACTGTATCTATCCAAGTATCTAAATATATTAGGAATTAAAAGTCACTCTTCTCCCTGGAATTTTATTCATCGCAGGATTTATTTATTTTCGTGAATCTTAGTAAGCCTTTCAGTTTATCCTCTGGCAATGTATTCCAATAGTTTTTATTTCAAAGTTTTAATTGTAATAGACTTAGTTTAATTATAGGCTATACATTTATGTAATTTGTCCAAATGTAATGCTATTTTCATTAAAATTAATTAAAACATTACTGTGCATATAATAATCAGATCTACGATATTGATTACATTAACTTCTTCAGTCTTACTCAAAGTTAAAATTAATTAGTGACTGGACAAGACAAAAAATTTATTTATTTACAATATTGGATTACATTAATAGGATATAATCAAAGAGGCAACTTATATTCCATTGTTTTTATTTAAAAAAAAAACGAGTTTTCCAGGGGTCCATGTTGAAGTAACGCTCCGCCATTTAGTTCTTGAGCGACCATCTTGAAATGTTGGACACCATCTTGCGACCATCTCGACTTGAACGACACGATCCTCATACTTTTCTTAAAAAATTGTTTCCCTTCTCAGCGCTTGATACTGAACGACTATTGTGGCAATTGAGTATTTAGAGATTACTGATTAACATTAATTTATCAAGGTAACTTCAATATACACGGATTAGCACTAATTTCACAAGTTAACGTTATTATTTCAAGATATTCAAAGTTATTTCTACCATTTACGATATTGCGAAGGGAAAGAATGGTTTAAGAAGGCCATGGTCCTCAGTCTCCTCACAGCAACACGTCACACCTGCAAAAATAATGAAATATTGAGGCACCGGAAGTACAGGGGCTTCAAGGAGAGGAGTGGGGGGAGAGGGGGTATATGGGGTCCGGGGGTTTGAGGGGGTCCAGGAGAAAAGGGGGGGGAGGGTCCTCGAGGAGGGGGGGGGGGGGGGGTCATGGAGCTTGGTGGAGGGAGGGGGGTGTCATGGGGGGCTCATGGGGGTTGAAGGGGTCTTGGAGGGGAGGGGGGGGGGGTATTGAGGGGGTCCAGGAAGGGAGAGAGTCCTTGGAGGGGGGGGGGGGGGTTGAGAGTCCTTGGAGGGGGGGGGGGGGGGTTGAGGGAGTTCTTGGAGGGGGGGGGGGGGTTGAGGGGGTCTTTGGAGGGGGTGGGGTGGGTTGAGGGGGTCCTTGGAGGGGGAGGGGGGGTATTATTATTTTTGTTTCAGTCCCTCCCACATACGAAACTCTCCCACCACGAGTCTTCCCTCATCCCTCCCCTTCTAGCCTATTATGTACGAGTCCTATTCGGTAGTTGGCCTTATTCTATATTCTGTTCTGTTCTGTTCTGTTCTATATTCTGGTCTATTCTCTATTCTATTCTATTTTCTATTCTGTTCTATTATATTTCCTATTCTATTATTTTCCCTCTCCTCCCTGGTACATCAACACCCTCCCTGCAGCCCTACATAAGAAAAGTCATGGTAAGGTTTGTATGGATTTATTTATTGTCAGATAAGTCAGTGTTGAAGTAATTGGTGTCCAGCAGTGTAGAGGTGTATTGGATACAAGCAGAGCGGCAGCACAGTTTTAACAGCAAGATAATAGCCAGGAAATGTTGATACAATTATAATCTACAACATTTTTTATTGTTGGGATGTTATTTCGGTATGATAACCTTTGTTCATGTGTTCCCATAGCAACCCATAGCCGTTTATTGGTGATAATGCCGAAAGCTATTAAGGTCAAGCTGATGGGTACGAGTTGGCAGGTATTGACTATGGAATTTTTTAAACAGCTGGTGAGACAAGCAGGAGTGGACGAGAGCAAAACACCTGAAGCGACAACCAAAGCAGCAGGATCAAGAGACAAGGACGACACAAACGCGGCGGTATGGTTGAAGGAGAGCGACACCAACGACGGCAGATCATAGGGCGGTGATGGTAGTAGCTTCAGAGTGGAACTACTGCACCAGACAACACCAACTACCAGGTCAGCAAAACTATATTGTTGTTGTGTGGGGGATAATAGGTCAGTCAGTCATACCTAGCTTCAGTAATAAGTTAAGGGGATAAGAGACCCCAGAGAAAGGTAAAAGGTTAGATTGGTAGAGAAAACAGTGTGCCCAACAAAGTAGGCCAGCCTTCATTCACTCATTAGTATTCTCCAAACCACATATATTTACTTGAAAGCAATATTTAACCTTACATTTACTGTATATCCGTTTTTGTGAGATTATGAAAGCAATTTGATATATTAGTGACAAGTAATTTTGATATTACTTAAGCAATGACGGTTTAAATAGGTATGCAAATTCGAAATTATATTCAAGGCATTGCTTTCAAAAGTAAGTTCCTAGTAAACCGTATTCGGCTAAATATTAATAGTATCTTATTACTCAAATATTTGTCTTATTTAGGAACTATGCAAAACACTGGATAAATTAGTTTTAAATTTTTAAATTTACTATTGCAACCTAATATAGTTCTTTTAGTATTAATTATATCTGAAAATACCATAAGCTACTTCCAATACATGCAATTTTGCTTTGATGTATTCTTCTGCCTCTGCTTGTGAATTATTTTTATAACTGATATTTTGATTTATATATTAGTTTTCCAAAAGTGCTAGTACATTGATTTAAATGTAGCACTGATAACTAAGCCATAACTTGTAATTTATGCTTTATAATTTATCCATTATCTTAAGCTGCAGTGGCATTGCTAGTTTGTCTAAGCAGAGTAAGGAAATTTATTTTTATATTACATAGAAAGTGAAGCTATGAAGCTATAGTACATCCCATTTTTGTTAGTCAATATTATCCATTAATGTCTCCAGTGTTTTGCACATCTAAATGTTTTTACTTTAATTTAATTACTGAAGTGGCTATGAATTTTTATATTAGCAAAGGTACCTGGTAGATTTTGTTATTTCTAACAGGGCAATTCGTACATTTGGCAACGCTGATGATAGTTCATCTAACCTAGCCTAATTTAATGTGCAATCATGAACATTATGTGACTCACCCATTTGGCTGTACATAATCCAGAACACTAAAAATGCAAGAAAATCCGTATTTGAGATAGTTTTTCTGGATTCACATTTTATCAAGGTTTTCTGCCAAGTATTGATTTTGACAACAGTCTCCTGTGAAACCCCCAATATAGGATGGCCATGGCAGAATCACCTCTATTGTAGGATACTTTGTTCAGACATTGTGAAGCTTAAGTTGAGGGGGGATGAATAGGTTGGAGAGGCAAAGTCTAAGAACCAGAGCATAGGAAAGAAAGCCATTTAGACAAATAATAGGTGGATTGTGTCCTTGCCATTATTAAAAGGGTTACAATTTTGCTATGATCATTGACAAAGTATATATATTAGCTTACAGAGCCAGAGCCCTCATAAGGCTAGTGTTTATAATCTGAATAGTTCTGTAGTGTGAGCGTTAATTAACCCGCTGGTGTGTTAAACAGTTCCTCGTGACAATAGAAAACATCAACTTAAAAGATTGTAGTTGGAGTAGTATTAGTAATCTTTCTTTGTTTGCCTATTTCTTAACCCTCTCCAATGCATGACGCAAAGTTAAGTTTAATTCTAACTTGGGACACAAATTTAAGTTTAATATTAACTTTCAACGATTTTATTCAACTAAGGAGCCTGAACGAGTTAGAGTGTTTATTATGTTAAGTCGCAAGCCCATTGATTCCCAGAGTTCAATATGATATGGCACTGGTAATTTATGTTCACTTATATTAATACTTTAAGTACTATTATTTTATTCTATGAGTCTAAAGCTTTATTCAGATTAGTTAGGACCTGCTGGAGTCTAAAGGATAGAGATAATTTGTACCCCATTGATTCCTTAAAGTAATTTAACTGATTGATGTCTTATGTGCCAAAATGAAATAACTATAAATTGAAGGTATTAATTATGTCAAACAGCTGAGGCCAATCATGTTTTTTTTCCATTCTCAGTAGTTCCCCCAAAGCTGAGTAAAATCATCTTGCTGTAGTAATAATCGTGAATGAAAAGCAAAGTTTGATTAAATTATTATATTCTTATTTTACTTTACAATGTTTTTTAAAATTTCTATTACTACCATTTGTCCCAATTAATGATTTTATATATTATATCGTGTTTTCTATTGACCTGACCACCAGTTCTCTACATCAATGGGTTAAAAAACGCTCACGTTATGTAACTATTAAAAAGTCTAACTTTATAAACTTAATTCGCTGTACAATCAATAGTGTCAATGGCTCTCCTATGATTAGTTAATATGAAATTTGAATGAAATGTGCTTTTATCTTTAAATGAACACCAACAATAGGTTCTTATTAAAGCTATTTTGTAGATGGTTAAAATTATTATCTTTAAACCTACAATAATTACTAAATATAACTTCTTTCTCAGTTAATCTAGTATAGTTAATTTATCCGGTTTTCACCATTCGCCCATTGTCACAAATCTTAGTCTGCAGAGGATCCATTACATACATTATCATTGCTGCCAAATGTACGAATTGTCTTTAACTAGTTAGATTACAAACTACTGCCTAGATCACTGCCCACCAATTATGATAGTCTAGGGAATATTTTGAAGTTCCTTTGCTATTTCCAAACTGGTCTGTTTCAACCAAATAGTCTCAAATGTTCGAGTAGGTATTTAATGCAATAGTTTATATAATAAATATATTGTTGCCTTCCTTAACCGTGTATCTGTCATTATACAGGCTGATTAATGTTTTAACCCCCTCTGACATAAGTTGCTAACTTACTGATGAGGTGGCGGAGCGCCCGGTATTTCCCTCAAAACACTTTAGAGATTCTGATCTAACTTCCCTAACTTACTGAGCTCAATAAGACGCAAATGAGTCTTATAACTTACTTATTGAGAGATTTCACTAAGTTCATATAACGCGATCGCGTCACATGATACCTTTGGGCAACACCGCCATACGACGTGATCGTGTCATATGTGATTGAGGGGGTTTAGGATGTTTTCAAATGTTCAAGTCTGTATTTAATGCAATTCTTTATATAATTTATATTTTGTTGCCTTCCTTTACTGTGTATCTATGTCATTATACAGGTTGATTAAAAAAAAACTTTAATGTATTAAAGACGTTTACGCCAGAACAACACAAGACCATGGGATGAGTTAATTTTTTCGAAGTAATGTGTTCGTATAAGTTTTGGTTTGTTGAAAGTTTTACATTATAATTACACAAAAACCTTTGGCAAGAAAATTAAGTCTATGGAGTGGAAACTACAATAATCATTAACGTAAGAATTTTTAGCTATGCTACAAACCTTAGTTAACCAATGTGTGTCTCTTAATATATTATGGACTTGCGTATTGTTTTTAAGACAGTTTCCAACATTATTATATTCTTGTTTATCTATTGAGAGCAAAGGAAGGTTGTGTGTTCTGTGTTAATTATTCAGTTTAATTATTCTTTATCCAACATCTCTATACTGCCACATCAACAATGGGGCTCACGATAACTTGGTCAGCAAAATTTAGTGGAATACAGGACAAAATATCGGTTCTAGCCTCTTCCACAATTATTATAAGTTTGTATGTCTATAATTTTTTAAAGTGTAATACATTTGAAATAATTAAAGACTTTCCGAGGGTCAGAGTAATATGGTCTTAATTTTGTTTGACAAATCCATCCGTGAAAGCATGAAAGTTTTTTTTTACCACCCTGTATACATACTATAAGACTTATCCATAAGTATGGTTTCAGTCTAGCATCCTAATGGAGGCAGTACAATTAGCTTAATTAGATCGTCTTGAAAACTATATTGAGCAGAATAACTTCAAAATATTACAGTACATAGACTTTCATAATAGGCAGTATTAATATTTTATATAAACAGTTACCGACACACCTTTCTGTATAGAGTTGTGATGGAGCTGGTGACAAGTGTTGATCCGTCTGTTGTTCCCCCTCCCCAGGCTGGACGGTCTACCACACATCTGAAACAATAGGTCAGTATTACCAACTGGGATCTATACAAAATAATAGATATAAATAATCTGCAGTATATCCAGAAATCTATTTGGTCCTATGGGGTTATCTTGGGTTCCCCCCCCCCCCCCCAACCCCAGTTTCGCTTCTTTAATTTGGAGATTTTAAGACTTCATCCCATTACTTTTGGCGATATGATTTTACCCCATTCAGAGTTTTTTTTTTTTTTTAGGCGAGCCTAAAAAAAATAAAAATAAAAACCAAGAAATTTCTCTGCCGAAACATTTACAAATTCAGCTTTAAGGGAGTCTGGGTGGCCGTTTCTTATTTTGAAGAAGTCTGGGAAGACGTTTTTATTAGAATATGGGGGACAAACTAAAATGTATAGCTCGAAAATGGCTAAAGCAAGGATAATACAGTCATTAAATAATATACAGTACGGTATATAGAACCCGCAAGACGTCGGATCATATAGTGTTAAACCTTTTATATAGTTTTAATTTATTTATGTATTAATTTATGTATTTATTCATTAATATATTTGATTTTAAATGTATGTATATTTTTACTTATTTTGTCCTTACCTCAGTGATGGTGTGTGGGTGATGTGCTGGTGGTTTGGTCTTCAAAGTCTTCTGCCTCTCCTCTCCTGCGAACAAAGATCGAAGTTAGTATTGTTATTTTCTCTATTTAACCCCTTTAACACGATGACTAATTTTTACCTTTGATTTTGGCTTAAGTAATAATTTTGTATGCAGATTAAAAAGGACCTACAGTATGTTGTTCAAAGACCTTCTCGAGATATTTACCCCATTGAAGCTGTTTTACCTTCGATTTTTTGGGGTAAAGTTCGATTTTACACAGTTTGAAAAGGACCCATGTCATTCAGAGGGCATAATGAGCTCATATTTAGGCCTACTACCCCTTTGAGCCCTAGAGTTATGCCATAAACTAAAGAAAATCGTCTAATGGTAACCAGAATTAGGTGAAAATTAAGTCATCGTGCTGAAGGGGTTAACATGTAATAGTTATACATTAATTAAATTAGAGGTAATTATATTAACAACTCAAAATTTACTACTTACGAGTTTTTGGTTATAATGAAGTTGGAGCTATAAACAGATATTTAACAGAATTACCAGTTACAATAAAGTTTTAATTTATTTATAAACACCAAGCCTAAATCTTTCTACTTTCTACCCATCACAAAATATTCATTTTGGTTTAAAATCTACGTTTGGGGCTCTAACTTCCTTATAGCCTGAAAGTGGTTAATGTGTCTACCTTATAATACAGTATATTCCATTCCTATGCATATAGTTTATGTAATTCTAATCAGTTGTAGATTTCCTATGATTTTATTTATGCAATTATATCTGGATTGAATTTGTATAGAACTTACTTTTCATTAAAATTAATAGTATATAATTATAGTTTCGAAGTTTATGCATGGACAATTATGTTAATGCATTAGTTTCCAGAGATATACTTCCATAATCAGAAATAGCCGAAGTCTACAAATATTCATGAGTTGGCTAGATACTACGGTATCCGAGTGTACAGCTACTGACAAATGTTCGTGAGGTCTTTCAATTTTCTTAATACCAATATATCTATTTACAATTTTGTTCAGATCGAATCACCTTTTTATAAATATATACTTATATTTTTCACCAACCAACTTTACTTCTAAACTCAATTATTGAAATCAACAAATACATGTGGTACTCCAAGGACTCTAACCTAGGATACTCGCACCGAAATTCTGCGCATTTATGCATGGGTAGATATATTTAGGAACACACCGTTCTTTACAAATCCTCCATTACAAACCCCAATGCACTTTGAATAAATTAATTAAAGTATATATGATCTTCCCGGGATTCGAACTCTGAACACCACACCCAGAACAAACGTATACACCATTACACCACCAACACAGTTACACATCAATTAATATCCATTTTCGAATTCTGGATGGCCGATTTCTTCTGAACATTGATTTAATTGGATATATTTGCATAAAGAAAATACCAAGAGCTCACTTAGATTTGTTAATACCTGTACATCAATATTATTATAATTAATCCAGAATACTAACCTGCTGTACAGGGATCCGGTAGTCAGAACATGGAGTCTCTTAGTGTCCATCCCCGCTCAGCTGTCGGTCAAGAAAACATTAAATGCATATATAGCTTAACAAATTGGGAATATTTCTGATATAGTTTTCAATATCAATATAGTTCATATACTGTATGTACAGTAACAAAATCCGCGATACGTATCTATAGCCAAGGTGGGTTGAGGCGTGATGTTGGACGAATCTCTTCTTCCTCCTTCCTGAATCCCTCCTTCCTCCAGAATCCCTCCTTCCATCAAACCTATGGGGTAGAATTAACAGTGTAAATAAGTCATGTACATATAATTCCACCGTTGTTCTTCCGTCAGGCCTTCCATCTCATTCCTGTAGACAAAGAAAAAGGTTTACTGGATCCTTGTCGTTCCACGTCGGTCCACAAGCCGCCGTACCTGAAACCTTCACGACCAACGACAAGACAACCAGAATTTACCGGCCGGATTTCAACCAACAAGAAGCAAACCAGACCTAACCAAACTAACCCTTTACCCAAAACCAACTAAACCTCTACCCAAGCCTCTAACCTACAGCTAACTACCTCAGCCACAAACCGAATAGAGCAACACCTAACCAATACTAACCTATAACAGACTCCTACCTATCCCTACCCCTTCAACGAACTATAGCTACCTCCCTCTAACCCCCCCCCTTCCCTCCTCCCACCATCCCTATCAGAAACCTCTTCTATAATGCTAAACCAACGACCATAGGAGAAGATGATTAGTGCAGAAGTACATAATTATACATTATATATATATATTATATTTCACTTAAAAATATATATTACGTTAAATTACAATCCAATATTGAAGTTACTGCAAGTGTATCAATAATAACAATCAAAATATATTCCAAATTAAGCATATAGTATATCATTGCATATATTATATCATTCATTAACCACACATTGAAGTATCTTACCTTTGTATTGCAGCCTATCTAATTTAACAAAGACATGTTAGTAAAAAGTAGGTGGGTTAGTTGATTGAAAGGAAAATGGATGGGGGTAGGGGGTGGAGAGGAAAATGGATGGGAAGGAGGAAAATTGGGTGTGGTGGAGAGGAAAACGGATGGGGGTGGAGAGGAAAATGGATGGGGGGGGGGGTGGAGAGGAAAATGGATGGGGGAAGGAGAGGAAAATGGATGGGGGGAAAATGGATGCTGTAGACTGGTTGGTTGGTTGGTTGGGTAGTCGTCTGGTCGTTACAGTCCACCATCCTTCAATACACCTGCAAAACAAATAAGTAACATTATTAACATTGCCTTTTTTCTTTTTCTTTTTCATAATAGGAATAGCATTATAATTATTTTTACTTGCCACTTAACCCCTTCTGTACCGGCGACGTCTTCTCAATTTTATTCTAGCTGTATTTAGACGATTTTGTGCAGTTTAAGAAGGATCTGTGTTAGCAAAAATGATAGAGATTTCGAAGGAGGCTCAATTTTAACTGAATACAAGTCTAATAGTAGCCTGACAAGTTAAAAAGACGGCACCGGTAATTAAACTTAAATATTCATATTTTGTTGTTCTAATGTAAAAACTACCTCCTACGTATTATGAAAATCCTGTTATTGTATAGGCAAATATTAAGGTTGAATATTGTTAACGCTTTCAATGACATTAACTTTATTTGGCAGACTTCATTCAGACCACTTTTTTCGAAATTATCCTATGACCAGCTATTTATTTGTATTATTATTATTATTATTATATATTATCATTATCTACCTTAATGGGGCTCCCCGGCGTTTTTTGTTATCTTTCTCTCCTTCTCTCTTTCCCTGGCTTGTATCCATTCGGCCCATTCAGCCAACTGTTAAGACTTTTATCCCTATCCAGGTGTCTATTTATTCCCCAGCATTGTATGGAGAAAACCGGCTTCGCCGGAGAAATATTTCTATCGAAAAATATACAAATTTAGCTTGCTGTCAAACCAAAAACATATATATGCTGGCTTGCTACCGCTCGCCAGGAAAATATTGACACGTGGATGGGGGTAAAAGTCTTAAAACAGTGGGACGAATGGATAAAAGCCCAAGAGAGGGAGAACAAAAAAAGCGAGGTTGGCTCCCTTAACAGTTGTGACTTCGAAATTACCCAATATAATATCCCTTTCCGTACCGGCGACGTCTCTTTAATTGTATTCTAGCTATATATAAACAGATTTTGTGCAGTTTAAGAAGAACATGTGGCAGTAAAAAGGGTTAAGAGATATTAGAAACCTGTTAATTGCTGGAGGCCCTTTGAAACCATATAAAATCTTCAAACGGTAGCCAGAATAAAGTTAAAATGACTGCGCCGGTACAGAAGGGGTTAAATCCCAAGGTAAATTGACTACATTGCTCTCATTAATTCCAGACTTAAACCCAAATTTGCCGGTTTGACACTTGGGAGGTTGAAAAAAAGCGAAAAAATAATAAAAAATAGAATAAGATTTATAAAATAAAATAAAATAAAATCTAACAAAACCTATACAGTATATAAATAAAACTTAATAAATTTGCCTGAAACTTTCACAGGCTTTCCAAAACTATAATATCGTTCAATGAAAATAAAATATGACAAACATTACATAAAATTAATCTGCGTGAAACTCCAAGGCCTTCTAAAACTAAAATCTTGCAATGATAGCCGAAATAGAATGGAAAAAGATCCTTATGCTAGCGTTAATCAGACAGTAGCCTATACATACAGTAAATACCCACGAGGTATCCAAGTTAACCGGTCTCGTGCCCTTAGGATTCCCACACATCTTTCGTAAACTATAAAATCTTCTAAAGATAGCCAGAAGAAACTCAATAGGTCAATGTTCAAAGGGTTAAAGGGAGAGTGGCTATTTTGTTAATTTATTATATTCATTCAAGTTTTATTTTCCTCGCTAGATCTCCAAGCTTAAAAGTACACCCCCTATACCCACTTTCAAGATTTATTTGTTAACTTTTCGGTAGAAAAATGTCACGGCTGAAGGTCGATTCCTCTTAAATTACAGGCTTGCTCTCGCTCGTCAGGAAAGAAATGGACACCTAAGTAGCACGAAAGGTCTTAATATTGAAAAAAAGGGCGAAAGTTCTTCACATTTCTAAACTAATGGGGCGAACGTATCTCAAAAGCAATGGGGCTAAACATGAGGGAGAAGGGGTTCCAGAAAAACTAACCTTTCTTGATAATCAATAACCACGAGGCGTCTAGTCAGCCGGCTTCGATTCGCTAGTTTGCCTAGTTTTCAAAATCCAATTAAATTATTCTAACCAAATCATCCACGTGATCATTAAGGCATCTATTACTCGTGGGTTAATAGATAATTAATCAATATATAAATTCTATTCAGGTTAAAAAATACTTAGCCCAATTCAGTTAAGAAAAGTCACATGGGAATATAGCCTAAGTTTATGCCATAAATTTATAATCTGGATATCAATTTCTTCCTTAATGAATAAAATCAACAAGTGATCGCCATAATTTTGAGACATGGTTTTATTGGAAGGGTTAAGGAGGTAGAACTGAGCGAACGATCAAGTGCCGGCTTCCAGAAAGTTCGTCAAACCTGCCGGCTTTGTCAGTCACATTTCTGGCCTTATTTAATGCAAACTTATGAAGTAATATGGGAAAATCGACAAGCTCTTTTCCACAAATTCGGGTCTGGTGGTAAATAAGTCACGTTATTTAGCTATTACACCTTAATTTCCTGTATTTTCAGGGGAAACAATGGGGGAAAATGGGAGCACACGAGACTTACCTCCTTAAAGCTGGACGACCGGGAACAAAATGATCGAGTCAGGCGAAAATGTAGAGCTTATATAACCTCGGTTGTATTGCTGGTGGTTGATGGCAACTATTGGGTGACAGATGATCGATAATTTCACTCACAAAATCGTCAATATCTCCCTAACTATACATTTCTGAATAAAATTTACTTAATATAAATTATGCGTATTTGTATCCTCTATCTTTTGGTATAAGTTTGACAATTCTAACATACATAATTTGTGAAAAATTAATGGTTGTCGTCATATTTCCTTCACATGGGGCTAGAGAGAGAGAGAGAGAGAGTTCCTATGCCAAGTGGATTTTAGGTAGGAATCGCCCTATAATGTATGCTATTATAGAGACGTTATAATTCAATAGAGGTGTGAATAGGAGTTTATTATGGGCTATCTGTATACTAGTATAGCTTAATGTGATGTATACGATTATAGAGGGCCTTTTCATAATATTCTGGAAACTATTAAACGATTTTATTCAGCTTAGGAAGGACGTCTATCTATTCAAAGGCTACGAAATATGTCACTTAATCCTTTTAGCTGCCACGTAGCCTTCCTAAGCCTAATAAAATCGTCTAAATGAAGCTGATATCAAGTAAAAAAACAAAAAATATATAGCGTAGAGAGTGGGAGAGCAGCGATCTAGCCTGCCTCCCCTGCTGGCCTCTAGAACCTGCCTCCACTCAGCTCTTGTCTCGAGTTACAAGGAGAGACAGCCCCCCCCCCCCCTTCGATGACGGGAGAAACCGGACAACTCATCCGGTCGCCATTTTGGGGACACTAGCTTAAGCATTAATTATTTGCTATGTATAGGTATGCCATATATAATAAACTGTTCTCTGTTTGAATGTACACTAACCCATGATTAAATAAAAGGGACTATGTTTATTGTTTACCTATCCTTTTTTTTTTTTTTTTTGTGCTCTCTATCTCTATCAAACTTAAGAAAAACAACAACAATCGAGATAAATTTGTACGTTTTTCGGTAGAAAATGTCTCTGCTTAAGCCCTCCTAAATTGCAGGCTTGCTATCGCTCGCCAAGAAAAAAATGAAACCTAAATGGTACGAAAGGTCTTAATATTGGCAAATATATGGGGCGAAAGGTCTCAAAATCACCAAACTAATGGGGGCGAACGTCTTAAAATCTCAAACTTAATGGGGCTAAGCATGAGGAAGAAGGGATTTCAGGAAAAAAAAAAATCCAAGCACTAGTTACTTGTGTCTACACTACTGAATGGATAAAGGTTAGGGAAATAGGTTGTAATAAATTCATCTTTATTCATATGCATACACTTCATACAATAAATACCTCATACACGAATACAATCAAATAAATTACAAACACATATACTTAAGCTAAAATTAATACATCAAATAAATTAACTAAAAATATCAATAAAGCACCTACAGTAATTAGACGATTTCATTCAGCTTAGGAAGGACCTCAATTAAAACGCTACACATGATCTCAATTAACGCTTTTAATTACCCCAGATCCTTCCTAAGATTCATAAAATCGTCTGAATGTAGCCGAAATAAAATACAAAAAAGACGGCATCGGTACAGCAAGGGTTAACTATCACAGGTCCTTCCTAAGCTTCATAAAATCCTCTAAATGTAACTATGATAACAAAAGACGTCGCCTAAACTAAAAGGGTTAAGAACATAAACGCCATTATTTTTATTACATTTTGGCTTTCATTGGGCGATATTATTCAGGTTAGGAAGGTCCTGTAGAACTTAAGAGGGTCTTTCCGAAGCCGAATAAAATAATTTAGTATATATCCGTTATAAAATAATAATAATAATAATAATCCATACTCAAGGTAAAAATAAAAGATAACTATTAGTATGTTTTATTATCCCTAAATGCCTGTGACCCATGAGAAGAGCTATTTTCAAGTATATTATTACTACTACTAGTAGTAGTAGTAGTAGTAGTAGTAGTAGTAGTAAAAATAATAACTTTTAGTAGTAATAGTAATACGTGAAAATAGGAGTACATTTTCCGTAGACTATTTCCATTTACTACAGGTCGACTACCCTCACCATGTTCTTCATAGTTGCTATGCAGGAGAGTTGCCAATTATACAATAAAAACGAGTAATTATCAATCCCATTTCAAACTATTGCCTAATTGACCTATTTAGCAATATACTATTGTTTATTAAAAGCATATTAGTGATGTTGTTATTGGCCTTATTAAACCCTGTACCTTGCAAAATTAAATTACAGTTGCATAATTACCATTTCGTCTTGCCCCGCCCACCAAGACTAGGGTAACATATATTAACATAGTTCACAACTTGATATTTGACCACCATCTTGACTCCAACTCACGCTGTAGAATATACCTCACCATTATTTATATCCATCTTATTTTGAGCATATGATGTTTATTCTATTAACATATATACTTATTTCTATATTCCTATCCATCAATGTACCCTGACTGAAAAGAGTGCTTGGCAGGAAGTGAGTATGGAATCAAGATGGCGGCCGGAACCTCTACGACTACATACTCTGTTAATCTAGGGACTCGAACCATGAACACAGGCTCGGCTTCAAAACACACGAATCTGAAACACAATTTGATTCATTAGTTATATATTACTACAATTACTAACACATTTTGTCCACACATATATATTTAAAGTACATATTATTTTTCTTTATATAGGCCTACAGTAATATATTTTACAGTAAACATAAGAATTATTAAGATTTTTTATTTTAGGTCTACTTTCAAATAACCCTTTCAAGATTCGATTACGCATTTCAGATTAAGAAGGGTAGCCTAAAACAAAATGTCTTTGTGTATGAAGGAGACAAAAACAGGTTGCCTGTATCGAGTGTCTCCCCCACAGCCAAATTCAAGAGACATTGGGGTCAAAATGCCTGGACACACGAAGTTTAAAGTAGTTTAAGTCATAGGATGAAGGAAAGATTGATAAAGGGAGGGAGTTACAGAGTTCAATTGTAAGTCGGATGGTTAATTGAGATAGTCTTTACCTGTACAACCCCCACACATCCTTCCTAAGCTGTATAATATCGTCTAATAATAGCCAGAATAAATGGTCAAACTGCGCCATAATCTTCAAAGGGTTAACTCCTTCTGTACCGAAACGTCTTTATAATTTTCTCTAGCTATATTTAGACGATTTTGTGCAGTTGAAGAAAGATCTGTGGTGGTGAAAAGGGTTCAGTGAGATAGTTCGAAACCTGTTAATTCATTGGAGGCCCTTAAGCAACTGAGTAAAATCGTCTAATAGTTGCCAGAATACAGTTAAAAAGTACGTCGCCGGTACAGAAGGGGTTAATGGCAAGACGGGCGCGAGATGATTCAATAACACCACTATGACCCTGCTTCGAAACTAAACGAAACACCAACCCCTTGACGATCATGAAGCGTTTTGCCAGTTTATTCTGGCTATTCCTTAACGATTTTGTACAGCTTAGGAAGGATCGGTGGGAATGAAAAGGATGAAGACTGCCTTAATTAACCCTCTGACTTCCATCTACCCTTCCTAACCTAGATAAAATCGTCTAACAATAGCCAGAATAAAGTGCCAAAACGCGTCATGATCATTTAGTCGGGCTAACACTAATCGATTTTGTCCAGCTTAGGAAAGACCCTTCGCCTTCTCCAGCTTCTGCCTAAGCTGAATAAAATCGTTTATTGAAATTCAAAATAAAAATAAAAATATTGACGTTGGTGTTTAAAGTAGGCAACATTTTATTGTTTTGTTTATGTAGGCCTATGTATCTATTATTTAATTTTATTTATTTATTTATTTTTATTTCTTATTTATTTGTGTAATTTGTATTATGATTTACTTATTGTATGAAGTTTTTACATGTGAATAAAGATTAGTTTATTACAACGTATTGTAATGACCCTTACCCATCAGTAATGTAATTACAAACAGCTGGTACTAATAATACAACATCAAAACAAACATATTCATAGCTTAAGAGGACATTAAACAAATAGTCTTTTACTTATTAATTAAATAGTAATATACACGGATATGGAAGAAAAAAAACATAATTTTCCCTTTTATTTTATTTTTTATTAATGTCAGCAATGAATAAGTTAGAATAATAATAATAATAATGTGTATGGTACAGTTGGCCAAATAAGTCGTGTCGCCACTGCCATTACATTTTGCTCGCTGTGTGCTGTATTAATGTCTGTTAGATGTTGAATAGGGTGTGTAATGATAGGATCGAAACTACGAATTAATACTTAGCTATTGCTGATACCAATTACTGATCGAAATATACTTGGTGCCGCGACATCACTTATTTGACCAACTGTACATGCAGACAGAGAACTATAGTTATTTTGATTACATAAGATATATATATATATATATATATATATATATATATATATATGAACATTTAATGTGTGTCTCCAAATTTCAAAATGGCGAGAGAATGAACAGTTATCCGATCTTAATTGGTTCCCCAATCATTGAAGGAGGATGAGAGAGAGAGAGAGAGAGAGAGAGAGAGAGAGAGAGAGAGAGAGAGAAGGGGGGGATAGACTGGGGGTGTCTGCTTTCAACCAACACTAGACGGAGTTGAGTGGGCCCGGAGCACTAGGCTAGATCGCTGCTCTACCACTCTTTGGGATATCACTATACTCGGTTTCATTTCATCTGACGGTAAATTGAATCCCTTAGCAGCTAATTTCTCGATAACTAACGGACAAATTAGAAACTACTATATGTCTGCATCATATTAAGACCAAGTTTATATAATTAGCACCATATTTCACTACAAAATCTTCAAAACAACTGAGAAATCATTGATGGGAACTTTGCAATTTACCGTCAGTTGATAAGAAACAGGGTACAGTAAGTTATATTATTTTAAATAGGCTATGGTAATAATTACACATAGATCATCATACACTCATAATAACGCCTCTATTGAATTCGGACGTCTATATATCACTACACATTACTTCTCTTAATTCGTTTACTGATGATGAGGGCGATTCATTCGTGTCCCCCTCATCCGGGATCCAAACGTCTGGTAGTAGATTAATTACTGGTCAAGGGCTACAACACTTGTCTTAAACATTAGATTATTCGTGTATTTTTGAGGAAATGAGAACAAGATCATTCTTTTTCAGCTTAAGATTCACTTCGTTATTGATAAACTTGTAAAATAATGTTGGGCATAATTGCATAATTATATTGTTTGGTATAGACCCGCATTGCCCGCAGCGAGCCACCCCACAAAATGAAGACAAAACAAAAAGAAGGAACTCTCTCAAACTCCTGTGTTCAAAGAAAATGAGCAATCGTGAAGGAAATATGGCTACTTGGCACCTTGAATCCCAGAAATCATTAATTACTTCCAAACTACTTACGTTAGATTAGTCAAACTTATATAGACACGTAAGGGGTATAAATCCACACAATTTATATTAACTATCTTATATTTTATAATGCTTATTTAGGGAGATATTGAAGCGTTTAAAAGTGAAATTATCGAACATCTGCCACATGATAGCTGCCATGGCTGCCATCAACCACCATCAAGAAATCCGAAGTGATCTCAGGAATGGATATATTTAAATTCGATCCAGTCATAATAGGCGCGTTTTCGCGAGCTTTTTATGGTCCTGGGTCGACCTGGGTGTACCCAGGTCAACCCAGGCCTGTTTCTGTTTTCGCGATTTTGAGACTGGTCTGACCTAAAGATCAAGAAAATTGAGCCTGACTTTACCCAGGCTGGATTACGGACCTCTGATTGGCTAAGGAATTTCAATATGGCTGCTCCAATAAAGAGGCACTGATAGAGGATTTTCTACTTTTGTTTTCTCTATTCTGAAATTTACTATGGCATGCGATCATATATTGAAATGCATGCAATATGAGATAAAACAACAATAACATATCAATGTGTTAGATAAGGACAAGGTATATCCCCTCAAAATCAATATTAACTAAATAAATCCTAGATCCCTACTAAAACTTCTAAGATCGCATGGTCTGGGCAAAATATCCAAGATCGTGTGAAAAAACCCAAGCACTCGCATCACTGGGGACGAGGTCTTCACCATAGAGTACATATGACCTAGAGGCAAAAGCGTGACGTCACAAATTTGTAAATAGGGATCCGCGCGTTCGAGAGATGGCAGCACGATCGTAAAGGACAATGGGAATGGGAGGGGAGGGTCCCCACAAAGACATTATATTGACTATCCTTGGTCCCCATTAATTCGTAATAATCCCTACCTTGTATTAATAACGCTATTAATAATCAATTGAACGTTATCCAGAGACTCTGCAGACATGATATAGTTAAATAGACATAAGTAGAGGTTACTGTAAAGGCCAGTCATCGTGAAATTGTCGTCATTATGAAGAGGTACACAAGCAGTCCTCCTCCAACACCCGCCATTGTTGATGTGAGATTCGGGAGTTGCCAACGTCAATGGTGGGACAAAATATCCCGAGATGTCATAAGTATAAATGTCCAGTTTTAGTGCTACTTTACAAATTAACATCTACATGACCTGTAACATAATAATATATATGCAAAATTACATTTTAATTCTTGTTGTGTTGCTTGAAGTTATACAGCTTGCATCATATATAAGTATGTTTCATAGTGGATATGTATACTTATTGTGTTCATCTTGCTTCTATATATCTAATTTATATTAAATAATTTACAAGTGTTTTTACCAACATTAAATAACTCTTAAATACGTTCCCTCTTTAATCTATTGCTCCCTCGTTTTGCGGATTTTCCCTTAACTTTGGTAACACTGCAGCAAGTCAGCTGGCAGGCGCGCAGACATCAAGGACTATCTATAATAAGGACAAGCCACTGAGGTGCTTTGGTTGTTGTACCATACAACAGTGCTGCCACCAAATCCCTAGGACGCCGGCAAAATAACCGTGTGACGTCACGCTTTTGCCTCTAGGTCATAATGTACTCTATGGTCTTCACCGTACCCGACATTTTCCGCCATATTGTTTGTTGTCATAAGTGACGTCAGCAATACAAAGGTCAACCCAGTCCAACTCGGTCCCCAGGGCTGACTTTACCCAGGTACACCCAGTCCCAGATGACGTCACTGGCTCGCGAAAACATCCACTGGGACTGGGTCGACCCCGGTACACCTAGGTACAGGGACTCGGGAAAACTGAGCTGGCCCAGGTATACCTGGGTGTACCTACGTTTTTTGTCTCGCGAAAACGCGCCTTATGTTCCCGGTCGTCCAGCTGTGAGGAGGTAAGTCTCGTGTGCTCTCGTTTTCCCCTTTATAGTCCTGAAAATCGAGACAAAATTACGTGTATTATTAAAATAATGGGCTTATTTACCGCCTGACCAAATTTTGCGGACGGGAACCTATTGTTTTTGTCCATAATGCTTCAAGTTTTTCGTTAATTAAGCCATATATTGTGATGGAAAAGCCGGCAGGTTTAACAAACATATTAGTAGTTCATTGTTCGTTCACTTATTTCATCTTAACCCTTTTTGTACCGGCGACGTCTCTCAAATTATAATCTAGCTATATTAAGACTATTATATGCAGTTTTAGAAGGATCTGTGGTAGTAAAAACAGGGCTAACTGAGATAGTTCGAAGCCTGTCAATTGCTCTAGGCCCTTTTAAAGCTGAATAGTCTTGTAACCAGAGTGAAGTTAATAGGACGGCACCGGTACAGAAAGGGTTAATGTGTAAATAAACCTCAAATAAAGGATGGTAAATGCATGGATGATTTACCTAGAATATTGTTTGAATAATTGTTATAAGTTTAAGGGAGTAATATTTGTTTTTTTGGTATATAAACTTATTTATAAATATATATTTTAGTTTCCTCGCTAGACTTCCCATCAAGCTTAGAAACAAAACTAAACTAAACCCCCTTTCAAGATAAATTTGTACATTTTTCGGTACAAAGATTTGCCGGCCAAAGGCCGGTTCCATCTAAAATTAGAGGCTCGCTATCGCTCGCCAGGAAAATATAGACACCTAAAGGGCACGAAAGGTCTCAACATCGCCAAAATAACTGAAGGAACGTCTTAAAACCTCAAAACTAATATGCTAAACATGAGGGAGAAGGGGGTCCAGAAAAAGCGAATACTACCCCCTTAACAATACTAACTTCGCTAATTATTGTTCGCAGGAGAGGCGAGGCAGAAGACTTTGAAGACCACTCTGAGAACCACCCCACCAACTCATCATCACGGAATTAAGAACAAAATATATAAAGAAATAAATACATAAAAGTGAAATAGATGAATAAATGCATGCATACTGTAAATACATACATAAATTCATACATTAATTACTAGATAAATACATGAAATCACAATATATAAAATGATGTAAAGGTTTAAAAACACGATATGATCTGAGGTTTTAGGGGTTATACATATTTTTAATGACTCGGCATTATGCTTGTTTTAAGCCATTTTCGAGCAATGCACACCATCGGACCAAATAGGGTTCTGGTAATAATGCAAATTATATAGATTTGATAGTGTTATATTATAGGTCCCTGTTGGTAATACTGACCAGTTACCTTGTTTACGTTAGATGACTGTTGGTAATACTGACCTATTGTTTCAGATGTGTGGTAGACGTCCAGCCTGGGGGGGGGGGGGGGACAACAGAGGGATCAACATTGGTGGACAAACACATCCATCACATCTCTACAATACAGAACGGTGTGTCCATTACAGTTTATAAATCATAGAAACCCATTCTGTACCGATGACTTTTTTATATTTCATTCTAGTTATTTTTAGACCATTTTGTGCAATTAGAAGGATCTGTGGTAGGAAATTTGTTTGAGATAGTTTGAAGCCTGTTTGAGATAGTTTGAAACCTGTTTATTATTGGAGGCCCTTTGTAAACTTAATAAAATTGTCTAATAGTAGCCGGAGTCAAGTTAAAAGGATGGCACCGGTATTGAAGGGTTAATCCTGTCTTATTATGAAAGTATGTACAGTACAGTGATATTTTGAAGTTCTTGTGTTCAATATAGTTTTAAAGATATTAAAATTCATTGCAGCCACTTCATTATTAAGTATATTCAGTATTCTTTTATATTTTGATATGCAAAACACTGGAGACCTAAAACGGATAATATTGACTAACAATAATGGGATGTACTATAACTTCATAGCTACACTTGTTAACTATGTAATATAATAATACATTTGTGTACTCTGCTTGAACAAACTCTATCAATGCCAGTGTAGTTTAAGATAATCATAGTAAAATAAAGGTATAATATAAAATTGTCAAGAGCAACCCCGAATAACCAACTTATATAACTTTAAATTATGCATAATGATTTGAAACTTTATATTCCAGTGGCCAACAAAATAATAGACCCTTTAGTGTAATAGGGAAATAGGGACACTCAAGTTGTTAGTTATGTTGTCCAAATTGTAGGGTAACTATAAACGGGACATAGTGACCATACAAAATGCTTGCCAAGGATCATCCAAAATCTATATATGGGTTTTAAGTGTTAATCTGTGGATAATCTCGATGGGCAAATGTGAGCTTTTAGATGGCCTTAATGAACACTCGTTTTAAACCATTAGTCCCATGTTATGAACATTGTCCGCAGATAACGGCGTCCCTATGACCAAGGACTTTGAATTAATGTATTGACTTGCTGAATAACTTAACCCTCACAGTACTTAAAGACCCATTTTTACTCTATTTTGGTTGTCATTAGTCGCTATTATGCAATTTAGGAAAAATTTCTAGGATTCAAGGGGTACAAACTATCGCAATAAACTCCCTAGCTCCCATGTGTTCTTCTTAAACTGAAACAAATGGTCTAATAATACCCTTTCTGGTCCCCATCAACCCACCCCCTACACCTCCCTCTTCTTAGACACCAACGCGCCCCCCCCCCCCCCTCTCTCTCTCTCGTGTCTCCTTGAAGCCTTGTACTTCCGGAGCCTCAATATTTCATTATTTGTGCAGGTGTAATGTGATGCTGTGAGAAGAATGAGGACCGTGGCGTTCTTACTTTCAAGATGGCTGCCTGATAACAAAATGGACTCCAACCTTTCAAGATGGTCTAATAACAAAAGGGTGTTTACTTAAGATTTTTTTTTTTTTTAAATAAAGAATGGTTTATAAGTTAACACTGATTCTAACCTGTTAATGTAATCTAATATTTTAGATTGATTGTATTTTTTCTTGTCCATTCACTAAGTTTAACTAGGAATAAAAGACACATTTGAACAAGTTACTGTAATCCAATATCGTTGATATGATTATAATTATATGAACATCAATATTCCTAATTAACCCGGCAACGGCGAGGGGAGGGGGTATTGAACTAGCTGCCCATGGGCGAGCATATTGGCTCCATTCAGGCCTATAATCGTCATTTTACGATAAATATTGTTATTACTTATTCATATGAGCCTATTTTACCTTCACTATGAAGATAGTAACCTGTAACAACAATAAAACAAGTGAAAATATAATTTTTCTGGTCAAAATCGCAAATATAGATGGACCAGCCCATTCATGAATTATGGAGAAAATTGAGGCAACCCCTCCCTCCACGAGGCCTCAAGCCACACTGAGCCTATTCATTCACACACTTGGTTGTATAACACACACGCTAGGCACGTAAGCACATCCTCCACATATTTTGCTAATGTTAGCACAAAAATATACCAACAAATTAGGGAATAACAGGGAAAATAGGTGATAATTGAAGGGAGAGGGGAAAAGGGGGAAGGAGGGGATGTGGAGGAGTGATATGAGGTATAGGGGAAAAAACAAAAAAACACAAATTGTGTAATGCTACTGGGGCCGTTTAAATGTTTTTTTTAGGCCTCCCTCTTAAGAGCTTTGCCGCCGTCGCCCAGTAAAACCTCTTATGAGCTTTACTGCCGTTTACGGGTTAATTCTAAAATTCTAAATAAAAGAACATTACATTTGAACACTTTATTACATATTATAACCAAGTCTTTACAGACGATTCCAATTAGAGTTAGAAATGGAAAATATTGGAATACATTGCCAGAGGATAAACTGAAAGGTTTACTTCTATTCTAAAACACCTTGCTTGGAAACACCCTCTCCCAACCAGTGCCTGGAGGAGGCTGGTATTATTATGGGAGGGGACCAAGCTCATGGAAGCGTCTGGTAACAAGCGGAACGGCTCTACAGTATGCTACCAACTCTGCTGCCAATACCAAAATGTATGGGTACGTTGCCCACAGCATGAACCTTATTTTTACACTTGTCGCCCACAGTTATTGAGCTAATGTGGTCTTAAAGGTAATATTATCATGTGTATGCATATATCTAAACTGTAGTTAAAAGTGATCAGACCATTAGCATAGCAAATGTGTTTAAAACACAGTTTATAGATAGAAGTTTAAACTATTATTGCCGACTTTTAACCATAATTGTATCAAAATGAAGTTAATATATTTATAATCTTATGGTATATAGAAGTTTGTCAATTGGGAAAATATTACCGAAACTACCACTTTTTCCCATTATTTTTCTTGTTGGTTTTAGGTAGTTTTCATAATACAGTAGTTTAAATTAGTTACAATCCCTGGCAATTTTTTGTCCCCATTATCCAACCCTCTTAAATAAAACTCAGATGTATGTTATTTTCAGAGTAAAGAAAACTGTTTTTCCTTTGGATACAGGATGGGTTAAGTGGGGACTTTGCCCCCTCTCACCCCCACCCCCCATGACTTACGGAAATAATCTATTTTGAGAGTAAGGAGCTTAATAACAGTTATACCATCATCAATAGGAAGAGATATAGGGAGAGTTTTTGTTTTTACAGTGCTTTATATAGTACACAAAATGTATTTCCGGTGGTTGAAACAAACTATGATCTTTGCAACATCCTTAATCTATAATAGCCTTAAAAAATTGAGAAATAATTAGTGGTAGTTTCGGTAATAAGTACTGTCAATTGTACCTATTTAACATAGTTTGGTTTGTACCTCTAACAATCCCAGATGCGTAACAGACTACTAGTAGTACAAACTTTCCAGGTTCTCTGGGACATTAGTATATGTAACGTATGATTTCCGTTGATTATTTAGTGCACACACTAGAGCGTTAATTATAAACCAGCCTAATCGAGTACAATACGTTGCACACGCAGCCAGAGATTGAACTCTACTTTCAGTTGATAATCCAGTTGAACCGTATGATGCAAGCCTACAGTAAAATCCTAGGTCCCCAGAATAACCCACCTATTTCTAGTCAGGCCAGCAGAGATTATATTTAGGTTAAGTTAGTTACCAAGCGAGCTGCACCCGACAACTAGGTTAATGCATTAGTTTGATTCTTAGCGATATCACCTTGGACAAGTTAAAATGGTATAGGATCTAATCACTGGAATGATTGGTAAAAAGGTCAGAGCCGAGCGCCGCAGTTGTAGACTACCAGTTAGGAGTTTACGGCAGCTCAACTGACAAGTAGGCCTGCTGACTATTTTACTATTCTTTTTCATAAGCCAACTGTATTATGTACAAGGTGAGTAATAGATTAATAACTACTGTAGGTGAAATAGTTACGCTCTGACAGTTGACCAAATGATTATACTGTACACCGTAAGCAAAAAAACACTAAGCAAATATGGTAATTCAACAAAAGTAAGAATGCTTATGAAGATAACCACATGTTCACCCAACTCTTGCTTCATTACTGGCAACTACTATCCTCTAGTGTTATAACTATTATATAGGTTTAAACCTAATCAGTACTCAAGGGTGTGTTGAAATATGTAAGCATTCAACTCTGCGAAACAAAAGCGAAAACATAAAATGAATAACCCACACCAACACAGGTGACATATGAAAAGCTAGAAGTTAGAATTGTTTAGTGAAACTTCATAAGCATTATACTAGCAACGGACTTAATTTATAGCGATAAAAATGTGATAATTAAATGCTATATATAGTGGAATGAATCTCAATGATATTAAGAGTTCACTGCAAAATTATCTATAAACTATTTTAACTATACATTCTAGAGGAAAGTTATATATGCAATGACACTATGTTGGTCAAAATTACAAAGTTTTATTTGTGAAATACAGATTTGCATGGTATATTTAGTAGACAAATATCAGGATGTTCATGAAATTTCAATTACATGTTGATTTGAATAGCCATCATAATAGGCTAAGTAATTATATTGGTAACTAATATCCAGTGGCCTAATATTCAGTACCGGCAACTCCTTCAAACTGGTAAGTCCTTATATTATATATTTGTTACCATTTAGAAGAGATCATGAAGCTTAGGAAGGGTATATGGTAGATACAAAGGATAGTCTCAACTTAGCCCTTTAATTGGTAAACGTCCTTCCTAAATATAATCTAATAGTTACCAGAATATAATAAAAGAGACATAACCGGTACTGAAGGGGTTAACAGTTTATGATTTTTTGTTTCAATTCAATGCTGCTTTAGAGAATTTATAATAAGCTTGTAAATGAATGGAATTACTCAGCCATACTATCTATCTATCTATCTATTGCCTGACGCCGTGATCCCCGAAGGGGTGGCCATACCAGTACTAATATAATAGAAGTCAATTGAAAGAAGCTTGAAGACCAGTAATGTTATCACCAATTTGTAACTGCCATGATCATGTATAAAGATAAAAGAACAAATTGCTGTGCGAAAAATTGAGGGCCACCCCCTATACTTTCACTAAAATTACCAGGATTGTTTAAAGTCCAGCCTCGACTAGGGAAAATGACACAGGTTTACTTCTGATATGTTTGGAACTGGGATTTGTGAAATAAAAACAAAACACTGAACAAACTTGCTATTGTAAGCCTTAGTTTATGATAATTCCTAAAAGTTTTGTTTTCGATTTCTCAAAATTATCCTTAGATTTTTTTTACATTGGACTTCGAAAAATTCAATATCCCATTTATAGCTTTGAGTTTAGACAATTTAGTCCTTTTAAATAGTACGTTTTTATTATACACTCAACTGCATGGGATTTAGATTTTCTAACACTCCAGCCTCTGGTAGAAACCAAAGGTGACCTATATCCTATTAATTTGTATATTTACACAAATTTTTGTTCTTAAATTTCCTACCATGTACAGTTTATGGATTTTATTTAACCCTTTAGAGGGCACTTGGTGAAATCGTTGAGATATCAAAAAACCCTCGAAGGACATGAAAATTGAGGTGTTTCTAAGACATTTTTACTGTTGTGAAATATTCAGTTTGGTGCACTTGAATGTTGCAATGTTGTGTCAAACAAATAACCCGTACGGGTTACTCGCCCGACTTACGGGTAACCATGAACATCCCGACAGGGATGTTTGGCCCGTTTTGGTGTAATGTTTTTCACTAAATATGTGTCTTATTTCAACTTAATATGATTGTAAATAATTGTCAGCAACATAAATAAGTATAATTAGTAATAATGTGAACTTTTACTTACATACTAGAATACATGTGTAATGAAATACTGCCTTGATTTATATAAAAATACACTTAAATTAAATAAATAACTTACATCTTAGTTTTTTGACACTATTTACATACATATTTATATATTTATACTTCGTTGTGCAATGGAGCGAAGCAATTTCGGGTGTCAGACAGGCACAGGGCGACCTTACAAGTGTCGCACATCCACCATGACCGATGAATGGCCCCCTTCTTGCTGCAATGCTTGCACGTCTGCCGCATGGTCACAAAACGGGGCATGTGATGGGTGGTGGTATTCTGTCGCTCAACAGGACTTGGGATTGAACTCCTCTGTCCTCTCCTCGGTAGTGGTATTGGTGACGTTGGAGAGATGTCCAGGCGAAAGTGCTTCAGGGGCATTGGTTTTCCCCCCAAAGCGACACAGTCCCTTTTGTAGAGCAGCCAGGCATTACATATACAAATGTCCACACTATATCCAAAGAGCTTTATATACCACCTTCTCGCTCTCATGGGTTTGGTGTACAGGTGGGTGAGCATGTCGCTTTTATCAATCCCCCCCCATCCTTCCACTGTACTTTTTGATAACGTCGGGGCATTTCACTTCCTTCTTCTCCTTGGCTTGCTCGTCATACCTGGAGACTGTGGACATGGGTTCAATGCCAGCATCGGAGGACAGGACTGTGACCACCTTGTTGTCTTTCCACCTTGCAGCAAGTATACCATTGGAAGAACAATAGTCCAAAGTTCCACGCGGCACTGACTTCTTGTCCATATCCTTGACAGCCATTAGAGTGGGCTTTTCAATGCGATTGACTCTTGCTGTGCCAACATACCTGCAGCCATACTTTTCCGCAAGCATTCCACTAATGCAAAGCTTGTGAAGAAGTTGTCAGCATACGCAGCACTCTTACTGGGTTCCTTTAGGGTCTTGACAAGGACTACCATGGTCTTGCTGCTGACCAACATCTGCTGCTCATCTTCAGCAAGGATGGTATGATGATCTGGGAAGGTGGGCTCGCCCTGGTACACAAGAATGTCATGTACAAACCCATCGATACTACCTCTGCAGAAAAGCTTGAAGCCCCACTTGTCTGGTTTGGTCTTTATGTATTGCCTCAGGTTACCAGCTCTCTTCCCCTTATAGGCCACCATTACCTCATCAATGGACTGGACTGGAGTAGCGTTGACCTGGAGGAACCGCTTTGTGATGGATGCGATGACTGGCCTTATCTTGTAAAACCTGTCTATGGACGTTCTGGCATACTCGTCATTGAAGTGTAAGAGGGATCTCAGTAGCCTGAAGCGTTTGGAAGACATGACTTCAGCTATTTGAGGCACCCTGGTCTCCATGGCCCAGTAGTCCTCTATGCTCGGCAGGCTACTTATTCCCATGTAGATCAGGATCCCGACGAACACCATGTACTTGTGTTTGTGTGTGCTGAACGTTGTGTTGACATCCTTCTGCCGAGCATAGAGGTTAGTTTGGTAGACTATGTGGCCCACCAGTTCCAAGGAGAAGAGCCGTTCAAAATATTCGAAAGGCGAGAGGATGGGAGTTGGAGCCAGGTGAACGAAATCCGGGAGTGGTGGGATGTCGATATCCTCATTCTTCCATGTCCTTGGAGCAGTGGTAGTCCGTATCCTCTTGCGGGCGCGTGGAATGGCATCATCCACTTCTTCATCCTCGTCGTCGGACACATCCCGGGGCTCCACCACAAGCGTACCTGTGAAATAATACAAGTTTTTAGTAAAGGTAAGTAATGGTAAGGTAAGTATTGTAATCAGTTTACTATAATTTCTTTAAAAAAATAAATGCCAAACACATGAATGAAATGCACAACACTGTTTACTAAAAGTTCTTTAAATTTATTAAATGCCCAACACTATTTACTATAAGTCCTTTAAATTGTTTAAATGCCCAACACAATATTTAAATGCCCAACAATATTTACTATAAGTCCTTTAAATTGTTTAAATGCCCAACACAATTTTTAAATGCCCCACAATATTTACTATAAGTCCTTTAAATTGTTTAAATGCCAACACAATCTTTAAATGCCCAACAATATTTACTATAAGTTCTTTAAACTGTTTAAATGACCAACACAATAGGGAAATGCACAACAATATTCACTATAATGACCAGTCAGTCAATCAGTCATTGGGGGGAAACTCTGACAGCACTGAGCCACACTCACCCTCAGACTCCACACCTGTGAGTTTCCCCATAGTTTATTGGTATAAATTTCATTCACTTTGATACTAACCTTGCCTCTTAGATGTACTGGGACTACTGGATAGTAGTTCATCGTCCCCGATGTGGGCCAGGAAGTCAGGGTCGATGGTGTCATCATCTTCAAGGTCGAACTCTGTCACTGTCGGCGCTGGTCTGTGGTGCCATCCACTGCGTGCGGCTTCTAGTTTGCTTGTAGAAGTAACTCACTGGTCTCTGAAAACAAAGATATATATAATGTCACTATCACTTTCTTCGCTATATTTATGGTGAATAATATGAAAATTGACATGAAAATGACTATTTGGCCAAAAATATTATAACTAACATTATGTAGAGTCCATACCAATGAATAAGGTCCTGGCCTATCACTATAGCATGTTTAAAAAAAAAAATCACCATAGATTCACCATTATTTTGTCATTTCTAACATTACCTATTAGTCAGGTATTGCTCTGTTTCAAGGTTATTTTGTAGGAAACTTATTGTATAGCAGTATAATCATCGATAATATAATCACAATCACTAATCACCATCATCATTATCAGGCCATACGGTTATTCGTGTTGCGGGCCAAAGATCCCCGCAGGGATGAGCGCGGTTATTCGTGATGCGGGCCAAAGATCCCGGCAGGGTGGAAGGTGGCGGCATACGTTCCCCCGTAAGTCCGGCGTACATCCCGCGCAGGATATACACTATGTTCACCACCCAAATTTTCGTATTTCCTTTGAAACCACACTAATTTCATTAGTGTACCAGCATAAAGTACAACTATTTATCTATGTCCTATCAACTTTTAAGAACCTTACCTCCATTGTGCCAGGCGTGAGGGGCATGGGAAGGGAGCAAACTTGACGCACATATGACCACTACGGCTGCTTTGCAGAGTATGACTCGCTTCTCGCCCTGCACCGCCGCGCAGGGATGGGGTAGAGGGCTGTGATTTGCTGGAGATAATGACGAAAGGTTCCCCTATTGGTTGAAGCAAATCCAAGCCATCTACGTCATCAATGGCGCGAAAAATAGCCCGCCAAAAACACGCGTTTAAGGACCCCGCACGGGATACCTGCCCGCTAAAGGGTACCTCATTCCTACTACCTCATCATTGTCAACGGTCCTTAACCCTTTCACTAATTTAATTTCTTAATTCCGGACAACAGAAGATTTTACTCCGCTTAGGAAGGAGATCCTATGCTGTGTAAAATGTTCTAGATAGCCAGAATGAGAGATTAACCTACTGATGGATGAAAGGGACAGATGACAAAGGTGGGGTAGCAGGGACGGGGTTTAACACACTACACCTTAAGGGGAGGTTTTTAGTATGTTTCCTACTCCTCCAGCAATCTAAAAATGTCACTCCCTTGACCCCCTTTTAAGATAAATTTGTACATTTTTTGGTAGAAAAATTTCCCGGCCGAAGGCCGGTTGCTCTTAAATTACAGGCTCGCTATCGCTCGCTAGGATAAAATAGACACCTAAATGGCACGAAAGATCTTAAAATTGACAGAATGGGGCGTAAATTCTTAAAATCGCCAAACTAATGGGGCGAAAGTCTTAAAATCTCAAATGCAAGGGGGCTAGACATGAGGGAGAAAGGAGTCAAGAAAAAAGTCCCTCAAGTGGAAATCTCCCCTTAATACCATTATATATACAACCAGAATCAACTGTTTAAGACAACCTTTATTTACTCATGACAAAAATAATTCTGACAAGCTAAAAGGTACTGAAGATTGAAGATAAAGCATTTCATCTTCAAATTACTATTCATTAGGGCACTAGAAAATTATACTTCTTATAACTCAAAAGGGCTAACTTACATTGAATTTGGCTCGGTCACTTTTAACCTTGGGACACACTTGTTACAGTTAGCTTTGCCTTTTGTGTCTTTCATAAAAAATATATAAATTAAAATGGAACTTAAGATTGTTGCCACTTACAGTAAATCTGTAGAAATGTACAGCCCATTTTATCCTGCGTTTCTTTTGTTGAAACAATTAGTCAAATGTTTCACTCAAATTATAGTTTCTGAGCTAAGCTGTCCCAAAGGTTTTCCTTCTAGATTGCTTTACTTTATCTCTAGTTACATTCTTCAAGTATCTCTAGTTACATTCTTCAAGTATCTCTAGTTACATTCTTCAAGTATGGGCAAGCAACTATCACTTAGCATGGCCAAAGCAAACTACTCTATACAGTAATAAGACTGTTCAAACCGATCTTCGGGTTCCCTTGGTTATCCTTTGAAATTTCTCGCAAATCTGGATTCTACACATTTAAGGGGGGGGGGGGGGGGGGGTCACTTTTCTGGGCGATTTTTTAATGTATTCATTATTTTTCTAGTTGCCTCCCAAGACCTCCATCAAATTTATAAAAAAACATCAAATAGATCCCCCTTCTAGATTAATTTGTACATTTTTCGGTAGAAAAATTTCCCGGCCGAAGGCCGGTTCTTCCAACATTACAGGCTCACTATCGTTCGCCAGGGAAAAAATAGACACCTAAATAGCACGAAAGGTCTAAATATTGACTACGAAATGGGGCAAAAGGTCTTAAAATCGATTAACTAATGAGGCAAACATCTTAACATCTGAAAACTAATGGGATAAAACATGAGGGAGAAAGTGGTCCAGAAAACCGGCCCATCGCCATTTAAAAACTTCTATTCATAAAAGTCTTATTCAAACTAGTAAAATATAGTAATCCAAAGAGAAATTAAATTTCTTTGGATTCTTTATACAGGTTGTAGAATTAAGATTGACAAAGGGATCAGAAATACTATCAATGACTACATCTATTAACAATATATGTTAACTGTATTATGAATTATTTATACTGTACTGGTTAAATATGGTCCTATATTGCTTACTTACACTACATTTAATCCCTACTATCAATATGTATGATAACCTTTTAAGATTCATTAAACATTGCATACACATATTGACTTTACATACAGTACAATTCTGTGTGATCAAAAACAAAATAAATAATTGAAGTTATGTTTTGTATACTTTAGCTACTTCCGAATCCGTTTGATTTAAAGATTCATCAAGCTTAGTTAACTATTTTAGTAAACTATCCATCTTTACTACTTATATTTTTACTTTGGCTGCCAATTCCAACGATGGTTATACCAACATTCAAATGTGCACTCCACAGACAAACCTATTAAATAAAACTATTAAAGCACTTAAATATTTTACAATATACTCATACGTCCATATACTGTATGTATACACCATTCGATTATCTGAGAATTTCAACTCTAATGATAAAACGATGCTAAACAATACTTCTATACTGGCTATGAAGAGACTATTTTATGTAGTTTAGGAAGGATCAAGGAACTCAAAGGGCATAACAACTTATGCTTCCGATTCTCAGATTCTTCCTAAGCTAAAAGGCGGTCTAATGATAGCCAGAATAATCTATCATAATTTCATGGGGTTAAGTAAAATTATTTGATACACTATAGTCTATTCAATAAAATTAGGCCATAATTGATGACCCTTAACCTCTCATAACTCCTTCAATGTTCGGGCATGCACGTCTATGTATTTTATTCAGCTTGAGCAAGATCAGACCGCTTAAGGGTGAATGGAGATCCTTTTTATATTAAAAAATAACGAAAAAAATAACGAAAAAAATAGCAAACAAGCTGTACATTTGCACACCCATTTCCTGGTGGCTTCTTCCGATGGTGGAAAGGTCGGCTCAATTGCGCAGTCGTTTAAGAGCTCCAAGGCTGAAGATTGCAATGCTTAGGGAATAGATTAATTAATCATTAAGCAAAACATATTTACCACTAACCTCTAGAACTAAACACAAATACTAAAGTAATAGACCTAGTACTTTTTCCAATTGCGAAGAGCCCGTCAAGCAATAGGGTAGGAAATTTGCAGCCATTTGCTCTAGTCATTTTTAGTTGCAAGAATTTAAGAGTCCCAATTACTGGCCTAATTATATATTCTATCTATTGTCGGACGCCGTGATCCCCGAAGGGGTGGCCACGAACTAATCGCCCCCATGCACCTGTCCCCAGTAAGTTGATAACTCTCCTCCCATCAAGCTCCGCTTTCACGCATATACTTAACTCCATCCTTCTACCTATTTCTTGGTTTATCTCTCTTTGTCCTTCCACCTCACTCTAGCACACTCTCTTAGTCAATCTCTTTATATCCTTTAGTATGCAATATAAAGACAACTGATGCCGATATATTTTTATATTCTTACCAAATGCAGAATACTTAAACATATTTTGTTGCGAAACTTATTAATTTCTGAAAGAACTCTAGAGTAGGATCAGACCACTATGCAATGCTAACATTAGTGAGGATAAGGAAGGAGTAGAAAATTAGACAGGAAAGTGAAACTCTGCCAAATTTGAAAATTTACAGTAGGGATATGCTGAAAGATACTAAAGGACATTCACGATAGGATGTATCTATGAGGTACTATAAACTAAGTATGGATAGGCACAAGAGATTCCAAGATTAAAGCAGCTGAAAAAGTATGTGGCATGATCCATGGCACTAAAAGTGAGACAGATGAGCAACATGGGAAGATTGGTGAAAAGTTTGAGTGACAAAAATCTTGCTACAGAGCTGTGAAAGATGCCAGAGGGAGGAAGAATGTATAATGTTCCAGGTGATAAAATGAGGGACATGAATGGGGAGGTTAACTGTGGTGGATGTGTGGACATATCTGTTTAGTAGTTTAGCTGTAAAGAGTTGGGGAAAGGTAATGATGTCAACCTTGAGAATAGAGAGTTAAAATGAACAGGGTCCTTCTATGAGCACAAAAGTAGCAGCATTTAATAGACTAAAAATGGACAAAGCTGCTGAAGTAAATAACATCAGGTGAAATACCAGATATGGGAGAGATGAAGCTTTCGACATAATGCATAAGTTTTGCATAATAGGGTTGGAAGCCGAAAGTCTACCTGTGGACTGGAGGAAAGCATGCAGGGATTGTTCCCCCGTACAAAGGAATATAAGAGTAATATGATAATTTTCTTCCTTAGCATACCCAGAAAGGTATAATTATGCAAGAGTTGCTACAGGCATACAGCAACTGGTAAAACCGGTGAAAAGCAGAAAGGGCAGGGGCTGCATGGACTAGATAGCCTCTATGCGATTGTTGGTAAAGAAGTTTTTTCCCAAGAACAGAAAAATATGCAGCATTCATAGATTTAGAAAAAGCATAACAGTAGATTGGGAAGGTATGTGCGACTTGTTGACCATGTATGGTGTGGGAGGGAAGGCATGAATAGCAATACAATCTTTTTATAGCAATGCAATGGCAAATGTGAAGGTAGGCGATAAGCTATTAAAGTTTCGAAATCGACATAGGAGTAAGGCTGGGAGGTGTCATGTCACCTTGGTTGCTTAATCTATACATAGACGGAGTGGTTCGAGTATGTAGGGCGGGATCAATGGGTATAGGAGCTAGGCTGGAATCTGAGGGAAGAGAGTGGAAGATGATTATAAGCCTATATGCAGACTATGCAGTCCTGTTGGCGGTAAATGTGGAAGAACTTTAGTGTGGTCACGGATTTCGACTGAAAAGAGGAAGTTAACTGTCAAATTAGGGAAATATAAGGTAATGCTGTTCGAGAGAAGAAAGCTTGAACTTATGGACAAAAATAAATTCAAGGAAGGAAATTATAAAAAACAAAATGTAGAATTCAACTAAAAAATTTAGAATTTGAAGCGGTTGAAAGTTTCAAGTATTTGAGAGCTGTAATGTGCAAATTTGATCAAATGGAGAGCGAGATAAAGAGAATTATGCAAGGGAGGAAGGTAATTGGTGAACTTAATTGTATCCTGAAAGAAAGTATGTAACCAGAGAATCGTGTGCTGCTCTTTAACACACTCTTCTAGAAGCGCGACATTGACAGTGACTAGGATCTACTGTATACAGAGCGGGAGATGAACGATCTAGGAATGTCAGCTAGTTTGAATAGGCTAGATGGACTGAGTAATAGGAGAGGTGTAAGTCTTTTGGAATAGAAGGGCAATTTTTGGGCATTTTAATGTAGAGTGGTTGAGTGGACGAAGAGCAATACTTTGAGATGATACAGATCATGTTTAGTGAATGGATGAGGTCTGAATGACATGAAAGATGCATGGCAGTCAGGTGAAATAAGCTAGTAGCGGAAGACCACCTATGGTATGAGAGAATTAGAAAAATAAGAGGAAAAGTTTCCACGAGTGGAAGGAACATTTTGGCTCTGTCAAAGGAAGCATTTTGTCATTGCCATTCTTTAGTGGGAGTTTTGCAGGAGGAAACTAGGCTGAGATTATTAGGCACCTTCATTTAACATTAACTATATTCTAGCTTTCTGTTCTTCAGGAGAAAAAATACTTTTGAAAGTATTTGCCAATGCAATAACAAAGTATTAGGCATATTAAATTAAAGGTAACTTTATATTTGCTACAGTGCACAGGTTTAGATTCTGCATTTACTTTTTTGTTGGGGTAAGAGAGGAAATGTTTTTATCATTCATAAGGGGAGGCGGTCATTCTTTATCAAAACTGCAATACTAACAATTGGAACAAAAACCTATAAATTACATAATACATTTATATACCCTCACTATAAAATGAGTGAAAGTGGAAGTAAAATGGCGTGCATTGTGGTGGTAACTCCGCTGTCTGCCTGCTGTGACTGGGACCTCTCTGAGAGGTCTAGGACGTGGGTGTCTTAGCTGGGGCCCCCAAAATTGACCTGGGCCTCAGTGTCTTCTCCTGGGCTACATATGTGTGAGAGTTTTTTGTTTTGTGCGGTGTTGTGTTGTCCCTATTCAGGCTCGGTCTCGAGTTGGCCACCCCCAGTTAAGGGTATGTGCCTGAGTATATACATACACAATATGAGTCGAACCATATTTACAGAAATACGCATAGTGGAGAGTTGAAGTTTAAGATCTTTGTGGTTTGAAGAAGCAATCCATCCAACGATCCTAATTCGCTGGGAGAGTGAATGTCGGAGATGTTCGTGGTGGCGCTTCTGTCTTCGGTAATCCGGCCAAACAGTGTCCTCCTCTTGCTCGGGGCAGTTTCTTTAAACTGTAGTTTGTTTTCTTGCGCTGTACCAAACCAGTTGAAATAATATAGTTAAATGGATGTTATGAGACCTCTCCTATAAATTTATTTTTAAACTCTTTAGAAAACTAATACTCTAATTATAGCTAGCTACAAACACTACATCTACTTTTAAAAATCATAATCCAATAGAAGTAAAGTTTCAGTCACATGTCCTAATGTTCTAACAACATTCTTATTTAACTTAATGCTTCAATATTTAAAATTCTTTGTTTAGACTAAAAGCTACAATCAAATTTATTGATTATGAAATATTATGCCCATTTTTAAGTAAATGCTTATGATTATTGTACCATGATTATTGAAGCCATGAAAAGAGTGAAGTTGGGGAAAGCACCAGGAACAGATGGAGTGTGTGGGGAAATGTTGAGGTATGGTGGTGAGATAGTGATAGAATGGGTATGGAAAATGTGCAAACTAGCATGGGAGAAGGGGAGTGCACCCGATGACTGGAAGACTGGCATAATAGTCCCCCTATATAAGGGCAAAGGGGAAAGAGGAGTGTGTGGTAACCACCGAGGAATATGTCTTCTAAGCGTAGTAGGGAAGGTATACAGTAGGGTAGTGATTGAGAGAGTGAGAGTGAGAACGGAGAAATGGATAGGCGACGAGCAGGGAGGTTTTAGGAAGGGAAGAGGATGTGTAGATCAGATTTTTACCCTGAATTGTGTTGTGGAGAAGTATCTGGAGAAGAAACAAAAGGTGTATGTTGCCTTTATGGACTTGGAGAAGGCCTATGACAGAGTGGATAGAGAAGGTTTGTGGAAAGTACTTAGAATATACGGAGTAGAGGGCAAGTTGCTGAAAGCAGTGAAGAGCATGTATGAGGGTGCAAAGGCGGCAGTACGTGTGGAGAGTGAGCAGAGCGAGTTCTTTGACCTGAATGTTGGTTTGAAACAGGGGTGTGTGATGTCCCCGTGGTTGTTTACTGTATATGGATGGAGTTATGAAAGAAATACTATCAAGAGCAGTGGATGTTGGTGTATCGCTGAAAAGGGAGGGAATTGAGTGGAAGCTACCTATACTGCTGTTTGCGGAGGATACAGTTCTGATGAGTGATAATGAATGGGAGTTGCAGGGTCTGGTAAATGAGTTTGGAACAGTGTGCAAAAAACGGAATTTGAAGGTAAATACGGGGAAGAGCAAGGTTATGGTCTTCGAAAGGGGTGAAGTCACAGAGTGTGAGGTGAAGCTGAACGGTCAGGCTATGGAGATCGTCAACTCTTTTAAGTATCTGGGCAGTGTGTTGAGTAAAGATGGGACTATGGATGAAGAGGTGCGGGAGAGGGTACAACATGGGAAGAGGGTTGTAGGAACGCTAAAAGCAGTAACAAGAAATAGGGTGGTCAGTATGGAAGTGAAGAAGTCCTTGCATGACAGTGTGGTAATCCCGACACTGACTTACGGAAGCGAAGCATGGACGTTGGTTGAGAGACTCAGACCAAGAGTGAGAGCAGTGGAAATGAATTACTTAAGGAGTGCGTGCGGAGTTACATGGAGGGATAGACAGACTAATGAGGAAGTAAGAAGGAGGTGTGGTGTGGAGGTAGATGTGCTGGAAAGTGTGAAAAGGAACAACTTGAGATGGTTCGGCCATATGGAACGTATGGAAAGCGAGAGAATGACTAAGAGGGTGTACGAGAGCGAGGTGGAGGGACAGAGGGGGAGAGGTAGACCGAATATGAGGTGGAAGGATGGAGTGAGGAAGTACATGAACGAAGGCGGTGCTGGTTGGGGGGAGGGGCGTCGACTGACTGGGGACAGAGGTGCATGGGGGCGGTTCGTTCGTGGCCACCCCTTCGGGGATCACGGCGTCAGGCAATAGATAGATAGATAGATTATTGTACCAATTTAAAAACTAGTCTTTCAGATTTTTAGTCTTCATTAAAGAACAAATATAAGTTCACTGTGTAAAGAGACAAAAGGCAAAGCTGCCTATATCAAGTAGGCCCTATCTCTCTAAGTTAAAAGCCATTACTTTGGGTGCACATCAATCTGAAAAGGCAATTACTTCACCTGGGCTTCTATACACCTGAAAAGTCAATTAATTTGGGCTTCTATATCTGAACAGACAATCACTGAGATTCTACAGTATACTCGGTCATTCTCTTTTTATTCTTTAGTATGCAATACCAAGACAAATTATCCGAAAGAATTCTAAATCTTACCAAATGCAGAATACTTAGGCTATACATATTTTGTTACGAAACTTATTAATCTCTGAACACTTGATTAGGATCAGACCACTATGCAATGCTAACAATAGTGAGGATTAGAAATTAGAAAGGAAAGTGAAAACTGACAAATTTGAAAATTAACAGGGATATGCGGAACGACTAAAGGGCATGGACGATTGGATATATCTAGGAAGTACTATAAACGAAGCATGGATAGGCACAAGAGAATCCAAGATTAAAGCAGCTGAAAAAGTATGTGGCACGATCCATGGCTCTAAAAGGAAGACAGATGAGCAACATGGGAAGATTGGTGACAAGTTTGAGTGACAAAATCTTGCTACAGAGATGTACAGAGATGCCAGAGGGAGGAAGAATTTAGAATGTTCCAGGTGATAGATTGAGGGACATGAATGGAGAGGTTGATTGTGGTGGATGTGTGGACAGATCTCTAGTAGTTTAGTTGTTAACCTCTGAAGTGCGCATGGGGGTAATTAGACACCTCTCCCTGTGCGCATGTATTTGAGGTGTTTCAGTCACTAAAATATTCATTGTACCATTAATAGCATTAATACTTATCCATATGCGCCTATTATTGGGTTGATTATAAAGGTATTAACCTGAAACAATAATAAAACGAGTGAAAACAGCGTTTGGATGGTCAAAATCGGAGATATAACCGGCGAGTTGTATAATGTATGGGTGAGGCAAGCTGCTTTCCCGCCAATTTCCCCCATGGCCACTGAGACACAGTCGATCGATATTCTCTCTCTCTCTCTCTTGCATTCGCTTGCTATCAGTGATGATCACACCCTGCAACCGGATTTCTAACGTTAGCACGAAAATATACCTCAGAATAAGGGAATAACAGGGAAAATAGGTGATAACTGAAGGAGAGGAGGAAAGTGGGGAAGGAGGGGAGGTAGAGGACTGAGAATTTGCATGGCCCAGGGGCCAAAAAAAAAATTTTTTTTTTTTTTTTTTTTTTTAGATGTCAAAAGTTGATTTTTTTTTTCTCGGACTCTTAAGAGTCTCCCCGCAGTTCCCGGGTTAAGAGTTGGGGGAAGGCAATGATCTCCACCTTGGAAATGGAGTTAAAATGAACAGGGCCCTTCTACAAACTCAGAAGTAGAAGCAACTAAAGACTAAAAATGGGAAAAGCTGCTGGAGTAAATAACAGGAGGTGAAATACCAGATATGGGAGAGATGAAGCTTTCGACAATTCATTAGGTTTGGAAATTAGGATTGGAAGCCGAAAGTGTACCCGAGGAAAGCAGGGATTGTTCCCCTGAACAAGGGTAAGGTTAGTATAGAGGAATATAAGAGTAATAGGAAAATTTGCTTCCTTAGCATACCCAGAAAGGTATATGCAAGAGTTGCTACAGACAGACAGCAACTGGTAACACCGGTGAAAAGCAGAAAGGTTTCAGAAAGGGCAGGGGCTTCGTGGACTAGATCGCTTCTATGCGATTGTTGGTAGAAAAGTATTTTCCCAAGAACAGACAAATATGCAGCATTCATAGATTTAGAAAAAGCATAAGACAGTAGATTGGGAAGGTATGCGAGACTTGTTTACCATATATGGTGTGGGAGGGAAGTTTCCAATAGCAATAAAATCTTGTTTATAGTTATGTAATGGCAAATGTGAAGGTAGGCAATAAGCTAAGCAAGTTTTGAAGTTGACGTAGGAGTAAGGCTGGGAGGTGTTATGTCACCTTGGTTGTTTAATCTATACATAGATATAGTGGTTATAGTATGTAGAGCGGGATCAATGGGTATAGAAGCTAGGCTGGAATCTGAGGGAAGAGAGTGGAAGATGATTATATGCCTATATGCGGACAATTCAGTCCTGTTGGCGGAAAATGTGGAAGAACTTTGGTGTGGTCACTGATTTTGACTGAAAAGAGGAAGTTAAAGGTCAACTTAGGGAAATAGAAGGTAATGCTGTGTGAGAGAAAAAAGCTTGAATCCAAGGCAAAATATAGATTCATTGAAGGAAATTATAGATTTTTAAAAAATTCAACTACAAAATGTAGAATTTGAAGAAGTTGAAAGTTGAAAGTATTTGGAAGCTGTACTGTGCAAATTTGGTAAAATGGAGAGAGAGATAAAGATAAAAATTAAAGGGAGGAAGGTAATTGGTGAACTTAATTGCATCCTGAAAGTAAGGAGGTCACCAGGGAACCGTGTGCTGCTCTTTAACACATGACATTGACAGTGACTATGATCTATGCAAACAGAGCGGGAGATGAACGATCTAGGAATGACTGCTAGTTTGAATAGGATAGATGAACTAAGTAATAGGGGAGGTAGAGTCTTCTGGAATGGAAGAGCAATCTTTGGGAATTTGAATGTAGAGTGGTTGAGTGGATGAAGAGCAATGCTTTGAGGTGATATGAGTCATGTGTAGTTAATGGAAGAGGTCAGAATGACAAGAAAGATACATAGCAGTCAGGTGAAATAAACTAGTAGCGTAAGACCACCCATGGTATGAGAGAAGTAGAAAAATAAAGGAAAAATTTCCACGAGTGGAAGGAACATTTTGGCACAGTCAAAGAAAGCATTTTGTCATTGCCATTCTTTAGTGGGAGTTTCACAGGAGGAAACTAAGCTGAGATTATTAGGCACCTTCATTTAATATTAACTATATTCTAGTGATCTGTTCTTCAGTAGAAAAAAAATACTTTGGAGTATTTGCCAATGCAATAGCAAAGTTTTAGGCATATTAGATTAAAAGCAACATTAAATTTGCTACAGTGGACATTTTTAGATTGTGCATTTACTCGTTTTGGGGGCAAGAGAGGATTTATTTATTTTTTTAATAATTCATAAGGGGAGGGAGAAGTCATCAAAATTGCAATGCTAACATTTGGAACAAGCCTATAAATTACAATAATATATCCATATATCCTCACTATAAAATGAGTGAAAGTAAGGTGGCGGGCATTTTGTTTTAAACTCCGCTGTCTGCCTGCTGAGACTGGACCTCTCCGGGAGGTCTTGGACCTGGGTGTCTTAGCTGGAGACTCCAAAATGGACCTGGACCTCAGGGGTCTTCTCCTGGGCTACCTAGGTGTGCTATAGTTTTGTTTTTGCTTTGCGTTATGTTGCGTTGTCCCTATTCGGGCTCTGTCTCGAGTTAGCCACCCCTAGCTAAGGGCTATGTGCCTGAGTATATACACACATAAAACGAGTCTACCATATTTACAGAAATCACGTGTAGTGGAGAGTTGAAGCTTAAGATCTTGTGTATAGAAGAAGCATTCCATCCCACGATCCTAATCCGTGGGGAGAGGGAATGTCGGGGGATGTTCGTGGTGGGGTTTCTGTCTTCGGTTATCTGGCCAAACAGCGTCCTCCTCTTGCTTGGGGCAGTTTCTTTAAACTGTAGTTGGTTTTCTTGCGCTGTACCAAACCAGTTGAAATAATATAGTTAAATGGAGGTTATATACATTCCTATACATTTATATTTTACCTTTTTAGAAAACTTACTCTAATTATAGCTAGCTACAAACTACATCTTTTAAAAATCATACAATCCAATAGAAGTAAGGTTTCAGTCACATGTCTTAATGTTCTAACAATTTTTGTATTTAACCTAATGCTTCAATATTTAAAATTATTTGTTCAGACTAAAAGCTACAATCAAATTTAGTGATTATGAAACACTAAACACATTAAGTAAATGCTTATGATTATTGTATCAATTTAAAAACTAGTCTTTCCGATTTTTGAGTTTCATTAAAGAACAAATATATGTTCACTGTGTAAGGAGACAAAAGGCAACGCTGCTTATATTAAGTAGACCCTATCCCTCGAAGTTGCAAGCCATTACTTTGGGTGCACATCAATCTGAAAAGGTAATTACTTTACCTGGGCTTCTATACATCTGAAAAGGCAATTAATTTGAGTTTCTATATCTGAACAGGCAATTACTGTGAGCTTCTACAGTATACTCTGTCATTCTCTATTCTTTAGTATGCAATATCAATACAAATTATCCAAAAGAATTCTAAATCCTAGCAAATGCTATTTCACTATAACACTATTTCAAATAGTGTTTTTGTTTTTGCTTTGCGTTATGTTGTCCCTATTCGGGCTCTTGTCTAGAGTTGGCCACCCCCAGCTAAGGGGTATGTGCCTGAGTATATACACACATAAAAAAAAAAATATAAAGTACAACCATATTTACAGCAATGACGCGTAGTGGAGAGTTGAAGTTTCAGATCTTGTGTATTGAAGAAGTAATCCATCCCTCGATCCTAATCCGCGGGGAGAGTGAATGTCGGGGATGTTCGTGGTGGGGTTTCTGTCTTCGGTTATCCATCCAAACAGCGGCGTCCTCCTGCTCGGGGCAGTTTCTTTAAACTGTAGTTTCTTGTCTTGCACTGTACCAAACCAGTTGAAATAATTAAATTAATGTTATGGCATCTCTCCTATACATTTATAGTTTACCCTTTTAGAAAACTAATACTCTAATTCTAGCTAGCTACATACACTACATATACTTAAAAAAATATACAATATATTAGAAGTAGGGTTTCAGTCACATGTCCTAATGTTCTAACAAAAATAAAATTTTAACCTAGCTAATGGTTCAACATTTAAAATGATTTGTTTAGACTAAAAATTACAGTCTAATTTATTGATTATGAAACACTAAAAACAAATATGTTTTGGTAAATGCTTATAATTACTTATTATAATTTCAGATAGTTAGTCTCCATTTAAGAACAAATATAAGTTAACTCACTGTTTCAGGAGACAAAAGGCAAAGCTGCCTATATCAAGTATTCCTCAAAGTTGAAAGCTATTCCTTTGGGCGCACATCAATCTGAAAAGGCAATTACTTCACCTGAGCTTATACACACTGAAAAGGCAATTACTTTGAGTTTCTATGTCTGAACAGGCAATTATTGCGAGCTTCTACAGTATATTGTAAACATTTGTTGGCTAAATAATACTTTTCACTTTCACCTACAGTATATCTGAACAGGCAAATACTTACGCTGGGCGTCTATACTTATGAAAGGGCAATTACTTTTAGCTTCTATACATCTGAAAAGGCAATTACTTTTAGTATCTATACATCTGAACAGAATTCCTTACCCTGGGCTTCTATACATCTGAAAATGTATTTACTTAGATTATCTATACATGCGGAAAGGTAATTACTTGCTCAGGGTTTATAGACATCTGAAAAGGAAATTACTTACCCCAAATTCAATCTAAAAATGGCAAGGATAATCTAAAGAGCTCAAACTCCTCAATTACGAGATTTTAGCCTTCTGGATTTTGTTTTTCTTTTGCTCTAACCTTACTCAGGAGACCGTACAGATACGCAGACAAGGGTTTCCACCTGAAAAGTAGGCATTAACTTACCCTGACTTCCACTTGAAAAAGGCAGTTACATACCATTACTTACAGAAAAAATACAATTGCTTATCCCGAATTCTAACTGTAAAAAAACAATTAATAAATAGGAATTTTAAAAGTCAATTATTTACCCCGACTACCGCCTGAAAATAAGTATTACTTAACCTGAATTCCACCTGAAAAAAGGCAATTACCTATCCTGAATGCCAACCGAAAAATCTATTACCTACCCCGAATTCCACCTGAAAATGGAAGTGACATATCCAGACTTCCACCTGAAACAAAATCAATTTCTTATACCGTTATTTACCTGCAAAAAGTGTCAGATTTTCACTTAAAAAAAAAAAAAAAAAAAAAAAATCAGCTGGAAAAAAAATATATAAATTACTTACCCCCCACATCCCCCTGAAAAAAGGCAGTTACTTTTAACATACACAAGAAAAAAGGCAATTTCTTACCTAGATTTCCACCTGAAAAATGCCAATAACTTTCCCACTTTCATCTAAAAGAAATAATTACTTGAGTTCCACCTGAAAAAAAAGTTACTTAGCCCACATTCCACCTGCAAACAAAAATATATATTCAATATATATATTTTACCGACCTCCACCCAATTTGAAAATCATTAACTTGCCCTGACATACAGAAAACAATGGTAATTACTTTCCCCGACCTCCAGTTAATTATATAAAGGAAATTACTTAAGTTTATTAACACCTGAAGAGGCAATTCCTTAACTCTATTAAAACATTAATAACAAACTATTACTTACCCCTATTAATATCAGAAAAACGGCAGTTACTCACCTACTTCCACATTAAATAAATGCCAATGCTTTACCTAATCCTCAAACCGGAAAATGGGCATTTACTTACCCCGAATTCCCCCTAAAAAAACAAATCCAACAGAAAAATAGACAATTGAAAATAAGGCGGTTACTTACCCCAAAATCGACCTGGAAAAAGGGAATTAGTTACATCGACTGCCACCTTATAAATAACTAAATTACTCGCCCTGATCTCAATCTGAAAAATGGCATGTACTTATCCCGCCTTTCACCTGAAAATAGGTAATTACTTACCAACTTCCACCTAAAAAAAATATATATATTTACCTAGACTTCCGGAAAAGGTAATTACTCAAAAATCCATCAGATAAAAATGACAAAACAAAGGTGCCTACTTACTCTGAATTCCACCTGAAAAGGGTAAATACCTACCCCCAAATTCCACCGGAAAAAAAGTATGTATTTGCCCAAACATTTACCTGAAAAAGGGAGTTTCTAGCCACAAGTTTTACCTGAAGAAAAGACATTTACTTTACCGGACTTTCACCTGAAAAATGGCATCTACTTACCTCGACTTTAACCTGGAAAAAAAGGCATTTACTTACGACTTTTACCGGATAAACAAATATTTATCGATATATCCCTGCATAAGAACAGTTACCAGATTTTCACCTGAACAAAACAAATATAAATAAATGCTTGCCTCGACTGAATAACGGCAGTTACTTACCCCTACTTACACCTGAAATATGACATTTACCACCTGAAACACTGCAATTATTTACCCAGGGCTCCACCTGAAAAGATTCATCTAACAAGAAAATTAAATACCAACTTTATTTAAAAATAAAGAAATTACTCACCTAGACTTCCACCTGAAAGGCAATTACCTACCTAAACACTCTTCCAAAAAGGCAGTTACCTACCCACACTTTCACCTGCAAAAAATGCAGTTAATTACGTAGAATTTGAGAAAAAACAATTACTTACCCACATTGAAACCCCCCCAAAAATACCTCTACCTAGCATCAGAAACCAAATAATACTTACAGACCTCCACCTGACAAAGTTCAGAAAAATAAGATGGTAAGAGCTAGTTCAGACAAAAATAAAGGTACAAACAAGTTCTGAAATATAAGAATCGGTTTTCGATGTCAATACGAACAAGTTCTGAGAAGAATATTGGTACGAGCAAGTTCTGAAAAAAATCGGTACGAGCAAGCTCAGAAAGAAAAGTTTACAAGGAATTACAGAAAAAGTTAATACGAAGTCTGTATGAGTACATTCAGATAAAAACTTACTAGTTCAGAAAAATTAAAGGGACAAGCAAAATGAGAAAATAGAAGTCTGTACTAGCATGTTCCATAAAGTAAATAAACAAGTAGGTACGAGCAAGTTCTGAAAACTATTCAGTACGAGCACGTTCCAAAAAATAGTCTGTAGGAGCAAGTTCTAAAAAAAAAAAAAGTGTAGGAGCAAAATTTGAAAAAAAAAATGAGCAAATTCTATTAAAAAGTTGGTACGAGCACATTCAGTAAATAAAAGTTGGTACGAGCAAGTTAAATGATCAGTACAAGCAAGTTATGAAAAAATTGTAGGTACGAGCAACTTCTGAAAAATAGTCGAAGAGCAAGTTCCGAACAAGAACGAGTAACCGGGCAAGTTCAGAGAAAAGAGGTACGATCAAGTTAAAAAATAAAGGTAAAAGCAAGCTCTGAAACGAAAGTCAGTACAGTCAAGTTATGAAAAATTAATTAAAGGTACGAGTAAGTTCAGATAAAGTCTATAATTATCAAACAAAAAAAGTTGGTATGAGCACATTCAGGAAACAAATAAAGACGGTACAAACAACTTCAGAAGTCTATACGAGTAAGTTCAGAAACAAAATAGGTAAGAGTATGTTCAGAAAAAAAGTGTGCATCAGCAAGGTAAAAAATAAGTCTGTATAAACAAGTATATATATAACAAAAAATAGAAAGTTCAGAAACAAATCTCCACTAGCATGTTTAGAAAATATAATCTGTACGAGCAAGTTTAAGAAATTAGGAAAAAACTACGTTGGTACGAGCTACTTGTGAAAAAAGTATAAAACAATTGTATGGGCATGTTCAAAAATAATAGGCATGAGTAATTTCCATAGAAAAGAGTCTACATTAAGTTCGAAAAGAATAATTGGCAAGAGCTAATTCAGTAAACAATCAAAACTTTGCGAGTAACTTCAGAAAATAATATTTGAATTTCAGAAAAAATATACTCTGTATAAGCAAATTCAGAAAAGTAAACACAAAAATTGTTACGAGCAAGTTTAGATACATGATACGAGCAAGTTCAGGAACAAAAGTTGGTACAAGCAGCATTTGATAAAATATATTTGGTACGAACACGTTCTGAAAGTAGGTACGAGCTAGTTCTGAAAAATAGGCGGTACGAGCAAGTTCTGAAAAATAGGCGGTACGAGCAAGTTCTGAAGAAAGGCGGTACGAGCAAGGTCTGAAGAAAGGCGGTACGAGCAAGGTCTAAAAAAGGCAGTACGAGTAATGTCTGAAAAAAGGCGGTATGAGCAAGGTCTGAAAAAAGGCGGTACGAGAAAGGTCAGAAAAAAAGCGGTACGAGCAAGGTCTATAAAAGGCGGTATGAGTAATGTCTGAAAAAAGGCGGTACGAGCAAGGTCTGAAGAAAGGCGGTACGAGCAAGGTCTGAAGAAAGGCGGTACGAGCAAGGTCTGAAGAAAGGCGGTACGAGCAAGGTCTGAAGAAAGGCGGTACGAGCAAGGTCTGACGAAAGGCGGTACGAGCAAGGTCTGAAGAAAGGCGGTACGAGCAAGGTCTGAAGAAAGGCGGTACGAGCAAGGTCTGAAAAAGGCGGTACGAGCAAGGTCTGAAGAAAGGCGGTACGAGCAAGGTCTAAAAAAGGCGGTACGAGTAATGTCTGAAAAAAGGCGGTACGAGCAAGGTCTGAAAAACGGCGGTACGAGTAAGGTCTGAAAAAAAGCGGTACGAGCAAGGTCTAAAAAAGGTGGTACGAGCAAGGTCTGAAGAAAGGCGGTACGAGCAAGGTCTGAGAAAAGGGGGTACGAGCAAGGTCTGAGAAAAGGGGGTACGAGCAGGTTCTGAAAAAAGAAGGTACGAGCAAGTTCTGAAAAAGGCGGTACGAGCAAGGTCTGAAAAAAGGCGGTACGAGCAAGGTCTGAAGAAAGGCAGTACGAGCAAGGTCTGAAGAAATGCGGTAAGAGTAAGGTCTGAAGAAAGGCGGTATGAGCAAGGTCTGAAGAAAGGCGGTACGAGCAAGGTCTGAAGAAAGGCGGTACGAGCAAGGTCTGACTAAAGGCGGTATGAGCATGGTCAGAAGAAAGGCGGTACGAGCAAGGTCAGAAGAAAGGCGGTACGAGCTAGGTCTGAAGAAAGGCGGTACGAGCAAGGTCCTAAAAAAGGCGGTACGAGCGAGGTATGAAGAAAGGCGGTACAAGCGAAGTCTGAAGAAAGGCAGTACGAGCGAGGTCTGAAGAAAGGCGGTACGAGCAAGGTCTGAAGAAAGGCGGTACGAGCAAGGTCTGAAGAAAGGCGGTACGAGCAAGGCCTGAAGAAAGGCGGTACGAGCAAGGTCTGAAGAAAGGCGGTACGAGCAAGGTCTGAAGAAAGGCGGTACGAGCAAGGTTTGAAGAAAGGCGGTACGAGCAAGGTCTGAAGAAAGGCGGTACGAGCAAAGTCTGAATAAAAGCGGTACGAGCAAGGTCTGAAAAGAGCGGTACGAACAGGGTCTGAAAAAAAGCGGTACGAGCAAGGTCTGAAAAAAAGCGGTACGAGCAAGGTCTGAAGAAAGGCGGTACGAGCAAGTTCTGAAAAAGGCGGTACGAGCAATTTCTAAAAAAAGGCGGCACAAGCAAGTTCTGAAAAAAGGCGGTACGAGCAAGTTCTGAAATAAAGCGGTACGAGCAAGGTCTGAAAAAAGGCGGTACGAGCAAGTTCTGAAAAAAGGCGGTACGAGCAAGTTCTGTAAAAAGGCGGTACGAGCAAGTTCTGAAAAAGGCAGTACGAGCAAGATTTGAAAAAAGGCGGTACGAGCAAGTTCTGAAAAAAGGCGGTACGAGCAAGTTCTGAAAAAAGGCGGTACGAGCAAGTTCTGAAAAAAGGCGGTACGAGCAAGTTCTGAAAAAAGGCGGTACGAGCAAGTTCTGAAAAAAGGCGGTACGAGCAAGTTCTGAAAAAGGCGGTACGAGCAAGTTCTGAAAAAGGCGGTACGAGCAAGTTCTGAAAAAAGGCGGTACTAGCAAGTTCTAAAAAAAGACGGTCCGAGCAAGGTCTGAAAAAAAAGACTGTACGAGCAAGGTCTTAAGAAAGGCGGTATGAGCAAGGTCTGAAGAAAGGCGGTACGAGCAGGTTCTGAAAAAAGGCGGTACGAGCAGGTTCTGAAAAAAGGCGGTACGAGCAAGTTCTGAAAAAGGCGGTACGAGCAAGTTCTGAAAAAAGGCGGTAAGAGCAAGTTCTGAAAACAGGCGGTACGAGCAAGTTCAGAAAAAAGACTGTACGAGCAAGTTCTGAAAAAAGGCGGTACGAGCAAGTTCTGAAAAAGGCGGTACGAGCAAGATCTGAAAAAAGGCGGTACGAGCAAGTTCTGAAAAAAGGAGGTACGAGCAAGTTCTGAAAAAAGGAAGTACGAGCAAGGTCTGAAGAAAGGCGGTACGAGCAAGTTCTGAAGTAAAGCGGTACGAGGAAGATCTGAAGAAAGGCGGTACGAGCAAGTTCTGAAGAAAGGCGGTACGAGCAAGGTCTGAAAAAAGGCGGTACGAGCAACGTCTGAAGAAAGGCAGTACGAGCAAGGTCTGAAGAAAGGCGGTAAGAGCAAGGTCTGAAGAAAGGCGGTACGAGCGAGGTTTGAAGAAAGGCGGTACGAGCGAGGTCTGAAGAAAGGCGTTACGAGCGAGGTCTGAAGAAAGGCGGTACGAGCGAGGTCTGAAGAAAGAGCAAGGTCTGAAGAAAGGCGGTACGAGCAAGGTCTGAAGAAAGACGGTATGAGCAAGGTCTGAAGAAAGGCGGTACGAGCAAGGTCTGAATAAAGGCGGTACGAGCAAGGTCTGAAAAAAGCGGTACGAACAAGGTCTGAAAAAAGCGGTACGAACAAGGTCTGAAAAAAAGCGGTACGAGCAAGGTCTGAAAAAGGCGGTACGAGCAAGTTCTGAAAAAGGCGGTACGAGCAAGTTCTAAAAAAGGCGGTACGAGCAAGTTCTGAAAAAGACGGTACGAGCAAGTTCTGAAAAAGGCGGTACGAGCAAGTTCTGAAAAAAGGCGGTACGAACAAGTTCTGTAAAAAGGCGGTACGAGCAAGTTCTGAAAAAGGCAGTACGAGCAAGATCTGAAAAAAGGCGGTACGAACAAGTTCTGAAAAAAGGCGGTACGAGCAAGTTCTGAAAAAGGCGGTACGAGCAAGTTCTGAAAAAAGGCGGTACGAGCAAGTTCTGAGAAAAGGCGGTACGAGCAAGTTCTGAAAAAGGCGGTACGAGCAAGTTCTGAAAAAGGCGGTACGAGCAAGTTCTGAAAAAAGGCGGTACTAGCAAGTTCTAAAAAAAGACGGTACGAGCAAGGTCTGAAAAAAGACGGTACGAGCAAGGTCTGAAGAAAGGCGGTACGAGCAAGATCTGAAGAAAGGCGGTACGAGCAGGTTCTGAAAAAAGGCGGTACGAGCAAGTTCTGAAAAAGGCGGTACGAGCAAGTTCTGAAAAAAGGCGGTAAGAGCAAGTTCTGAAAAAAGGCGGTACGAGCAAGTTCTGAAAAAAGACTGTACGAGCAAGTTCTGAAAAAGGCGGTACAAGCAAGTTCTGAAAAAGGCGGTACGAGTAAGATCTGAAAAAAGGCGGTACGAGCAAGTTCTGAAAAAAGGAGGTACAAGCAAGTTCTGAAAAAAGGAAGTACGAGCAAATTCTGAAAAAAGGCGGTACGAGCAAGGTCTGAAGAAAGGCGGTACGAGCAAGGTCTGAATAAAGGCGGTACGAGCAAGGTCTGAAAAAAGCGGTACGAACAAGGTCTGAAAAAAAGCGGTACGAGCAAGGTCTGAAAAAGACGGTACGAGCAAGGTCTGAAAAAAGGCGGTACGAGCAAGTTCTGAAAAAGGCGGTACGAGCAAGTTCTGAAAAAAGGCAGTAAGAGCAAGTTCTGAAAAAAGGCGGTACGAGCAAGTTCTGAAAAAAGACTGTACGAGCAAGTTCTGAAAAAAGACTGTACGAGCAAGTTCTGAAAAAAGGCGGTACGAGCAAGTTCTGAAAAAGGCAGTACGAGCAAGATCTGAAAAAATGCGGTACGAGCAAGTTCTGAAAAAGGAGGTACGAGCAAGTTCTGAAAAAAGGAAGTACGAGCAAGGTCTGAAGAAAGGCGGTACGAGCAAGGTCTGAAGTAAAGCGGTACGAGGAAGATCTGAAGAAAGGCGGTACGAGCAAGGTCTGAAGAAAGGCAGTACGAGCAAGGTCTGAAAAAAGGCGGTACGAGCAAAGTCTGAAAAAGCGGTACGAGCAAGGTCTAAAAAAGGCGGTACAAGCAAGGTCTGAAAAAAGGCGGTACGAGCAAGGTCTGAAGAAAGGCAGTACGAGCAAGGTCTGAAGAAAGGCGGTAAGAGCAAGGTCTGAAGAAAGGCGGTATGAGCAAGGTCTGAAGAAAGGCGGTACGAGCAAGGTCTGAAGAAAGGCGGTACGAGCAAGGTCTGACGAAAGGCAGTACGAGCATGGTCAGAAGAAAGGCGGTACGAGCAAGTTCAGAAAAAAGACTGTACGAGCAAGTTCTGAAAAAAGGCGGTACGAGCAAGTTCTGAAAAAGGCGGTACGAGCAAGATCTGAAAAAAGGCGGTACGAGCAAGTTCTGAAAAAAGGAGGTACGAGCAAGGTCTGAAGAAAGGCGGTACGAGCAAGTTCTGAAGTAAAGCGGTACGAGGAAGATCTGAAGAAAGGCGGTACGAGCAAGGTCTGAAGAAAGGCGGTACGAGCAAGGTCTGAAGAAAGGCGATACGAGCAAGGTCTGAAAAAAGGCGGTACGAGCAACGTCTGAAAAAAAGCGGTACGAGCAAGGTCTAAAAAAGGCGGTACGAGCAAGGTCTAAAAAAGGCGGTACGAGCAAGGTCTGAAAAAGGCGGTACGAGCAAGGTCTGAAGAAAGGCAGTACGAGCAAGGTCTGAAGAAAGGCGGTAAGAGCAAGGTCTGAAGAAAGGCGGTACGAGCGAGGTTTGAAGAAAGGCGGTACGAGCGAGGTCTGAAGAAAGGCGGTACGAGCGAGGTCTGAAGAAAGGCGGTACGAGCGAGGTCTGAAGAAAGGCGGTACGAGCAAGGTCTGAAGAAAGGCGGTACGAGCAAGGTCTGAAGAAAGACGGTACGAGCAAGGTCTGAAGAAAGGCGGTACGAGCAAGGTCTGAAGAAAGGCGGTACGAGCAAGGTCTGAATAAAGGCGGTACGAGCAAGGTCTGAAAAAAGCGGTACGAACAAGGTCTGAAAAAAAGCGGTACGATCAAGGTCTGAAAAAGGCGGTACGAGCAAGTTCTGAAAAAGGCGGTACGAGCAAGTTCTAAAAAAGGCGGTACGAGCAAGTTCTGAAAAAGGCGGTACGAGCAAGTTCTGAAAAAAGGCGGTACGAACAAGTTCTGTAAAAAGGCGGTACGAGCAAGTTCTGAAAAAGGCAGTACGAGCAAGATCTGAAAAAAGGCGGTACGAGCAAGTTCTGAAAAAAGGCGGTACGAGCAAGTTCTGAAAAAGGCGGTACGAGCAAGTTCTGAAAAAGGCGGTACGAGCAAGTTCTGAGAAAAGGCGGTACGAGCAAGTTCTGAAAAAGGCGGTACGAGCAAGTTCTGAAAAAAGGCGGTACTAGCAAGTTCTAAAAAAAGACGGTACGAGCAAGGTCTGAAAAAAGACGGTACGAGCAAGGTCTGAAGAAAGGCGGTACGAGCAAGGTCTGAAGAAAGGCGGTACGAGCAGGTTCTGAAAAAAGGCGGTACGAGCAAGTTCTGAAAAAGGCGGTACGAGCAAGTTCTGAAAAAAGGCGGTACAAGCAAGTTCTGAAAAAGGCGGTACGAGCTTGTTCTGAAAAAGGCGGTACGAGCAAGTTCTGAAAAAAGGCGGTACGAGCAAGTTCTGAAAAAAGGCGGTACGAGCAAGTTCTGAAAAAAAAAAAAGGCGGTACGAGCAAGTTCTGAAAAAAGGCGGTACGAGCAAGTTCTGAAAAAAGACGGTACGAGCAAGGTCTGAAAAAAGACTGTACGAGCAAGGTCTGAAGAAAGGCGGTACTAGCAAGTTCTGAAGAAAGGCGGTACTAGCAAGTTCTGAAAAAAGACAGTACGAGCAAGGTCTGAAAAAAGACTGTACGAGCAACGTCTGAAGAAAGGCGGTACGAGCAAGTTCTGAAGAAAGGCGGTACGAGCAAGTTCTGAAAAAGGCGGTACGAGCAAGTTTTGAAAAAGGCGATACGAGCAAGTTCTGAAAAAAGGCGGTACGAGCAAGTTCTCTAAAAAGGCGGTACGAGCAAGTTCTGAAAAAGGCAGTACGATTAAGATCTGAAAAAAGGCGGTACGAGCAAGTTCTGAAAAAGGCGGTACGAGCAAGTTCTGAAAAAGGCGGTATGAGCAAGTTCTGAAAAAAGGCGGTACGAGAAAGTTCTGAGAAAAGGCGGTACGAGCAAGTTCTGAAAAAAGGCGGTACGAGCAAGTTCTGAAAAAGGCGGTACGAGTAAGTTCTGAAAAAAGGCGGTACTAGCAAGTTCTGAAAAAGGAGGTACGAGCAAGTTCTGAAAAAAGGAAGTACGAGCAAGGTCTGAAGAAAGGCGGTACGAGCAAGGTCTGAAGTAAAGCGGTACGAGGAAGATCTGAAGAAAGGCGGTACGAGCAAGGTCTGAAGAAAGGCGGTACGAGCAAGGTCTGAAAAAAGGCGGTACGAGCAAAGTCTGAAAAAAGCGGTGCGAGCAACGTCTAAAAAAGGCGGTACGAGCAAGGTCTGAAAAAAGGCGGTACGAGCAAGGTCTGAAGAAAGGCAGTACGAGCAAGGTCTGAAGAAATGCGGTAAGAGTAAGGTCTGAAGAAAGGCGGTATGAGCAAGGTCTGAAGAAAGGCGGTACGAGCAAGGTCTGAAGAAAGGCGGTACGAGCAAGGTCTGACTAAAGGCGGTATGAGCATGGTCAGAAGAAAGGCGGTACGAGCAAGGTCAGAAGAAAGGCGGTACGAGCTAGGTCTGAAGAAAGGCGGTACGAGCAAGGTCCTAAAAAAGGCGGTACGAGCGAGGTATGAAGAAAGGCGGTACAAGCGAAGTCTGAAGAAAGGCAGTATGAGCGAGGTCTGAAGAAAGGCGGTACGAGCAAGGTCTGAAGAAAGGCGGTACGAGCAAGGTCTGAAGAAAGGCGGTACGAGCAAGGCCTGAAGAAAGGCGGTACGAGCAAGGTCTGAAGAAAGGCGGTACGAGCAAGGTCTGAAGAAAGGCGGTACGAGCAAGGTCTGAAGAAAGGCGGTACGAGCAAGGTCTGAAGAAAGGCGGTACGAGCAAGGTCTGAATAAAAGCGGTACGAGCAAGTTCTGAAAAAAGCGGTACGAACAAGGTCTGAAAAAAAGCGGTACGAGCAAGGTCTGAAGAAAAGCGGTACGAGCAAGGTCTGAAGAAAGGCGGTACGAGCAAGTTCTGAAAAAGGCGGTACGAGCAATTTCTAAAAAAAGGCGGCACAAGCAAGTTCTGAAAAAAGGCGGTACGAGCAAGTTCTGAAATAAAGCGGTACGAGCAAGGTCTGAAAAAAGGCGGTACGAGCAAGTTCTGAAAAAAGGCGGTACGAGCAAGTTCTGTAAAAAGGCGGTACGAGCAAGTTCTGAAAAAGGCAGTACGAGCAAGATTTGAAAAAAGGCGGTACGAGCAAGTTCTGAAAAAAGGCGGTACGAGCAAGTTCTGAAAAAGGCGGTACGAGCAAGTTCTGAAAAAAGGCGGTACGAGCAAGTTCTGAAAAAAGGCGGTACGAGCAAGTTCTGAAAAAAGGCGGTACGAGCAAGTTCTGAAAAAAGGCGGTACGAGCAAGTTCTGAAAAAAGGCGGTACGAGCAAGTTCTGAAAAAGGCGGTACGAGCAAGTTCTGAAAAAAGGCGGTACGAGCAAGTTCTGAAAAAAGGCGGTACTAGCAAGTTCTAAAAAAAGACGGTCTGAGCAAGGTCTGAAAAAAAGACTGTACGAGCAAGGTCTTAAGAAAGGCGGTATGAGCAAGGTCTGAAGAAAGGCGGTACGAGCAGGTTCTGAAAAAAGGCGGTACGAGCAGGTTCTGAAAAAAGGCGGTACGAGCAAGTTCTGAAAAAGGCGGTACGAGGAAGTTCTGAAAAAAGGCGGTAAGAGCAAGTTCTGAAAACAGGCGGTACGAGCAAGTTCAGAAAAAAGAATGTACGAGCAAGTTCTGAAAAAAGGCGGTACGAGCAAGTTCTGAAAAAGGCGGTACGAGCAAGATCTGAAAAAAGGCGGTACGAGCAAGTTCTGAAAAAAGGAGGTACGAGCAAGTTCTGAAAAAAGGAAGTACGAGCAAGGTCTGAAGAAAGGCGGTACGAGCAAGTTCTGAAGTAAAGCGGTACGAGGAAGATCTGAAGAAAGGCGGTACGAGCAAGTTCTGAAGAAAGGCGGTACGAGCAAGGTCTGAAAAAAGGCGGTACGAGCAAGGTCTGAAGAAAGGCGGTAAGAGCAAGGTCTGAAGAAAGGCGGTACGAGCGAGGTTTGAAGAAAGGCGGTACGAGCGAGGTCTGAAGAAAGGCGTTACGAGCGAGGTCTGAAGAAAGGCGGTACGAGCGAGGTCTGAAGAAAGGCGGTAAGAGCAAGGTCTGAAGAAAGGCGGTACGAGCAAGGTCTGAAGAAAGACGGTATGAGCAAGGTCTGAAGAAAGGCGGTACGAGCAAGGTCTGAATAAAGGCGGTACGAGCAAGGTCTGAAAAAAGCGGTACGAACAAGGTCTGAAAAAAAGCGGTACGAGCAAGGTCTGAAAAAGGCGGTACGAGCAAGTTCTGAAAATGGCGGTACGAGCAAGTTCTAAAAAAGGCGGTACGAGCAAGTTCTGAAAAAGGCGGTACGAGCAAGTTCTGAAAAAGGCGGTACGAGCAAGTTCTGAAAAAAGGCGGTACGAACAAGTTCTGTAAAAAGGCGGTACGAGCAAGTTCTGAAAAAGGCAGTACGAGCAAGATCTGAAAAAAGGCGGTACGAACAAGTTCTGAAAAAAGGCGGTACGAGCAAGTTCTGAAAAAGGCGGTACGAGCAAGTTCTGAAAAAAGGCGGTACGAGCAAGTTCTGAAAAAAGGAGGTACAAGCAAGTTCTGAAAAAAGGAAGTACGAGCAAATTCTGAAAAAAGGCGGTACGAGCAAGGTCTGAAGAAAGGCGGTACGAGCAAGGTCTGAATAAAGGCGGTACGAGCAAGGTCTGAAAAAAGCGGTACGAACAAGGTCTGAAAAAAAGCGGTACGAGCAAGGTCTGAAAAAGACGGTACGAGCAAGGTCTGAAAAAAGGCGGTACGAGCAAGTTCTGAAAAAGGCGGTACGAGCAAGTTCTGAAAAAAGGCAGTAAGAGCAAGTTCTGAAAAAAGGCGGTACGAGCAAGTTCTGAAAAAAGACTGTACGAGCAAGTTCTGAAAAAAGGCGGTACGAGCAAGTTCTGAAAAAGGCAGTACGAGCAAGATCTGAAAAAAGGCGGTACGAGCAAGTTCTGAAAAAGGAGGTACGAGCAAGTTCTGAAAAAAGGAAGTACGAGCAAGGTCTGAAGAAAGGCGGTACGAGCAAGGTCTGAAGTAAAGCGGTACGAGGAAGATCTGAAGAAAGGCGGTACGAGCAAGGTCTGAAGAAAGGCAGTACGAGCAAGGTCTGAAAAAAGGCGGTACGAGCAAAGTCTGAAAAAGCGGTACGAGCAAGGTCTAAAAAAGGCGGTACGAGCAAGGTCTGAAAAAAGGCGGTACGAGCAAGGTCTGAAGAAAGGCAGTACGAGCAAGGTCTGAAGAAAGGCGGTAAGAGCAAGGTCTGAAGAAAGGCGGTATGAGCAAGGTCTGAAGAAAGGCGGTACGAGCAAGGTCTGAAGAAAGGCGGTACGAGCAAGGTCTGACGAAAGGCAGTACGAGCATGGTCAGAAGAAAGGCGGTACGAGCAAGTTCAGAAAAAAGACTGTACGAGCAAGTTCTGAAAAAAGGCGGTACGAGCAAGTTCTGAAAAAGGCGGTACGAGCAAGATCTGAAAAAAGGCGGTACGAGCAAGTTCTGAAAAAAGGAGGTACGAGCAAGGTCTGAAGAAAGGCGGTATGAGCAAGTTCTGAAGTAAAGCGGTACGAGGAAGATCTGAAGAAAGGCGGTACGAGCAAGGTCTGAAGAAAGGCGGTACGAGCAAGGTCTGAAGAAAGGCGATACGAGCAAGGTCTGAAAAAAGGCGGTACGAGCAACGTCTGAAAAAAAGCGGTACGAGCAAGGTCTAAAAAAGGCGGTACGAGCAAGGTCTGAAAAAGGCGGTACGAGCAAGGTCTGAAGAAAGGCAGTACGAGCAAGGTCTGAAGAAAGGCGGTAAGAGCAAGGTCTGAAGAAAGGCGGTACGAGCGAGGTTTGAAGAAAGGCGGTACGAGCGAGGTCTGAAGAAAGGCGGTACGAGCGAGGTCTGAAGAAAGGCGGTACGAGCAAGGTCTGAAGAAAGGCGGTACGAGCAAGGTCTGAAGAAAGACGGTACGAGCAAGGTCTGAAGAAAGGCGGTACGAGCAAGGTCTGAAGAAAGGCGGTACGAGCAAGGTCTGAATAAAGGCGGTACGAGCAAGGTCTGAAAAAAGCGGTACGAACAAGGTCTGAAAAAAAGCGGTACGATCAAGGACTGAAAAAGGCGGTACGAGCAAGTTCTGAAAAAGGCGGTACGAGCAAGTTCTAAAAAAGGCGGTACGAGCAAGTTCTGAAAAAGGCGGTACGAGCAAGTTCTGAAAAAGGCGGTACGAGCAAGTTCTGAAAAAAGGCGGTACGAACAAGTTCTGTAAAAAGGCGGTACGAGCAAGTTCTGAAAAAGGCAGTACGAGCAAGATCTGAAAAAAGGCGGTACGAGCAAGTTCTGAAAAAAGGCGGTACGAGCAAGTTCTGAAAAAGGCGGTACGAGCAAGTTCTGAAAAAAGGCGGTACGAGCAAGTTCTGAGAAAAGGCGGTACGAGCAAGTTCTGAAAAAGGCGGTACGAGCAAGTTCTGAAAAAAGGCGGTACTAGCAAGTTCTAAAAAAAGACGGTACGAGCAAGGTCTGAAAAAAGACGGTACGAGCAAGGTCTGAAGAAAGGCGGTACGAGCAAGGTCTGAAGAAAGGCGGTACGAGCAGGTTCTGAAAATAGGCGGTACGAGCAAGTTCTGAAAAAGGCGGTACGAGCAAGTTCTGAAAAAAGGCGGTAAGAGCAAGTTCTGAAAAAAGGCGGTACGAGCAAGTTCTGAAAAAAGACTATATGAGCAAGTTCTGAAAAAAGGCGGTACAAGCAAGTTCTGAAAAAGGCGGTACGAGTAAGATCTGAAAAAAGGCGGTACGAGCAAGTTCTGAAAAAAGGAGGTACAAGCAAGTTCTGAAAAAAGTAAGTACGAGCAAGTTCTGAAAAAAGGCGGTACGAGCAAGGTCTGAAAAAAGGCGGTACGAGCAAGGTCTGAAGAAAGGCGGTACGAGCAAGGTCTGAAGTAAAGCGGTACGAGGAAGATCTGAAGAAAGGCGGTACGAGCAAGGTCTGAAGAAAGGCGGTACGAGCAAGGTCTGAAAAAAAGCGGTACGAGCAAGGTCTGAAAAAAAGCGGTACGAGCAAGGTCTAAAAAAGGCGGTATGAGCAAGGTCTGAAAAAAGGCGGTACGAGCAAGGTCTGAAGAAAGGCAGTACGAGCAAGGTCTGAAGAAATGCGGTACGAGCAAGGTCTGAAGAAAGGCGGTACGAGCAAGGTCTGAAGAAAGGCGGTACGAGCAAGGTCTGAAGAAAGGCGGTACGAGCAAGGTCTGAAGAAAGGCGGTACGAGGAAGGTCTGAAGAAAGGCAGTACGAGAAAGGTCTGAAGAAAGGTGGTACGAGAAAGGTCTGAAGAAAGGCGGTAAGAGCAAGGTCTGAAGAAAGGCGGTACGAGCAAGGTCTGAAGAAAGGCGGTACGAGCAAGGTCTGAAGAAAAGCGGTACGAACAAGGTCTGAAGAAAGGCGGTACGAGCAAGGTCTGAAGAAAGGCAGTGCGAGCAAGGTCTGAAGAAAGGCGGTACGAGCAAGGTCTGAAGAAAGGCGGTACGAGCAAGGTCTGAATTAAGGCGGTACGAGCAAGGTCTGAAGAAAGGCGGTACGAGCAAGGTCTGAATAAAAGCGGTACGAGCAAGGTCTGAAAAAAGCGGTACGAACAAGGTCTGAAAAAAGGCAGTACAAGCAAGTTCTGAAAAAAGGCAGTACGAGCAAGTTCTGAAAAAAGGCGGTACGAGCAAGTTCTGAGAAAAGGCGGTACGAGCAAGTTCTGAAAAAAGGCGGTACGAGCAAGTTCTGAAAAAGGCGGTACGAGCAAGTTCTGAAAAAGGCGGTACGAGCAAGTTTTGAAAAAAGGCGGTATGAGCAAGTTCTGAAAAAAGGCGGTACGAGCAAGTTCTGAAAAAAGGCTGTACGAGCAAGTTCTGAAAAAAGGCGGTATGAGCAAGTTATGAAAAAAGGCGGTACGAGCGAGGTCTGAAGAAAGGCGGTAAGAGCGAGGTCTGAAGAAAGGCGGTACAAGCGAGGTCTGAAGAAAGGCAGTACGAGCAAGGTCTGAAGAAAGGCGGTACGAGCGAGGTCTGAAGAAAGGCGGTACGAGCAAGGTCTGAAGAAAGGCGGTACGAGCAAGGTCTAAAGAAAGGCGGTACGAGCAAGGTCTGAAGAAAGGCGGTACGAGCAATTTCTGAAAAAAGGCGGTACGAGCAAGTTCTAAAAAAAGGCGGTACGAGCAAGTTATGAACACTAGTCTTAACCAGGCAAGCTCGGAAAAAATAAATTTACGAGCTAGTTTTGAAATAAGTTGGTTATGAAAAATAAATTGATACAAATAAGTTTGGAAAGAAAAGACTACCCTGATATTCAGAAAATAATAACGATGGCGCGAGTAATTAAAGAGAAAATTTTTGGTACAAGCAAATTCAGAAACAAAGTGTCAGTATGAGCAAATACAGAAGATACAAAATAAGTACCAGAAGAAAGTACAAGCAAGTTCAGAAACTATAATTGGTACAAGAAAATTCAGAGAAATTGTTTTTATAAGCAAATTCAGGTATATAAGAGTCTTTACGAATAAGTTAAGAAAAGACTAAGAGTATTTCAGAAAAGTCCATACGATAAAAGCGTCTGTACGAACTTCTAGAAAAGGTGGTACGAGCAAGTTCGATTAAGAAAAAGTGCGGTATGAACAGGTTCTTAAAAAAAGGACTGGGCACGCAGTTTATGGAAAATATACGAGCTAGTTCAGAACAAGTAAAGACGGTCTGAAGAAAGGCGGTACGAGCAAAGTCTGAAGAAAAGCGGTACGAACAAGGTCTGAAAAAAGCGGTACGAGCAAGGTCTGAAAAAAAGCGGAACGAGCAAGGTCTGAAAAAAAGCGGTACGAGCAAGGTCTGAAAAAAGCGGTATGAGCAAGGTGTGAAGAAAAGCAGTACGAGCAAGGTCTGAAGAAAAGCAGTACGAGCAAGGTCTGAAGATAGGCGGTACGAGCAAGTTCGATTAAGAAAAAGTGCGGTATGAACAGGTTCTTAACAAAAACGACTGGGCATGCAGTTCATCATGATACAGATCATGTTTAGTGAATGGACGAGGTCAGAATGACAAGAAAGATGCATGGCAGTCAGGTGAAATAAGCTAGTAGCGGAAGACCACCTATGGTATGAGAGAATTAGAAAAATAAGAGGAAAAGTTTCCACGAGTGGAAGGAACATTTTGGCTCTGTCAAAGGAAGCATTTTGTCATTGCCCAAGTGGGAGTTGTGCAGGAGGAAACTAGGCTGAGATTATTAGGCACCTTCATTTAACATTAACTATATTCTAACTTTCTGTTCTTCAGGAGAAAAAAATACTTTTGAAAGTATTTGCCAATGCAATAACAAAGTATTAGGCACATTAAATTAAAGGTAACATACATTTGCTACAGTGCACAGGTTAAGATTCTGCATTTACTTTTTTGTTGGGGGTAAGAGAGGACATGTTTTTATCATTCATAAGGGGAGGGGTCATTCCTTATCAAAATTGCAATACTAACAATTGGAACAAAAACCTATAAATTACACAATAAGGTCTGAAAAAAGCGGTACGAGGAAGGTCTGAAGAAAGGCGGTACGAGCAAGGTCTGAAGAAAGGCGGTACGAGCGAGGTCTGAAGAAAGGCGGTACGAGCGAGGTCTGAAGAAAGGCAGTACGAGCGAGGTCTGAAGAAAGGCAGTACAAGCGAGGTCTGAAGAAAGGCGGTACGAGCGAGGTCTGAAGAAAGGCGGTACGAGCAAGGTCTGAAGAAAGGCGGTACGAGCAAGGTCTAAAGAGAGGCGGTACGAGCAAGGTCTGAAGAAAGGCGGTACGAGCAAGGTCTGAAGAAAGGCGGTACGAGCAAGGTCTGAATAAAAGCGGTACGAACAAGGTCTGAAGAAAGGCGGTACGAGCAAGGTCTGAGAAAAGGCGGTACGAGCAAGTTCTGAAAAAAGGCGGTACGAGCAAGTTCTGAAAAAAGGCGGTACGAGCAAGTTCTGAAAAAAGGCTGTACGAGCAAGTTCTGAAAAAAGGCGGTACGAGCAAGTTATGAAAAAAGGCGGTAAGAGCAAGTTCTGAAAAAGGCGGAACGAGCGAGGTCTGAAGAAAGGCGGTACTAGCAAGTTCTAAAAAAAGACGGTACGAGCAAGGTCTGAAAAAAGACGGTACGAGCAAGGTCTGAAGAAAGGCGGTACGAGCAAGGTCTGAAGAAAGACGGTACGAGCAAGGTCTGAAGAAAGGCGGTACGAGCAAGGTCTGAAGAAAGGCGGTACGAGCAAGGTCTGAAGAAAGGCGGTACGAGCAAGGTCTGAAGAAAGGCGGTACGAGCAAGGTCTGAAGAAAGGCGGTACGAGCAAGGTCTGAAGAAAGGCGGTACGAGCAAGGTCTGAAGAAAGGCGGTACAAGTAAGGTCAGAAGAAAGGCGGTACGAGCAAGGTCAGAAGATAGGCGGTACGAGCAAGGTCTGAAGAAAGGCGGTACGAGCAAGTTCCTAAAAAAGGCGGTACGAGCGAGGTCTGAAGAAAGGCGGTACGAGCGAGGTCTGAAGAAAGGCGGTACAAGGGAGGTCTGAAGAAAGGCAGTACGAGCGAGATCTGAAGAAAGGCGGTACGAGCGAGGTGTGAAGAAAGGCGGTACGAGCAAGGTCTAAAGAAAGGCGGTACGAGCAAGGTCTGAAGAAAGGCGGTATGAGCAAGGTCTGAGAAAAGGCGGTATGAGCAAGTTCTGAAAAAAGGAGGTACGAGCAAGTTCTGAAAAAGGCGGTACGAGCAAGTTTTGAAAAAAGGCGGTACGAGCAAGTTCTGAAAAAAGGCTGTACGAGCAAGTTCTGAAAAAGGCGGTACGAGCAAGTTATGAAAAAAGGCGGTACGAGCAAGTTCTGAAAAAGGCGGTACGAGCAAGTTCTGAAAAAAGGCGGTACTAGCAAGTTCTGAAAAGAGACGGTACGAGCAAGGTCTGAAAAAAGACGGTACGAGCAAGGTCTGAAGAAAGGCGGTACGAGCAAGTTCTGAAGAAAGGCGGTACGAGCATGGTCTGAAGAAAGGCGGTACGAGCATGGTCTGAAGAAAGGCGGTACGAGTAAGGTCTGAATGCGGTACGAGCAAGATCAGAAGAAAGGCAGTACGAGCAAGGTCTGAAGAAAGGGGGTACGAGCGAGGTCTGAAGAAAGGCGGTACGAGCAAGGTCTGAAGAAAGGCGGTACGAGCAAGGTCTGAAGAAAGGCGGTACGAGCAAGGTCTAAAGAAAGGCGGTACGAACAAGGTCTGAAGAAAGGCGGTACGAGCAAGGTCTGAAGAAAAGCGGTACGAGCAAGGTCTGAAAAAGACGGTACGAGCAAGTTCTGAAAAAAGGCGGTACGAGCAACTTCTGAAAAAGGCGGTACGAGCCAGTTCTGAAAAAAGGCGGTACGAGCAAGTTCTGTAAAAAGGCGGTACGAGCAATTTCTGAAAAAGGCAGTACGAGCAAGATCTGAAAAAAGGCGGTACGAGCAAGTTCTGAAGAAAGGCAGTACAAGCGAGGTCTGAAGAAAGGCGGTACGAGCAAGGTCTGAAGAAAGGCGGTACGAGCAAGGTCTGAAGAAAGGCGGTACGAGCAAGGTCTAAAGAGAGGCGGTACGAGCAAGGTCTGAAGAAAGGCGGTACGAGCAAGGTCTGAAGAAAGGCGGTACGTGCAAGGTCTGAAGAAAGGCGGTACGAGCAAGGTCTGAAGAAAGGCGGTATGAGCATGGTTTGAAAAAAAGCGGTACGAGCAAGGTCTGAAGAAAAGCGGTACGAGCAAGGTCTGAAGAAAAGCGGTACGAGCAAGGTCTGAAGAATGGCGGTACGAGCAAGGTCTGAAGAATGACGGTACGAGCAAGTTCTGAAAAAGGCGGTACGAGCAAGTTCTGAAAAAAGGCGGCACAAGCAAGTTCTGAAAAAAGGCGGTACGAGCAAGTTCTGAAAAAAGGCGGTATGAGCAGGTTCTGAAAAAAGGAGGTACGAGTAAGTTCTGAAAAAGGCGGTACGAGCAAGTTCTGAAAAAAGGCTGTACGAGCAAGTTCTGAAAAAAGGAAAAAGGCGGTACGAGCAAGTTCTGAAAAAGGCGGTACGAGCAAGGTCTGAAAAAAGACGGTTCGAGCAAAGTCTGAAGAAAGGCGGTACGAGCAAGGTCTGAAGAAAGGCGGTACGAGCATGGTCTGAAGAATGGCGGTACGAGCATGGTCTTAAGAAAAGCGGTACGAGTAAGGTCAGAAGAAAGGCGGTACGAGCAAGGTCAGAAGAAAGGCGGTACGAGCAAGGTCTGAAGAAAGGCGGTACGAGCAAGGTCTGAAAAAAGGTGGTACGAGCGAGGTCTGAAGAAAGGCGGTACGAGCGAGGTCTGAAGAAAGGCGGTAAGAGCGAGGTCTGAAGAAAGGCGGTACGAGCAAGGTCTGAAGAAAGGCGGTACGAGCAAGGTCTGAAGAAAGGCGGTACGAGCAAGGTCTGAAGAAAGGCGGTACGAGCAAGGTCTGAAAAAAGGCGGTACGAGCAACTTCTGAAAAAAGGCGGTACGAGCAACTTCTGTAAAAAGGCGGTACGAGCAAGTTCTGAAAAAGGCAGTACGAGCAAGATCTGAAAAAAGGCGGTACGAGCAAGTTCTGAAAAAAGGCGGTACGAGCAAGTTCTGAAAAAAGGCGGTACGAGCAAGTTCTGAAAAAAGGCGGTACGAGCAAGTTCTGAAAAAAGGCGGTACGAGCAAGTTCTGAAAAAAGGCGGTACGAGCAAGTTCTGAAAAAAGGCGGTACGAGCAAGTTCTGAGAAAAGGCGGTTCGAGCAAGTTCTGAAAAAAGGCGGTACGAGCAAGTTCTGAGAAAAGGCGGTACGAGCAAGTTCTGAAAAAGGCGGTACGAGCAAGTTCTGAAAAAGGCGGTACGAGCAAGTTCTGAAAAAGGCGGTACGAGCAAGTTCTGAAAAAAGGCGGTACGAGCAAGTTCTGAAAAAGGCGGTACGAGCAAGTAATGAACACTAGTCTTAACCAGGCAAGCTCAGAAAAATTAAATTTACGAGCTAGTTTTGAAATAAGTTGGTTACGAAAAATAAATTGGTACGAATAAGTTTGGAAAGAAAAGACTACCTGGATATTCAGAAAATAATAACGATGGTGCGAGTAATTAAAGAGAAAAATGTTGGTACAAGCAAATTCAGAAACAAAGTGTCAGTATGAGCAAATACAGAAGATACAAAATAATTACCAGAAGAAAGTACAAGCAAGTTCAGAAACTATAATTGGTACAAGAAAATTCAGAGAAATTGTTTTTATAAGCAAATTCAGGTATATAAGAGTCTTTACGAATAAGTTAAGAAAAGACTAAGAGTATTTCAGAAAAGTCCATACGATAAAAGCGTCTGTACGAACTTCTAGAAAAGGTGGTACGAGCAAGTTCGATTAAGAAAAAGTGCGGTATGAACAGGTTCTTAAAAAAAGGACTGGGCACGCAGTTTATGGAAAATATACGAGCTAGTTCAGAACAAGTAAAGACGGTCTGAAGAAAGGCGGTACGAGCAAAGTCTGAAGAAAAGCGGTACGAACAAGGTCTGAAAAAAGCGGTACGAGCAAGGTCTGAAAAAAAGCGGTACGAGCAAGGTCTGAAAAAAAGCGGTACGAGCAAGGTCTGAAAAAAAGCGGTACGAGCAAGGTCTGAAGAAAAGCGGTAAGAGCAAGGTCTGAAGAAAGGCGGTACGAGCAAGGTCTGAAGATAGGCGGTACGAGCAAGTTCGATTAAGAAAAAGTGCGGTATGAACAGGTTCTTAAAAAAAGGACTGGGCATGTAGTTCATCATGATACAGATCATGTTTAGGTAATGGACGAGGTCAGAATGACAAGAAAGATGCATGGCAGTCAGGTGAAATAAGCTAGTAGCGGAAGACCACCTATGGTATGAGAGAATTAGAAAAATAAGAGGAAAAGATTCCACGAGTGGAAGGAACATTTTGGCATTGCCATTCTTTAGTGGGAGTTGTGCAGGAGGAAACTAGGCTGAGATTATTAGGCACCTTCATTTAACATTAACTATATTCTAGGTTTCTGTTCTTCAGGAGAAAAAAATACTTTTGAAAGTATTTGCCAATGCAATAACAAAGTATTAGGCATATTAAATTAAAGGTAACATTATATTTGCTACAGTGCACAGGTTTAGATTCTGCATTTACTTTTTTGTTGGGGGTAAGAGAGGAAATGTTTTTATCATTCATAAGGGGAGGAGGTAATTCTGTATCAAAACTGCAATACTAACAATTGGAACAAAAACCTATAAATTACATAATACATTTATATACCCTCCCTATAAAATGAGTGAAAGTGGAAGTAAAATGGCGTGCATTGTGGTGGTAACTCCGCTGTCTGCCTGCTGTGACTGAAACTCTCTGGGAGGTCTAGGACGTGGGTGTCTTAGCTGGGGCCCCCAAAATGGACCTGGGCCTCAGTGTCTTCTCCTGGGCTACATATGTGCGAAAGTTTTTTGTTGTGCTGTGTTGTGTTGTCCTTATTCAGGCTCTGTCTCGAGTTGGCCACCCCCAGTTAAGGGTATGTGCCTGAGTATATACATACACAAAATGAGTCTCGAACCATATTTACAGAAATGACGCATAGTGGAGAGTTGAAGTTTAAGATCTTTGTGGTTTGAAGAAGCAATCCATCCAGCGATCCTAATTCGCTGGGAGAGTAAATGTCGGGAATGTTCGTGGTGGGGCTTCTGTCTTCGGTAATCCGGCCAAACAGTGTCCTCTTGCTCGGGGCAGTTTCTTTAATATGTAGTTTGTTTTCTTGCGCTGTACCAAACTAGTTGAAATAATATAGTTAAATGGATGTTATGGGACCTCTCCTATAAATGTATTTTTAAACTCTTTAGAAAACTAATACTTTAATTATAGCTAGCTACAAACACTACATCTACTTTTAAAAATCATAATCCAATAGAAGTAAAGTTTCAGTCACATGTCCTAATGTTCTAACAACATATTCTTATTTAACTTAATGCTTAAATATTTAAAATTCTTTGTTTAGACTAAAAGCTACAATCAAATCTATTGATTATGAAATATTATGCCCATTTTGAAGTAAATGCTTATGATTATTGTACCAATTTAAAAACTAGTCATTCAGATTTTTAGTCTTCATTAAAAAACAAATATAAGTTCACTGTGTAAAGAGACAAAAGGCAAAGCTGCCTTTATCAAGTAGGCCCTATCTCTCTAAGTTAAAAGCTATTACTTTGGGTACACATCAATCTGAAAAGGCAATTACTTCACCTGGGCTTCTATACACCTGAAAAGTCAATTAATTTGGGCTTCTATATCTGAACAGGCAATTACTGTGAGCTTCTACAGTATACTGTCATTCTCTCTCTATTCTTTCATCAATAATAAATGCACTGAACTATCCAACTCTAGCTCTTCCCAAGCTTTCTGGCATCTAGCCAAAAACCTCTCCAACAATTTCTCTTCCTCGTCTTTCCCTCTCCTTTCCCACTCTGATGGCACAACCATCACTTCTTCCTCTGAAAAAGCTAAACTCTTCGCTCAAACTTTTGCTAGAAACTCTACCTTGTTTGATTCCGGTGCTATTCCTCCCTCACCGCCCTCCTCTCTCTTACTTATGCCTAATATCCTAATATCTTCTAAAGATGTATTTTCTACCCTCTCTGGGCTTAACACTAATAAGGCGTACAGTCCGGACGGTGTTCCTCCTGTTGTTCTCAAAAACTGTGCTTCCGTGCAGACTCCCTGCCTAGGCAAACTCTTTCGTCTCTGTCTATCCTCTAACGTCTTCCCTTCATGCTGGAAGTTTTCTCGCATTCAACCTGTCCCAAAGAAGGGTGACCGCTCTCAACCCTCCAACTGTCGTCCAATTGCTCTCATCTCTAGTCTTTCTAAAGTTTTTGAAACTATTCTTGCTTCCAAATTTCTTAAGCATTTCTCTCATAATCTGCTCTCAGATCGCCAGTATGGCTTCCTTAAGGGTCGCTCTACTGGTGATCTTCTTTCATATCTTACTAACTCTTGGTCATCCTCCTTTCAGGACTTCGGTGAGTTTTTTTCTATTGCACTAGACATATCGAAAGCCTTCGATAGAGTCTGGCATAAATCTTTAACACTCCAAGAGCGGGTGGTGGAGTATATTTGACTGTGCCGCCCAGCGGGTTTTTTGAACGTAAACTAGCTTGTTTCCGTGCTCGTTTTCATGCATAAACAAGAGCCAGAGCGTAATACAAGTATGTATCCCTGAAAGGGCGTTAATTCAGCTTTCCAATGACACCAGAACCATCCTTCACCGATCACTGGTTGTCTTGCAACGATCGTGCAACCGAAGGACAAAATTGGTAAAATACGGTAATTTTCTTACATTATTACGTGTGAAACGAGTGAGAGGGTGGAGTACAAAGGAGTACATCTCAGTAGCTCCACGGCCACCGGTCATGAGGAAACCTACGCTCCTTCCACCGCTCCGCTCTCTCTCGGAGCACATTACGTGCTCAAAATTGCACTCGACAATAGCCGTGACCCGCCACATAGGCCACATTTATTTCACTCAACAATAGCCGGGCGCTGCCAGTTAAGGGTTAATTTCTAAACTACCCTCCTTCGGTTTCTATCCCTCCATCTGTGCCTTTGTCTCTAATTTCCTTTCCGGCCGTTCCATAGCCGCGATTGTGGACGGCCATTGTTCACTTCCTCACCCTATAAACTCCGGTGTTCCTCAGGGCTCTGTCCTATCTCCTATTCTTTCTAATTTTTATAAATGATCTCCTTAACTGTACCTTAATTCCCATCCATTCATACGCAGACGACTCGACCTTACACTACTCCATTAGTTTTTCAGATCGCCCCAGCCAGCAATCCCTCAACGACAAACGTAATGAAGCCATAGAACTTTTAAATTCTGATCTAAATACTATTTCCAATTGGGGCAGAGAAAACTTTGTTAACTTCAATGCTTCCAAAACCCAATTTCTCCATCTATCTCCCAGCGGACTATCCCTTATTCTTCAACAATACAAAAATCAACCCTTCATCTTCTCTCAATATTCTTGGCGTCTCTTTTTCTTCTGCTCTCATTTGGAAGGACCATATTACCAGTCTTGCTAAGGCAGCCTCCCAGAAGCTGGGTGTGCTCAACCGCCTTAGGGGGTTCTTTTCCCCTGCACAGCTTCTTGCTCTGTACAGGGGCATAGTGCGCCCTTGTATTGAGTATTGTTCACATGTGTGGGGAGGTTCCTCTCACACCGCTCTCCTAGACAAAGTTGAAAGGAAGGCCTTTCGTATCATTAACTCCCGTCCACTCACCAACTCTGCAATCTCTCTCTCTCCGCTGCAATGTTGCATCTCTCTCGCTATTCTATCGCTACTATAATAATCAGTGTTCCTCAGAGCTATCCCAGTGCATACCACCTCCTTTACGTAGGGCACGTGGTACCCGTCTTGCAACTCAATCCCACCCCTACTCTGTGCAACTCTCCAACCCAAGAGTGAAACTTTACTCTCATACTTTCTTCTACTCAACAGCTGAGCTCTGAAACTCTCTCCCAGAATCAGTCTTTCCCTCTTCCTATGACTTAAATTGCTTCAAACTCAGTGTGTCCAGGCATTTTGGCTCTAACGTCCCTTGATTTTGGCCCTGTCACTCTTTCAACTATGGGGGAGGCACTCGCTATAGGCAGTTAGGCCTTTTGCCTCCCTCAATCACAGAATAACAAAATAAAATAAAATCCAATAACAAGACAAATTATCCGAAAGAATTTAAAATCTTACCTAATGCAGAATACTTAGGCTATATATATATTTTGTTACGAAACTTATTAATCTCTGAACACTATAATAGGATCAGACCACTATGCAATGCTAACAATAGTGAGGATATGAAATTAGAAAGGAAAGTGAAAACTGGCAAATTTGAAAATTAACAGTACTGTAGGCTACAGGGATATGCGGAAAGAGACTAAAGGGCATTTACGATAGGATATATCTAGGAAGTACTGAAACGAAGTAGGAATAGGCACAAGAGATTCCAAGATTAAAGCAGCTGAAAAAGTATGTGGCACGATCCATGGCTCTAAAAGGAAGACAGATGAGCAACATGGGAAGATTAGTGAAAAGTTTGAGTGACAAAATCTTGCTACAGAGATGTAAACGATGCCAGAGGGAGGAAGAATTTCGAATGTTCCAGGTAATAGAATGAGAGACATGATGGAGAGGTTGATTGTGGTGGATGAGTGGACAGATCTCTAGTAGTTTAGTTGTTAAGAGTTGGGGGAAGGCATTGATCTCTACCTTGGAAATGGAGTTAAAATGAACAGGGTCCTTCTACAAACACAGAAGTAGAACCAACTAATGACTAAAAATGGGAAAAGCTGCTGGAGTAAATAACATCAGGTGAAATACCAGATATAGGAGAGCTGAAGCTTTCGACATGATGCATAAGGTTTGCAAATTAGGATTGGAAGCCGAAAGTGTGTCCGAGGACTGGAGGAAAGCAGGGATTGCTCCGCTGAACAAGGGGAAGGTTAGTACAGGGGAATATAAGAGTAATAGGAAAATTTGCTTCCTTAGCATACCTAGAAATTTAATATGCAAGATTTTCTACAGGCAGACAGCAACTGGTAAGACCGGTGAAAAGCAAGGAGGTTTCAGAAAGGGCAGGGGCTGCGTGGACTAGATGCCTCTGAGATTGTTGGTAGAAAAATATTTCCCAAGAACAGACAAATATGCAGCATTCATAGAATTAGAAAAAGTATAAGACAGTAGATTGGGAAGGTATGCGAGACTTGTTGACCATATGGTGTGGGAGGGAAGTTATTAATAACAATAAAATCTTGTTTATAGGAATGTAATGGCAAATGTGAAGGTAGGCGATAAGCTAAGCAAGTTTTGAAGTCGACATAGGAATAAGGCTGGGAGGTGTCATGTCACCTTGTTTGTTTATTCTATACATAGAGTGGTTATAGTATGTAGAGCGGGATCAATGGGTATAGGAGCTAGGCTGGAACCTGAGGGAAGAGAGTGGAAGTTGATTATAAGCCTATATGTGGACGATGCAGTCCTGTTGGCAGAAACTGTGGAAGAACTTTAGTGTGGTCACTGATTTCGACTGAAAAGAGTAAGTTAAAGGTCAACTTAGGGAAATAGAAGGTAATGCTGTTCGAGAGAAGAAAGCTTGAACCCAAGGCAAAATATAGATTCATTGAAGGAAATAGAAAAATGTGTAAATTCAACTACAAAATATAGCATTTGAAGCAGTTGAAAGTTTCAAGTATTTGGGAGCTATACTGTGCAAATTTGGTAAAATTGAGAGCGAGATAAAGAGAAATATGCAAAGGAGGAAGGTAATTGGTGAACTTAAAGAAAGAAAGTATGTAACCAGAGAATCGTGTGCTGCTCTTTAACACACTCCTCTAGAAGCGCGACATTGACAGAGTGACTAGGATCTACTGTATACAGAGCGGGAGATGAACGATCTAGGAATGTCAGCTAGTTTGAATAGGCTAGATGGACTAAGTAATAGGAGAGGTGTAAGTCTTTTGAAATGGAAGAGCAATTTTTGGGCATTTGAATTTGGAGTGCTTGAGTGGACGAAGAGCAATACTTTGATATGATACAAGTCATGTTTAGTAAATAGACGAGGTCAGAATGACAAGAAAGATGCACGACAGTCAGGTGAAATAAGCTAGTAGCGGAAGACCACCTATGGTATGAGAGAATTAGAAAACTAAGAGTAAAAAATTCTGCGAGTGGAAAGAACATTTTGGCTCTGTCAAAGGAAACATTTTGTCATTGCTATTCTTTAGTGGGAGTTTTGCAGGAGGAAACTAGGCTGAGATTATTAGGCACCTTCATTTAACATTAACTATATTCTAGCTTTCTGTTCTTCAGGAGAAAAAAATACTTTTGAAAGTATTTGCCAATGCAATAACAAAGTATTAGGCATATTAAATTAAAAGTAACATTACATTTGCTACAGTGCACAGGTTTAGATTCTGCATTTACTTTTTTGTTGGGGGTAAGAGAGGAAATGTTTTTTATCATACATAAGGGGAGGGGTCATTCCTTATCAAAATTGCAATACTAACAATTGGAACAAAAAACTATAAATTACACAATAATACATTCATAATTATACCCTTACTATAAAATGAGTGAAAGTGGAAGTAAGGTGGCGTGCATTGTGGTGGTAACTCCGCTGTCTGCCTGCTGTGATTGGACCTCTCTGGGAGGTCTAGGACGTGGGTGTCTTAGCTGGGGCCCCAAAAATGGACCTGGGCCTCAGGGTCTTCTCCTGGGCTACATATGTGTGAGAGTTTTTTGTTTTGTGCTGTGTTGTGTTGTCCCTATTCAGGCTCTGTCTCGAGTTGGCCACCCCGAGTTAAGGGTATGTGCCTGAGTATATACGGTACATACACAAAATGAGTCTCCAACCATATTTACAGAAATGACGCATAGTGGAGAGTTGAAGTTTAAGATCTTTGTGGTTTGAAGAAGCAATCCATCCAACGATCCTAATCCGCTGGGAGAGTGAATGTCTGGGATGTTCGTGGTGGGGCTTCTGTCTTAGGTAATCCGGCCAAACAGCGTCCTCCTCTTGCTCGGGGCAGTTTCTGTAAACTGTAGTTTGTTTTCTTGCGCTGTACCAAACCAGTTGAAATAATATAGTTAAATGGATGTTATGGGACCTCTCCTATACATTTATATTTAAACTTTTTAGAATACTAATACTCTAATTATAGCTGGCTACAAACACTAAATCTACTTTTACTGGTGATGGGCTGGTCTATCAGAGTGAGAGCTGAGCGTTCTCTGCCATACCCATAGCTTACTCTGACTGTTCCCTTTAGTTATATATCTTCTAAATCTCAAGTGACTGCGTCTTTTCCGTGGATTGACCTCCCTACTGCCAACCTAGAAGTTGGCAGATTGGGAGCCAAAGAGTCACATTTTTCCCTTGCCCCTCAACTTTCCCTTCATAATTGCTGAGGGGCACAGGGCCTTGGGTGGGGTTTTGGTTTCCCGTGCGTTTCCGCACCCTCCTCAGCTCCCTGCCTAGGAGTGGCTTCGGTCACCCGGGCTTTGTTAGTGGTAAGCAGGGAGGGTTTTGTGGGGGTGCTCGTTTATGGCCTTGGCCTTGCTCAAGACCTTGGGGCTATTCGGCCAGACAGCCTGGGGAACAACAACAAGAACATCTACTTTTAAAAATCATAATCCAATAGAAGTAAGGTTTCAGTCACATGTCCTAATGTTCTAACAACATTCTTATTTAACTTAATGCTTCAATATTTATTTTATTTTTTTAGCCTGAAAGCTACAATCAAATATATTGATTATGAAATATTAAATCCATTTTTAAGTAAATGCTTATGATTATTGTACCAATTTAAAAACTAAGTCTTTCAGATTTTTAGTCTTCATTAAAGAACAATTAGAAGTTCACTGAGTATGGAGACAAAAGGCAACGCTGCCTATATCAAGTAGGCCCTATCCCTCGAAGTTGAGAGCCATTACTTTGGGTGCACATCAATCTGAAAAGGCAATTACATCACCTGGGCTTCTATACAGCTGAAAAGGCAATTAATTTGGGCTTCTATATCTGAACAGACAATCACTGAGATTCTACAGTATACTCTCTCATTCTCTTTCTATTCTTTAGTATGCAATACAAAGACAAATTATCCTAAAGAATTCTAAATCTTACCAAATGCAGAATACTTAGGCTATATATATTTTGTTACGAAACTTATTAATCTCTGAACACTTGATTAGGATCAGACCACTATGCAATGCTAACAATAGTGAGGATTAGAAATTAGAAAGGAAAGTGAAAACTGACAAATTTTAAAATTAACAGGGATATGCGGAACGACTAAAGGGCATGGACGATTGGATATATCTAGGAAGTACTATAAACGAAGTATGGATAGGCACAAGAGAATCCAAGATTAAAGCATTTGAAAAAGTATGTGGCACGATCCATGGCTCTAAAAGGAAGACAGATGAGCAACATGGGAAGATTGGTGACAAGTTTGAGTGACAAAATATTGCTACAGAGATGTGAAAGATGCCAGAGGGAGGAAGAATTTAGAATGTTCCAGGTGATAGAATGAGGGACATGAATGGAGAGGTTGATTGTGGTGGATGTGTGGACAGATCTCTAGTAGTTTAGTTGTTAAGAGTTGGGGGAAGGCAATGATCTCCACCTTGGAAATGGAGTTAAAATGAACAGGGCCCTTCTACAAACTCAGAAGTAGAAGCAACTAAAGACTAAAAATGGGAAAAGCTGCTGGAGTAAATAACATGAGGTGAAATACCAGATATGGGAGAGATGAAGCTTTCGACAATTCATTAAGTTTGGAAATTAGGATTGGAAGCCGAAAGTGTACCCGAGGAAAGCAGGGATTGTTCCCCTGAACTAGGGTAAGGTTAGTACAGAGGAATATAAGAGTAATAGGAAAATTTGCTTCCTTAGCATACCCAGAAAGGTATATGCAAGAGTTGCTACAGACAGACGGCAACTGGTAACACCGGTGAAAAGCAGAAAGGTTTCAGAAAGGGCAGGGGCTGCTTGGACTAGATCGCCTCTATGCGATTGTTGGTAGAAAAGTATTTTCCCAAGAACAGACAAATATGCAGCATTCATAGATTTAGAAAAAGCATAAGACAGTAGATTGGGAAGGTATGCGAGACTTGTTTACCATATATGGTGTGGGAGGGAAGTTTCCAATAGCAATAAAATCTTGTTTATAGGAATGTAATGGCAAATGTGAAGGTAGGCAATAAGCTAAGCAAGTTTTGAAGTTGACGTAGGAGTAAGGCTGGGAGGTGTTATGTCACCTTGGTTGTTTAATCTATACATAGATAAAGTGGTTATAGTATGTAGAGCGGGATCAATGGGTATAGGAGCCAGGCTGGAATCTGAGGGAAGAGAGTGGAAGATGATTATATGCCTATATGCGGACGATTCAGTCCTGTTGGCGGAAAATGTTTGAAGAACTTTGGTGTAGTCACTGATTTTGACTGAAAAGAGGAAGTTAAAGGTCAACTTAGGGAAATAGAAGCTAATGCTGTGCGAGAGAAGAAAGCTTGAACCCAAGGCAAAATATAGATTCATTGAAGGAAATTATAGAAAATTTTAAAATTCAACTACAAAATGTAGAATTTGAAGAAGTTGAAAGTTTCAAGTATTTGGGAGCTGTACTGTGCAAATTTGGTAAAATGGAGAGAGAGAGATAAAGATAAAAATTAAAGGGAGGAAGGTAATTGGTGAACTTAATTGCATCCTGAAAGTAAGGAAGTCACCAGGGAACCGTGTGCTGTTCTTTAACACACGACATTGACAGTGACTATGATCTATACAAACAGAGCGGGAGATGAACGATCTAGGAATGACTGCTAGTTTGAATAGGCTAGATGAACTAAGTAATAGGGGAGGTAGAGTCTTTTGGAATGGAAGAACAATCTTTGGGCATTTGAATGTAGAGTGGTTGAGTGGATGAAGAGCAATGCTTTGAGGTGATATGAGTCATGTTTAGTTTATGGAAGAGGTCAGAATGACAAGAAAGATACATAGCAGTCAGGTGAAATAAACTAGTAGCGTAAGACCACCCATGGTATGAGAGAAGTAGTAAAATAAAGGAAAAATTTCCACGAGTGGAAGGAAGATTTTGGCACGGTCAAAGGAAGCATTTTGTCATTGCCATTCTTTAGTGGGAGTTTCACAGGAGGAAACTAAGCTGAGATTATTAGGCACCTTCATTTAATATTAACTATATTCTAGTGATCTGTTCTTCAGTAGAAAAAAATACTTTGGAGTATTTGCCAATGCAATAGCAAAGTTTTAGGCATATTAGATTAAAAGCAACATTAAATTTGCTACAGTGCACATGTTTAGATTCTGCATTTACTCGTTTTGGGGGCAAGAGAGGATTTTTTTGTTTTGTTAATAATTCATAAGGGGAGGGAGAGGAGTCTTCAAAATTGCAATGCTAACATTTGGAACAAGCCTATAAATTACAATAATATATCCATATATCCTCACTATAAAATGAGTGAAAGTAAGGTGGCGGGCATTTTGTTTTAAACTCCGCTGTCTGCCTGCTGAGACTGGACCTCTCCGGGAGGTCTTGGACCTGTGTGTCTTAGCTGGAGACTCCAAAATGGACCTGGACCTCAGGAGTCTTCTCCTGGGCTACCTAGGTGTGCGATAGTTTTGTTTTTGCTTTGCGTTATGTTGTGTTGTCCCTATTCGGTCTCTGTCTCGAGTTGGCCACCCCTAGCTAAGGGCTATGTGCCTGAGTATATACACGCATAAAACGAGTCCAACCATATTTACAGAAATGACGCGTAGTGGAGTTGAAGCTTAAGATCTTGTGTATAGAAGAAGCATTCCATCCCTCGATCCTAATCCGTGGGGAGAGGGAATGTCGGGGGATGTTCGTGGTGGGGTTTCTGTCTTCGGTTATCCATCCAAACAGCGGCGTCCTCCTGCTCGGGGCAGTTTCTTTAAACTGTAGTTTCTTGTCTTGCGCTGTACCAAACCAGTTGAAATAATTAAATGAATGTTATGGCATCTCTCCTATACATTTATAGTTTACCTTTTTAGAAAACTAATACTCTAATTCTAGCTAGCTACATACACTACATATATTTAAAAAAAATATACAATCTATTAGAAGTAGGGTTTCAGTCACATGTCCTAATGTTCTAACAAAATTATAATTTTAACCTAGCTAATGGTTCAACATTTAAAATGATTTGTTTAGACTAAAAATTACAGTCTAATTTATTGATTATGAAACACTAAAAACAAATATGTTTTGGTAAATGCTTATAATTACTTATTATAATTTCAGATAGTTAGTCTCCATTTAAGAACAAATATAAGTTAACTCACTGTTTCAGGAGACAAAAGGCAAAGCTGCCTATATCAAGTATTCCTCAAAGTTGAAAGCTATTCCTTTGGGCGCACATCAATCTGAAAAGGCAATTACTTCACCTGAGCTTATACACACTGAAAAGGCAATTACTTTGAGTTTCTATGTCTGAACAGGCAATTATTGCGAGCTTCTACAGTATATTGTAAACATTTGTTGGCTAAATAATACTTTTCACTTTCACCTACAGTATATCTGAACAGGCAAATACTTACGCTGGGCGTCTATACTTATGAAAGGGCAATTACTTTTAGCTTCTATACATCTGAAAAGGCAATTACTTTTAGTATCTATACATCTGAACAGAATTACTTACCCTGGGCTTCTATACATCTGAAAATGTATTTACTTAGATTATCTATACATGCGGAAAGGTAATTACTTGCTCAGGGTTTATATACATCTGAAAAGGAAATTCTATCTATCTATCTATATGCTCAGGCCCAATCCCCATTTTGGGGGTAGCCGACTCAAGACAGAGCAAGAACAGGGAAAACACAAAAACAACATAAAACAAAAAATAAACACAGATAAAAACACAAACTCTCACACATCCAGGTCACCCAGGAGAAGACCCAGAGACCAGGGTTACCAAGGTCGCTCCAGCACTCCCCCGGCCCCTGACCACCCGGAGAGGTTCCGATCTCGGCAGGCAGACATGCAGCGGAGCCAAAGCCACAAGCCCTCCCACCACACTTCCAGGCACACCCTTCATATTAATCGTCTCCCCGGCCAGGCGCCTGATAGACTATTATCTAGTCCAACTTGCGCCCGACCCCTTACTCCAAATGACCACGTGTTCACTCAACTATTCACAAGCATTCTCCATTCACTCCTGTCCACCACCACTTCCCCTGCCTGATCTATAGTCATTCCTCTATCATCCAAAGCCTTTCTTACACAGTCTCTCCATCTCAATGGGGGTCTTCCTGCCCTTCTATCTCCCCTTGTACCTGACTCACATATTCTCTTTGGAAGCCTTTCATCTCCCATTCGTTCAACATGACCATACCAGCTCAGCACCCTTCTGTCCACTCTGGCTGACAAATGTTCTTGCTGCCCCACTCTCCTACGTATCTCTTCATTCCTCAATCTGTCTCTACGAGTAACTCCACACATACTCCTCAAGCAGCTCATCTCCATCACATCCAGCCCAGTAAGTAAAGGAAATTACTTACCCCAAATTCAATCTAAAAATGGCAAGGATAATCTAAAGAGCTCAAACTCCTCAATTACGAGATTTCAGCCTTCTGGATTTTGTTTTTCTTTTGCTCTAACCTTACTCAGGAGACCTTACAGATACGCAGACAAGGGTTTCCACCTGAAAAATAGGTATTAACTTACCCTGACTTCCACTTGAAAAAGGCAGTTACATACCATGACTTACAGAAAAAATACAATTGCTTATCCCGAATTCTAACTGTAAATAAACAATAAATAAATAGGAATTTTAAAAGTCAATTATTTACCCCGACTACCGCCTGAAAATAAGTATTACTTAACCTGAATTCCACCTGAAAAAAGGCAATTACCTATCCTGAATGCCAACCGAAAAAGCTATTACCTACCCCGACTTTCACCTGCAAAAATGTCAAGTTAAATATCCAGACTTCCACCTGAAAAAATTTAAAAATCTCTTACACCAATATTTACCTGCAAAATTTATTTCTCACCAGATGTTTAATTGGAAAAAAGTTACTTACCAGATTTTTACCTGGAAAAAAATCAATTACTTACCCCAACGTCCACCTGAAAAAAGGCAGTTACTTACCTACATATGAAAAGTTAATTTCTTAACCAGACTTCCTCCTGAAAAAACGGCAATTACTTACCAACTTCCACCTGAAACAAATATTACAGACTTCCACCCGATATGAAAAGCAATTACTTACCCCGAAATACAGTAAAATCGTAGTTACTTACCTCTATTAACACATAAGCAATTACTTACCCCTATTAACACGTGTAACAGGCAATAACGTACCCCTATCAACACCAGAAAAAGGCGGTTACTTACCAGAAGTTTTCCTGAAATAAGCTATTACCCTCACTTCTACTTAAGAAAGGCAATTAACTCAACTTCCAGAATAAAATAATTACTTGACCCGTCTTTAAACCCTTAAGAAAGGCATTTACTTACACCGAAATCCACCTAAAAGAAAGTAAATCCACCAGAAGAATAGGAAATTGAAAACAAAGGCGGTTACTTACCCCTAACTCCACCTAAAGGACATTACTTACCCCAAATTCCATCTGAAAAAGGTAATTACTAACCCAGAATTCCACCTGAAAAAATGGCGAATATCTTACCCCAAAATTCACCAAATAATGCTATTGAAAAAGCCGGTTACTTACCCCAAATTCCACCTGAATAAACAAAATTAGTTACCCCGACTTCCACCTATTAAATAACTAAATCACTTCCCTCCATTTCAACCTGAAAAAAGGCATTTACTTATCCCGACTGCCACCTGAAAAAAGAGGTTAGTTACAATTTTTTCATCTGAAAAAAATATATATTTATATTTATATATATATATATATATATATATATATATATATATACTGTATATATAGATTCCAGAAACAAAGGAGATTACCCAAAATCCATCAGAAAAATATCAATTGCGAAAAAAAACTTTGCTACTTACCCTGAACGCAATCTGAAAAAGGAAATTACTTACCCCAACTTCCACCTAAAAAACAAGGCATTTACTTGCTCAAAGTTCTGAAAAAACCGAAGTTTCACCTGAAGTTATTTACTTACCCCAACTTCCACCCGAAAAAATGGCAATTAAGTACCATGACTAAGACAATGAAATTACTTATCATGAATTGTACTTAAAAGAAAAAAACAATTAAAAGAAAGCGGTTACTTACTCAGACTTACACCTGAGAAAGGCAATTATTTACCCCGACTACCGACTACCGCCTGAAAAAAAAAAAAGTTTCTTACCTGGAATTCCACCTGACAAAATGCAATTACTTATCCTGAACTCCAACCGAAAAAGCTATTACTTACCCCGAATTCCACTTGAAAAAAGGCAGTTGCTTACCCAAACCTCCACCTGAAAATGGCAATTACATATCCATACTTCCACCTAGAAAAAAAAAAAAAAAAAAAAAATCTTACACCGTTATTTACCTGCAGTATTTTATCATATGTTCACTTGAAAATATGGAAGTTACTTACCAGATTTTCATCTGAAAACAAAAAAAACACTTGCCCCAAACTTCCCCCTGAAAAAAGGCAGTTACTTATCAACATACACCAGAAAAAAAGGCAATTTCTTATCTAGATTTCCACTTGCAAAAATGGCAATTACTTACCAAGACTTCCACCTGAAAAAGAGTTACTTAGCCCAAATTCCACCTGAAAAAAAAAAATTATACAAAAATATAACAAAGATAAATTTCACCTACCTCCACCCGATATGAAAAGCAATTACTTGCCCCAAAATAGAACAGTGGTGATTAATTTCCCCCCGACCTCCAGTTAATTATATAAAGGCAATTACTTTCCCCTATTAGCACCTGAATGACTCCATTACTTACCCCTATTAACACATGAATAACAGGCAATTACCTACCCCTATTATCACATTAATAAAATGCAAAAACATACCCCTATTAACAGAAACAATGACAGTTACTCGCCTATTTCCACCTGAAATTAATACTAATACTTCACCTAACTTCCATCTGAAAAAAACCCGTTACTTACCCAGTCTTCCATCCGAAAAAAAGTCAACCTACCCCAAACTCTTATCAGAAGGGACGCTAAGAAAAGGCGGTTACTTACCAGAATTCTACCTGAAAAATCTATGGATTACTCTGACTTTTACCTAAAAAAAAGTCAATTAACTACTTCCAGAAACACGCAATTACTCTACCAGTCGTCAAACCGGAAAGAAGGGCATTTACCTACCCCGAATTCCGCCTAAAAAAAAATCCACCAAAAGAATAGGCAATTGAAAAAGAGGCGGTTACTTACCCCAAACTCCACCGAAAGGAATTGACTTTCCCCAAATTCCACCTGAAAAAAGGAATAACTAACCCAGAACTCCACCTGAAAAACATGACATATCTTCCCATAAATTTCACCAAAAAAGGCGATTGAAAAAGCCGGTTACTTACCCCAGATTCCACCTGAAAAAATAAAAAAAAAGTTACTCAGCCCGACTTACACCTGAAAAAAAGGTATGTAGTTATCCCGCCTTCCACCTGGAAAAGGGCATTTACTTAACCCAACTGCCACCTGAAAATAGGTAATTACTTACCCCCAATTTCCACCTAAGACATTTACTTGCCCAAAATGCTACCTGAAAAAAAAAAGTGTCCTACCGTGATTTTCCCCTGAAAAGACATTTACTTAACCGGACTTTCACCATAAAGCAGTCTTTTACTTACCCCAAATTCCACCTGAAAAAAGTTAATTAGTTACGGACTTCCACCTAATAAATATCTAACTTATTCACCCCAATTTCCACATGAGAAAAGGCTTTTACTTATCCCGACTGCCACCTAAAAAGGTAATTAGTTACAAACATCCACCTAAAAAATAAATAAAAAAAAACAAGTGATATACCTAGATTCCAGAAAAACGGCAATTATCCCAAAACCCATCAGAAAAATGGCAATTGAGAACAAACCTGGCTACTTACCCTGAACGCAATCTGAAAAAGGCAATTACTTCCCAAATTCCACCTAAAACACAAAATGGCAATTACTTGCCCAAAGTTCTAACTGATAACGACAGTTCCTAACCGCAAGTGTCACCTGAAGAAAAGTCATTAATTACCCCGACGTCCATCCGAAAAAATGGCAATTAAGTGCCAGGACTTTAAAAAAAATAAAAATAACATTAATTATAATTTTTGAAAGACGTTTGAAAAAAGACGGTTATTTACCCCGACCTCCACCTGAAAAAAGGCAATTACATATCCTGAATTCCAACCGAAAAAGAGACTATTACCTACCCCGAATTCCACCTGTAAATGGAAATTACATATCCAGACTTCCACCTGAAACAAAATCAATTTCTTATACCGTTATTTACCTGCAAAAAGTGTCAGATTTTCACTTTACAAAAAAAAAAAAAAAAAAAATAACAGATTTTCACCTGGAAAAAAAAATATAAATTACTTACCCCCCACATCCCCCTGAAAAAAGGCAGTTACTTAACATACACAAGAAAAAAGGCAATTTCTTATCTAGATTTTCACCTGAAAAATTCCAATAACTTTTCCAGACTTTCATCTAAAAGTAATAATTACTTAGAGTTCCACCTGAAAAAAAAGTTACTTAGCCCACATTCCACCTGCAAAAAAAATAATATACATTCAATATATATATTTTACCGACCTCCACCCAATTTGAAAAACATTAACTTACCCTGACATACAGAAAACAATGGTAATTACTTTCCCCGACCTCCAGTTAATTATATAAAGGAAATTACTTAAGTTTATTAACACCTGAAGATGCAATTCCTTACCTCTATTAAAACATTAGTAAGCTATTACTTACCCATATTAATATCAGAAAGGCAGTTACTCACCTAGTTCCACATTAAATATATGTCAATGCTTTACCTAATCCTCAAACCGGAAAAAGGGCATTTACTTACCCCGAATACCACCTAAAAAAACATAAATCCAACAGAAAAATAGACAATTGAAAATAAGGCGGTTACTTACCCCAAAATCCACCTGGAAAAAGGGAATTAGTTACATCGACTCCCACCTTATAAATAACTAATTTACTCGCCCTGATCTCAATCTGAAAAATGGCATGTACTTATCCCGCCTTTCACCTGAAATAGGTAATTACTTACCAACTTCCACCTAAAAAAAAATAAAAAATATTTACCTAGACTTCCGGAAAAGGTAATTACTCAAAAATCCAGACAAAAATGACAAAACAAAGGTGCCTACTTACTCTGAATTCCACCTGAAAAGGGTAAATACCTACCCCCAAATTCCACTGGTAAAAAAGTATGTATTTGCCCAAACATTTACCTGAAAAAGGCAGTTTCTAGCCGCAAGTTTTACCTGAAGAAAAGAAATTTACTTTACCGGACTACCACCTGAAAAATGGCATCTACTTACCTCGACTTTAACCTGGAAAAAAGGCATTTACTAAGGACTTTTACCGGATAAACAAATATTTATCGATATATCCCTGCATAATAACAGTTACCACATTTTCACCTGAACAAAACAAATATAAATAAATGCTTGCCTCGACTGAATAACGGCAGTTACTTACCCCTACTTACACCTGAAATATGACATTTACCACCTGAAACACTTCAATTATTTACCCAGGGCTCCACCTGAAAAGATTCATCTAACAAGAAAATTAAATACCAACTTTAATTAAAAATAAAGAAATTACTCACCTCGGCTTCCACCTGAAAGGCAATTACCTACCTAAACACTCTTCCAAAAAGGCAGTTACCTACCCACACTTTCACCTGCAAAAAATGCAGTTAATTACGTAGAATTTGAGAAAAAACAATTACTTACCCACACTGAAACCTAAAAAAAAATACCTCTACTAGCATCAGAAACCAAATAATACTTACAGACCTCCACCTGACAAAGTTCAGAAAAGTAAGATGGTAAGAGCTACTTCAGACAAAAATAAAGGTACAAACAGGTTCTGAAATATAAGAGTCGGTTTTCGATGTCAATAATAAGTTCTGAGAAGAATATTGGTACGAGCAAGTTCTGAAAAAAATCGGTACGAGCAAGCTCAGAAAGAAAGTTTCACAAGGAATTACAGAAAAAGTTAATGTACGAGCACATTCAGAAAAAAATTACTAGTTCAGAAAAATTAGAGGGACAAGCAAAATGAGAAAATAGAAGTCTGTACTAGCATGTTCCACAAAGTAAGTAAACAAGTAGGTACGAGCAAGTTCTGAAAACTATTCAGTACGAGCACGTTCCGAAAAATAGTCTGTAGGAGCAAGTTCTAAAAAAGAAAGTGTACGAGCAAAATTTGAAAAAAAAAGTGAGCAAATTCTCCTAAAAAGTTGGTACGAGCACATTCTGTAAATAAAAGTTGGTACGAGCAAGTTAAATGATCAGTACAAGCAAGTTATGAAAAAATTGTAGGTACGAGCAACTTCTGAAAAATAGTCTAAGAGCAAGTTCCGAACAAGAACGAGTAACTGGGCAAGTTCAGAGAAAAGAGGTACGATCAAGTTAAAAAATAAAGGTAAAAGCAAGCTCTGAAACGAAAGTCAGTACGATCAAGTTATGAAAAATTAATTAAAGGTACGAGTAAGTTCAGATAAAGTCTATAATTAAAAAAAAAAAATTGGTATGAGCACATTCAGGAAACAAATACAGACGGTACAAACAAGTTCAGAAGTCTATACGAGTAAGTTCAGAAACAAAATAGGTAAGAGTATGTTCAGAAAAAAAGTGTGCATGAGCAAGGTAAAAAATAAGTCTGTATAAACAAGTATATATATAAAAGAAAAAATAGCAAGTTCAGAAACAAATCTCCACTAGCAAGTTTAGAAAATATAATCTGTATGAGCAAGTTTAAGAAATTAGGAAAAAACTACGTCGGTACGAGCTACTTGTGAAAAAAGTATAAAACAATTGTATGAGCATATTCAAAAATAATAGGCATGAGCAATTTCAGAAGAAAAGAGTCTACAAATAAGTTCTAAAAGAATAATTGGCAAGAGCTACTTCAGAAAACAATCAAAACTTTGCAAGTAACTTCAGAAAATAATATTTGAATTTCAGAAAAAATATACTCTGTATAAGCAAATTAAGAAAAGTAAACACAAAAGTTGTTATGAGCAAGTTTAGATACATGATACGAGCAAGTTCAGGAACAAAAGTTGGTACGAGCAGCATTTGATAAAATATATTTGGTACGAACACTTTCTGAAAGTAGGTACGAGCAAGTTCTGAAAAATAGGCGGTACGAGCAAGTTCTGAAAAATAGGCGGTACGAGCAAGTTCTGAAAAATAGGCGGTACGAGCAAGTTCTGAAGAAAGGCGGTACGAGCAGTTCTGAAGAAAGGCGGTACGAGCAAGGTCTGAAGAAAGGCGGTACGAGCAAGGTCTGAAGAAAGGCGGTACGAGCAAGGTCTGAAGAAAGGCGGTACGAGCAAGGTCTGAAGAAAGGCGGTATGAGCAAGGTCTAAAAAAGGCGGTACGAGTAAGGTCTGAAAAAAGGCAGTACGAGCAAGGTCTCAAAAAAGGCGGTACGAGTAAGGTCTGAAAAAAAGCGGTACGAGCAAGGTCTGAAAAAAAGCGGTACGAGCAAGGTCTAAAAAAGGCGGTACGAGTAATGTCTGAAAAAAGGCGGTACGAGCAAGGTCTGAAAAAAGGCGGTACGAGCAAGGTCTGAAAAAAGGCGGTACGAGAAAGGTCTCAAAAAAGGCGGTACGAGCAAGGTCTGAAGAAAGGCGGTACGAGCAAGGTCTGAAGAAAGGCGGTACGAGCAAGGTCTGAAGAAAGGCGGTACGAGCAAGGTCTGAAGAAAGACGGTACGAGCAAGGTCTGAAGAAAGGCGGTACGATCAAGGTCTGAAGAAAGGCGGTACGAGCAAGGTATGAAGAAAGGCGGTACGAGCAAGGTCTTAAGAAAGGCGGTACGAACAAGGTCTAAAAAAGGCGGTACGAGTAATGTCTGAAAAAAGGCGGTACGAGCAAGGTCTGAAAAAAGGCGGTACGATCAAGGTCTGAAGAAAGGCGTTACGAGCAAGATCTGAAGAAAGGCGGTACGAGGAAGATCTGAAGAAAGGCGGTACGAGCAAGGTCTGAAGAAAGGCGGTACGAGCAAGGTCTGAAAAAAGGCGGTACGAGCAAGGTCTGAAAAAAAGCGGTACGAGCAAGGTCTAAAAAAACGGTACGAGCAAGGTCTAAAAAAGGCGGTACGAGCAAGGTCTGAAAAAAGGCGGTACGAGCAAGGTCTGAAAAAAGACGGTACGAGCAAGGTCTGAAGAAAGGCGGTACGAGCAAGGTCTGAAGAAAGGCGGTACGAGCAAGGTCTGAAGAAAGGCGGTACGAGCAGGTTCTGAAAAAAGGCGGTACGAGCAAGTTCTGAAAAAAAGGCGATACGAGCAAGTTCTGAAAAAAGGCGGTACGAGCAAGTAATGAAAAAAGACGGTACGAGCAAGTTCTGAAAAAGGCGGTACGAGCAAGTTCTGAAAAAAAAGCGGTACGAGCAAATTCTGAAAAAAGGCGGTACGAGCAAGTTCTGAAAAAAGGCGGCACAAGCAAGTTCTGAAAAAAGGCGGTATGAGCAAGGTCTGAGAATAGGCGGTACGAGCAGGTTCTGAAAAAAGGCGGTACGAGCAAGTTCTGAAAAAGGCGGTACGAGCAAGTACTGAAAAAAGGTGGTACGAGCAAGTTCTAAAAAAAGGTGGTACAAGCACGTTCTGAAAAAAGGCTGTTCGAGCAAGTTCTGAAAAAAGGCGGTACAAGCAAGTTCTGAAAAAGGCGGTACGAGCAAGATCTGAAAAAGGCGGTACGAGCAAGTTATGAAAGAAGGCGGTACGAGCAAGATCTGAAAAAGGCGGTACGAGCAAGTTCTGAAAAATGGCGATACGAGCAAGTTCTGAAAAAAGGTCTGTAGAAAGGCGGTACGAGCAAGGTCTGAAGAAAGGCGGTACGAGCAAGGTCTGAAGAAAGGCGGTACGAGCAAGGTCTGAAGAAAGGCGGTACGAGCAAGGTCTGAAGAAAGGCGGTACGAGCAAGGTCTGAAGAAAGGCAGTACGAGCAAGGTCTGAAGAAAGGCGGTACGAGCAAGGTCTGAAGAAATGCGGTAAAGCAAGGTCTGAAGAAAGGCAGTACGAGCAAGGTCTGAAGAAAGGCAGTACGAGCAAGGTCTGAAGAAAGGCGGTACGAGCAAGGTCTGAAGAAAGGCGGTACGAGCAAGGTTTGAAGAAAGGCGGTACGAGCATGGTCTGAAGAAAGGCGGTACGAGCAAGGTCTGAAGAAAGGCGGTACGAGCAAGGTCTGAAGAAAGGCGGTACGAGCAAGGTCTGAAGAAAGGCGGTACAGGCAAGGTCTGAAGAAAGGCGGTACGAGGAAGGTCTGAGAAAAGGCGGTACGAGCAAGTTCTGAAAAAAAGCGGTACGAGCAAGGTCTGAAGAAAAGCGGTACGAGCAAGTTCTGAAAAAAGGCGGTACGAGCAACTTCTGAAAAAAGGCGGTACGAGCAACTTCTGAAAAAAGGTGGTACGAGCAAGTTCTGAAAAAAAAGGTGGTACGAGCAAGTTCTGAAAAAAAGGCGGTACGAGCAAGGTCTGAGAAAAGGCGGTACGAGCAAGGTCTGAGAAAAGGCGGTACGAGCAAGGTCTGAGAAAAGGCGGTACGAGCAGGTTCTGAAAAAAAGGCGGTACGAGCAAGTTCTGAAAAAAGGCGACACAAGCAAGTTCTGAAAAAAAGGCGGTATGAGCAAGGTCTGAGAAAAGGCGGTACGAGCAGGTTCTGAAAAACGGCGGTACGAGCAAGTTCTGAAAAAGGCGGTACGAGCAAGTACTGAAAAAAGGCGGTACGAGCAAGTTCTGAAAAAAGGCGGTATGAGTAATGTCTGAAAAAAGGCAGTACGAGCAAGGTCTGAAAAAAGGCGGTACGAGTAAGGTCTGAAAAAAAGCGGTACGAGCAAGGTCTGAAAAAAAGAGGTACGAGCAAGGTCTAAGAAAGGCGGTATGAGTAATGTCTGAAAAAAGGCGGTACGACCAAGGTCTGAAAAAAGGCGGTACGAGCAAGGTCTGAAGAAAGGCGGTACGAGCAAGGTCTGAAGAAAGGCGGTATGAGCAAGGTCTGAAGAAAGGCGGTACGAGCAAGGTTTGAAGAAAGATGGTACGAGCAAGGTCTGAAGAAAGGCGGTACGATCAAGGTCTGAAGAAAGGCGGTACGAGCAAGTTCTGAATAAAGGCGGTACGAGCAAGGTCTGAAGAAAGGCGGTACGAGCAAAGTCTGAAGAAAGGCGGTACGAGCAAGGTCTGAAGAAAGGCGGTAAGAGCAAGGTCTGAAGAAAGGCGGTACGAGCAAGGTCTGAAGAAAGGCGGTACGAGCAAGGTCTGAAGAAAGGCAGTACGAGCAAGGTCTGAAGAAAGGCGGTATGAGCAAGGTCTGAAGAAAGGCGGTACGAGCAAGTTATGAAAGAAGGCGGTACGAGCAAGATCTGAAAAAGGCGGTACGAGCAAGTTCTGAAAAATGGCGGTACGAGCAAGTTCTGAAAAAAGACTGTACGAGCAAGGTCTGAAAAAAGACGGTACGAGCAAGGTCTGAAGAAAGGCGGTACGAGCAAGGTCTGAAGAAAGGCGGTACGAGCAAGGTCTGAAGAAAGGCGGTACAAGCAAGGTCTGAAGAAAGGCAGTACGAGCAAGGTCTGAAGAAAGGCGGTACGAGCAAGGTCTGAAGAAAGGCGGTAAAGCAAGGTCTGAAGAAAGGCGGTACGAGCAAGGTCTGAAGAAAGGCGGTACGAGCAAGGTCTGAAGAAAGGCGATACGAGCAAGGTCTGAAGAAAGGCGGTACGAGCAAGGTCTGAAGAAAGGCGGTACGAGCAAGGTCTGAAGAAAGGCGGTACGAGCAAGGTTTGAAGAAAGGCGGTACGAGCAAGTCTGAAGAAAGGCGGTACGAGCATGGTCTGAAGAAAGGCGGTACGAGCAAGGTCTGAAGAAAGGCGGTACGAGCAAGGTCTGAAGAAAGGCGGTACGAGCAATGTCTGAAGAAAGGCGGTATGAGCAAGGTCTGAAGAAAAGCGGTACGAGTAAGTTCTGAAAAAGGCGATACGAGCAACTTCTGAAAAAAGGTGGTACGAGCAAGTTCTGAAAAAAAAGGTGGTACGAGCAAGTTCTGAAAAAAGCGGTACGAGCAAGGTCTTAGAAAAGGCGGTACGAGCAAGGTCTGAGAAAAGGCGGTACGTTCAGGTTCTGAAAAAAGACGGTACGAGCAAGTTCTGAAAAAAGGCGACACAAGCAAGTTCTGCAAAAAAGGCGTTATGAGCAAGGTCTGAGAAAAGGCGGTACGAGCAGGTTCTGAAAAACGGCGGTACGAGCAAGTTCTGAAAAAGGCGGTATGAGCAAGTACTGAAGAAAGGCGGTACGAGCAAGGTCTGAAGAAAGGCGGTACGAGCAAGATCTGAAAAAGGCGGTACGAGCAAGTTCTGAAAAATGGCGGTACGAGCAAGTTCTGAAAAAAGACTGTACGAGCAAGGTCTGAAAAAAGACGGTACGAGCAAGGTCTGAAGAAAGGCGGTACGAGCAAGGTCTGAAGAAAGGCGGTACGAGCAAGGTGTGAAGAAAGGCGGTACAAGCAAGGTCTGAAGAAAGGCAGTACGAGCAAGGTCTGAAGAAAGGCGGTACGAGCAAGGTCTGAAGAAAGGCGGTAAAGCAAGGTCTGAAGAAAGGCGGTACGAGCAAGGTCTGAAGAAAGGCGGTAAAGCAAGGTCTGAAGAAAGGCGGTACGAGCAAGGTCTGAAGAAAGGCGGTACGAGCAAGGTCTGAAGAAAGGCGATACGAGCAAGGTCTGAAGAAAGGCGGTACGAGCAAGGTCTGAAGAAAGGCGGTACGAGCAAGGTCTGAAGAAAGGCGGTACGAGCAAGGTTTGAAGAAAGGCGGTACGAACAAGTCTGAAGAAAGGCGGTACGAGCATGGTCTGAAGAAAGGCGGTACGAGCAAGGTCTGAAGAAAGGCGGTACGAGCAAGGTCTGAAGAAAGGCGGTACGAGCAATGTCTGAAGAAAGGCGGTATGAGCAAGGTCTGAAGAAAAGCGGTACGAGCAAGTTCTGAAAAAGGCGATACGAGCAACTTCTGAAAAAAGGTGGTACGAGCAAGTTCTGAAAAAAAAGGTGGTACGAGCAAGTTCTGAAAAAAGGCGGTACGAGCAAGGTCTTAGAAAAGGCGGTACGAGCAAGGTCTGAGAAATGGCGGTACGTTCAGGTTCTGAAAAAAGACGGTACGAGCATGGTCTGAAGAAAGGCGGTACGAGCAAGGTCTGAAGAAAGGCGGTAAGAGCAAGGTCTGAAGAAAGGCGTTACGAGCAAGGTCTGAAGAAAGGCGGTACGAGCAAGGTCTGAAGAAAGGCGGTACGAGCAAGGTCTGAAGAAAGGCGGTACGAGCAAGGTCTGAAGAAAGGCGGTACGAGCAAGGTCTGAAGAAAGGCGGTACGAGCAAGGTCTGAAGAAAGGCGGTACGAGCAAGGTCTGAAGAAAGGCGGTACGAGCAAGGTCTGAAGAAAGGCGGTACGAGCAAGGTCTGAAGAAAGGAGGTACGAGCAAGGTCTGAAGAAAGGCGGTACGAGCAAGGTCTGGAGAAAGGCGGTACGAGCAAGGTCTGAAGAAAGGCGGTACGAGCAAAGTCTGAAGAAAGGCGGTACGAGCAAGGTCTGAAGAAAGGCGGTACGAGCAAGGTCTGAAGAAAGGCGGTACGAGCAAGGTCTGAAGAAAGGCGGTACGAGCAAGGTCTGAAGAAAGGCGGTACGAGCAAGGTCTGAAGAAAGGCGGTACGAGCAAGGTCTGAAGAAAGGCGGTACGAGCAAGGTCTGAAGAAAGGCGGTACGAGCAAGGTCTGAAGAAAGGCGGTACGAGCAAGGTCTGAAGAAAGGCGGTACGAGCAAGGTCTGAAGAAAGGCGGTACGAGCAAGGTCTGAAGAAAGGCGGTACGAGCAAGGTCTGAAGAAAGGCGGTACGAGCAAGGTCTGAAGAAAGGCGGTACGAGCAAGGTCTGAAGAAAGGCGGTACGGGCAAGGTCTGAAGAAAGGCGGTACGAGCAAGGTCTGAAGAAAGGCGGTAAGAGCAAGGTCTGAAGAAAGGCGTTACGAGCAAGGTCTGAAGAAAGGCGGTACGAGCAAGGTCTGAAGAAAGGCGGTACGAGCAAGTTCTGAAAAAAGGCAGTACGAGCAAGTTCTGAAAAAAGGCGGCACGAGCAAGTTCTGAAAAAAGGCGGCACGAGCAAGTTCTGAAAAAAGGCGGCACGAGCAAGGTCTGAAGAAAGGCGGTACGAGCAAGGTCTGAAGAATGGCGGTACGAGCAAGGTCTGAAGAAAGGGGGTAAATGCTAGGTCTGAAGAAAGGCGGTACGAGCAAGGTCTGAAGAAAGGCGGTACGAGCAAGGTCTGAAGAAAGGCAGTACGAGCAAGGTCTAAAGAAAGGCGGTACGATCAAGGTCTGAAGAAAGGCGGTACGAGCAAGGTCTGAAGAAAGGCAGTACGAGCAAGGTCTGAAGAAAGGCGGTACGAGCAAGGTCTGGAGAAAGGCGGTAAAGCAAGGTCTGAAGAAAGGCGGTACGAGCAAGGTCTGAAGAAAGGCGGTACGAGCAAGGTCTGAAGAAAGGCGATACGAGCAAGGTCTGAAGAAAGGCGGTACGAGCAAGTTCTGAAGAAAGGCGGTACGAGCAAGGTCTGAAGAAAGGCGGTACGAGCAAGGTTTGAAGAAAGGCGGTACGAGCAAGTCTGAAGAAAGGCGGTACGAGCAAGTCTGAAGAAAGGCGGTACGAGCATGGTCTGAAGAAAGGCGGTACGAGCAAGGTCTGAAGAAAGGCGGTACGAGCAATGTCTGAAGAAAGGCGGTATGAGCAAGGTCTGAAGAAAACCGGTACGAGCAAGTTCTGAAAAAGGCGATACGAGCAACTTCTGAAAAAAGGTGGTACGAGCAAGTTCTGAAAAAAAAGGTGGTACGAGTAAGTTCTGAAAAAAGGCGGTACGAGCAAGGTCTTAGAAAAGGCGGTACGAGCAAGGTCTGAGAAAAGGCGGTACGTTCAGGTTCTGAAAAAAGACGGTACGAGCAAGTTCTGAAAAAAGGCGACACAAGCAAGTTCTGAAAAAAAGGCGTTATGAGCAAGGTCTGAGAAAAGGCGGTACGAGCAAGGTCTGAGAAAAGGCGGTACGAGCAAGGTCTGAGAAAAGGCGGTACGAGCAAGGTCTGAAAAAAGGCGGTACGAGCAAGTTCTGAAAAAAGGCGGTACGAGCAAGTTCTGAAAAAAGGCGGTACGAGCAAGTTCTGAAAAAGGCGGTACGAGCAAGTTCTGAAAAAGGCGGTACGAGCAAGTTCTGAAAAAAGGCGGTACGAGCAAGTTCTGAAAAAAGGCGGTACGAGCAAGTTCTGAAAAAAGGCGCTACGAGCAAGGTCTGGAGAAAGGCGGTACGAGCAAGGTCTGGAGAAAGGCGGTACGAGCAAGGTCTGGAGAAAGGCGGTACGAGCAAGGTCTGGAGAAAGGCGGTACGAGCAAGGTCTGAAGAAAGGCGGTACGAGCAAGGTCTGAAGAAAGGCGGTACGAGCAAGGTCTGAAGAAAGGCGGTACGAGCAAGGTCTGAAGAAAGGCGGTACGAGCAAGGTCTGAAGAAAGGCGGTACATGCAAGGTCTGAAGAAAGGCGGTACGAGCATGGTCTGAAGAAAGGCGGTACGAGCATGGTCTGAAGAAAGGCGGTACGAGCAAGGTCTGAAGAAAGGCGGTAAAAGCAAGGTCTGAAGAAAGGCGGTACGAGCAAGTTCTGAAAAAAGGCGGTACGAGCAAGGTCTTAGAAAAGGCGGTACGAGCAAGGTCTGAAAAAAGGCGGTACGTTCAGGTTCTGAAAAAAGACGGTACGAGCAAGTTCTGAAAAAAGGCGACACAAGCAAGTTCTGAAAAAAGTTCTGAAAAAAGGCGGCACGAGCAAGTTCTGAAAAAAGGCGGCACGAGCAAGTTCTGAAAAAAGGCGGCACGAGCAAGTTCTGAAAAAAGACGGTACGAGCAAGGTCTGAAAAAAGGCGGTACGAGCAAGGTCTGAAAAAAGGCGGTACGAGCAAGGTCTGAAGAAAGGCAGTACGAGCAAGGTCTGAAGAAAGGCGGTACGAGCAAGGTCTGAAGAAAGGCGGTACGAGCAAGGTCTGAAGAAAGGCGGTACGAGCAAGGTCTGAAGAAAGGCGGTACGAGCAAGGTCTGAAGAAAGACGGTACGAGCAAGGTCTGAAGAAAGACGGTACGAGCAAGGTCTGAAGAAAGGCGGTACGATCAAGGTCTGAAGAAAGGCGGTACGAGCAAGGTCTGAAGAAAGGCGGTACGAGCAAGGTATGAAGAAAGGCGGTACGAGCAAGGTCTGAAGAAAGGCGGTACGAGCAAGGTCTAAAGAAGGCGGTACGAGTAATGTCTGAAAAAAGGCGGTACGAGCAAGGTCTGAAAAAAGGCGGTACGATCAAGGTCTGAAGAAAGGCGGTACGAGCAAAGTCTGAAGTAAGGCGGTACGAGCAAGGTCTGAAGTAAGGCGGTACGAGGAAGATCTGAAGAAAGGCGGTACGAGCAAGGTCTGAAGAAAGGCGGTACGAGCAAAGTCTGAAAAAAGGCGGTACGAGCAAGGTCTGAAAAAAAGCGGTACGAGCAAAGTCTAAAAAAAGGCGGTACGAGAAAGGTCTGAATAAAGGCGGTACGAGAAAGGTCTGAATAAAGGCGGTACGAGCAAGGTCTGAAGAAAGGCGGTACGAGCAAGGTCTGAAGAAAGGCGGTACGAGCAAGGTCTGAAGAAAGGCGGTACGAGCAAGGTCTGAAGAAAGGCGGTACGAGCAAGGTCTGAAGAAAGGCGATACGAGCAAGGTCTGAAGAAAGGCGGTACGAGCAAGTTATGAAAGAAGGCGGTACGAGCAAGATCTGAAAAAGGCGGTACGAGCAAGTTCTGAAAAATGGCGGTACGAGCAAGTTCTGAAAAAAAAGGTGGTACGAGCAAGTTCTGAAAAAAGGCGGTACGAGCAAGGTGTGAAGAAAGGCGGTACGAGCAAGATCTGAAAAAAGCGGTATGAGCAAGGTCTGAAGAAAAGCGGTACGAGCAAGTTCTGAAAAAGGCGATACGAGCAACTTCTGAAAAAAGGTGGTACGAGCAAGTTCTGAAAAAAAAGGTGGTACGAGCAAGTTCTGAAAAAAGGCGGTACGAGCAAGGTCTTAGAAAAGGCGGTACGAGCAAGGTCTGAGAAAAGGCGGTACGAGCAGGTTCTGAAAAAAGGCGGTACGAGCAAGTTCTGAAAAAAGGCGACACAAGCAAGTTCTGAAAAAAAGGCGGTACGAGCAAGGTCTGAGAAAAGGCGGTACGAGCAGGTTCTGAAAAATGGCAGTACGAGCAAGTTCTGAAAAAGGCGGTACGAGCAAGGTCTGAAGAAAGGCGGTACGAGCAAGGTCTGAAGAAAGGCGGTACGAGCAAGGTCTGAAGAAAGGCGGTACGAGCAAGGTCTGAAGAATGGCGGTACGAGCAAGGTCTGAAGAAAGGCGGTACGAGCAAGGTCTGAAGAAAGGGGGTACGAGCTAGGTCTGAAGAAAGGCGGTACGAGCAAGGTCTGAAGAAAGGCAGTACGAGCAAGGTCTGAAGAAAGGCGGTACGACCAAGGTCTGAAGAAAGGCAATACGAGCAAGTTCTGAAAAAAGGCGGTACGAGCAAGTTCTGAAAAAAGGCGGTACGAGCAAGTTCTGAAAAAAGGCGGTGTGGATGGTGTAAACGAGAGTGGAGAAAGACTGAAAAATGTATGTGAAGAGTGTAGATTGAGTAGGTAATACGTTCTTCAAAAAAAGGCGTATACACAAGTACACCTGGCATAGACTTGTGAGGGGAGAGATTGTAGAGAGGGCATTGATGGATTATGTGCTGGTGACAAGGGAGAGATTGTGTAGACTGCTGGATGTGAATGTGATGAGAGGTGAGGCGGAGGGTATGTCAGATCATTACCTGGTGGAGGGAAAGCTAAGAGTTACAGGAGAATAAGAGACAAGCGTGAAGTAAGAGAGGTAATAAAAGTTAGTGAGTTAGAGAAGAGTGAAAAAGAGAGGGAGTACAAGGAAAGACTAAATGAAAAGTGGATGGAAGTGAGAGACATGGAAGAGAGAGAAGTAGAGGTTGAATGGCAACAGTTTAAGGAAGGAGTGAAAGCAAGTGCAGAGGTAGTATGCGGAAAAAGGAATGTAGGAGGCAGAGGTATCAGGAAGGGAAGCGAGTGGTGAAATGATACGGTGAGAAAGGCAGTTGAGGAGAAGAGACAGTGTTTTGAGAGGGTTTTACAGGATGGTAGTGTTGAGGGATGGGAGAGGTACAAGGAGAAAAGGAGAGAGGCAAAACTGAAAATTAGAGAAGCGAAAAAAGATGCAAACGAAAGGTGGGGCCAAAGGCTGAGTGAGAATTTTGAAGAACGAAAGAAGATGTTCTGGAAGGAGGTAAATAAAGTAAGGAAAGGAGGACAAAAGAGGGAAGAGTCAGTGAAAGATGAAAATGGAGAATTACTAGTGGAACCAGTTGAAGTGAGGAAAAGATATGCCGAGTATTTTGAATCTTTGTTAAATACAAGAGATGGAAGAGAAGCAGAGGTGGATGGAGATAGGTTACCCAGGCCACCCAGGTGGCAGGGAATGAATGAAAGGATTGAGGAAAATGAGGTGAAAGAAGCAGTGAAACAAATGAGAGTGGGAAAAGCAGAAGGTTTGGATGGTATTGCTGTGGAGTGTATAAAGAAGGGTGGAGATGTGATCATAGATTGGTGGGTGAGACTTTTCAATGTGTGCTTTGCTGTGTCAATGGTACCAATAGACTGGAAGAGTGCATATATTGTGCCGTTGTACAAAGGGAAGGGAGATCGGCAGGAGTGTTCAAGTTATAGAGGTATTAGTTTATTGTCAGTGGTTGGAAAGCTGTATGGCAGGGTGTTGATAGAGAGGATAATAAAGTGTATGGAAGTTGCAATAGGAGAAGAACAGTGCGGTTTTAGGAGGGGAAGAGGGTGCGTGGATCAGATGTTTGCAGTAAAACAGTTATGCGAGAAGTATTTAGAGAAGCATAAGGAGATATTTTGGGCTTTTATGGACTTGGAAAAAGCGTATGATCGTGTGGACCGTGAAGCAATGTGGAAGGTGTTAAGGATTTATGAAATAGGAGGAAATTTGTTAGAAGCAGTTAAGAGTTTTTATGAAGGGAGCAGAGCATGTGTGAGAGTAGGAAATGGTGAGTTGAGTGAATGGTTTGAGGTAAAGGTAGGTTTGCGACAGGGTTGTGTAATGTCACCATGGCTATTTAATATGTTTATGGATGGTGTGGTGAGGGAGGTGAAAAGGAGAACTATGGGAAGAGGATTGGGTTTAGTAGGAAAGAATGGTAGAGATTGGGAGTTGAATCAGTTGCTGTTCGCTGATGACACAGCATTGGTGGCGGATTCTGATGAGAAACTGCAGCGGGTAGTCAAAGAGTTTGGTGTGGATGTGGAAGGAGGAAACTGAAGGTGAACGTCAATAAAAGTAAAGTAATGGTGTGTAATAGGGGAGAGCATAGGGTGAATCTAGATGTGAGGCTGGATGGGGAAATATTGGAACAAGTAGAGTGTTTTAAATATCTAGGAGGAACGATAAGCAGGAGTGGAGGTATGGAAGTGAAGGTAAAACAGAGTGTGTGAAGGAAGGAAGGTTTTCTGAGCAATGGGAAGTATGTGGAAGACGAGAAATCTCTGAGTGAAAGTAAAAAGTGCACTGTATCAAGGAATTGTTGTGCCAACAGTGATGTATGGGGCTGAGACATGGGCTCTGAAGAAAAAGGAGAAAAGAGGGCTGGATGTGATGAAGATGAGCTGCTTGAGGAGTATGTGGAGTTACTCGTAGAGACAGATTGAGGAATGAAGAGATACGTAGGAGAGTGGGGCAGCAGGAACATTTGTCAGCCAGAGTGGACAGAAGGGTGCTGAGCTGGTATGGTCATGTTGAACGAATGGGAGATGAAAGGCTTACAAAGAGAATATGTGAGTCAGGTACAAGGGGAGATAGAAGGGCAGGAAGACCCCCATTGAGATGGAGAGACTGTAAGAAAAGCTTTGGATGATAGAGGAATGACTATAGATCAGGCAGGGGAAGTGGTGGTGGACAGGAGTGAATGGAGAATGCTTGTGAATAGTTGAGTGAACACGTGGTATTTGGAGTAAGGGGTCGGGCGCAAGTTGGACTATATAATAGTCCATCAGGCGCCTGGCCTTGGGAGACTATTAATATGAAGGGTGTGCCTGGAAGTGTGGTGGGAGGGCTTGTGGCTTTGGCTCCGCTGCATGTCTGCCTGCCGAGATCGGAACCTCTCCGGGTGGTCAGGGGCCGGGGGAGTGCTGGAGCGACCTTGGTAACCCTGGTCTCTGGGTCTTCTCCTGGGTGACCTGGATGTGTGAGAGTTTGTGTTTTTTATCTGTGTTTATTTTTTGTTTTATGTTGTTTTTGTGTTTTCCCTGTTCTTGCTCTGTCTTGAGTCGGCTACCCCCAAAATGGGGATTGGGCCTGAGCATATAGATAGATAGATAGACTAGCAAGTTCTGAAAAAGGCAGTACGAGCAAGATCTGAAAAAAGGCGGTACGAGCAAGTTCTGAAAAAAGGCGGTACGAGCAAGTTCTGAAAAAAGGCGGTACGAGCAAGTTCTGAAAAAAGGCGGTACGAGCAAGTTCTGAAAAAAGGCGGTACGAGCAAGTTCTGAAAAAAGGCGGTACGAGCAAGTTCTGAAAAAAGGCGGTACGAGCAAGTTCTGAAAAAAGGCGGTACGAGCAAGTTCTGAAAAAAGGCGGTACGAGCAAGTTCTGAAAAAAGGCGGTACGAGCAAGTTCTGAAAAAAGGCGGTACGAGCAAGTTCTGAAAAAAGGCGGTACGAGCAAGTTCTGAAAAAAGGCGGTACGAGCAAGTTCTGAAAAAGGCAGTACGAGCAAGATCTGAAAAAAGGCGGTACGAGCAAGTTCTGAAAAAAGGCGGTACGAGCAAGTTCTGAAAAAAGGCGGTACGAGCAAGTTCTGAAAAAAGGCGGTACGAGCAAGTTCTGAAAAAAGGCGGTACGAGCAAGTTCTGAAAAAAGGCGGTACGAGCAAGTTCTGAAAAAAGGCGGTACGAGCAAGTTCTGAAAAAAGGCGGTACGAGCAAGTTCTGAAAAAAGGCGGTACGAGCAAGTTCTGAAAAAAGGCGGTACGAGCAAGTTCTGAAAAAAGGCGGTACGAGCAAGTTCTGAAAAAAGGCGGTACGAGCAAGTTCTGAAAAAAGGCGGTACGAGCAAGTTCTGAAAAAAGGCGGTACGAGCAAGTTCTGAAAAAAGGCGGTACGAGCAAGTTCTGAAAAAAGGCGGTACGAGCAAGTTCTGAAAAAAGGCGGTACGAGCAAGTTCTGAAAAAAGGCGGTACGAGCAAGTTCTGAAAAAAGGCGGTACGAGCAAGTTTTGAAAAGTTGGTTATGAAAAATAAATTGGTACGAACAAGTTTGGAAAGAAAAGACTACCTGGATATTCAGAAAATAATAACGATGGTGCGAGTAATTAAAGAGAAAAATGTTGGTACAAGCAAATTTAGAAACAAAGTGTCAGTATGAGCAAATACAGAATATACAAAATAGTACCAGAAGAAAGTACAAGCAAGTTCAGAAACTATAATTGGTACAAGAAAATTCAGAGAAATTGTTTTTATAAGCAAATTCAGGTATATAAGAGTCTTTACGAATAAGTTAAGTTAAGAAAAGACTAAGAGTATTTCAGAAAAGTCTATACGATAAAAGCGTCTGTACGAACTTCTAGAAAAAGGTGGTACGAGCAAGTTTGATTAAGAAAAAGTGCGGTATGAACTGGTTCTTAAAAAAAGGACTGGGCACGCAGTTTATGGAAAATATACGAGCTAGTTCAGAACAAGTAAAGACGGTACGAGCTAGTTCAGGATATATATAAAAAAGTAGGTACGAGCTAAATCAGAAAATTAAGGGGGTAGTAGCTTGTTCCAAAAGTTAAAGCATAAAAATAGTGTGTTCAATCAAGTTCTGAAAAGAAAATCGGTACAAGCAAATTAAAAAAAAGTCTGTACGAGCAAGTTCTGAAAAAATGGTAAGCAATTTTTGATAAAAAGTAATTTTGTACATGCAAGTTCAGTAGGAGTAATAATTGTTTTGTATACGTGCAACTTTAGAGAAAGTCGGTATGAGAAAATGCAGGAAAGTCAGTACAAACAAGTTTTCCAATGTATTAACAATTTCTTGCTAGCAAGTTCGAGAATAAGAAAAAACAAATGGTACAAACAAGTTTAGAAAATAGACTGCACAAGCAAATTCAAAGTAAACACATTAGTTGGTGCTAGCAAGTTCAGAACAAAGTCTGTGCAAGCAAGTTCAGAACAAAGTCTGTGCAAGCAAGTTCAGAACAAAGTCTGTGCAAGCAAGTTCAGAAAAATATAAAAAGTCTGTACAAGCATGTTCATATAAAAAAATGGTAGCCTACAAGTTCAGAAAAAAAAGCACGAATAAGATTAGAACGAATTTGTACGTGGAAATTCAGAAAAAAATATAGATGGTGCAAGTATAGAAAACAAAGTTGGTATAGTTGCGGAAAGGAGTTTCTACACCGCCTTGGGTACTTACCTACTGTACCCCCTGACCAAAGGTGGCAGCGTTGCTCTAGTATTGTAAGTCTGTATGAATGAATGGGTCTTCGGTTTGTAACGAGGGACGTGATTGGTCTTAAGAGTTTGCTAGATATAATAGTTTGCAGTACGGTCTTTAACACAAATGATTGTATGAATCTTTATTAAATGCATTGTGTATGCCAATACAAAATAGTTAAAAGTATAGAACTTCAAAATATGTTTATGTTTAGTAGTACATGGTGTGCAGTCAGTAGCCATCATACATAAGTCAACCATACTTCATCAACGTGGAGTCTGGCGAGTTCGATTTGTTTCATATATATTTGTGCGAGATATTCGAAATGCCCATCTATCATCTTTAAATTTGAATTTATGCACGCACGTATATTTTGTTGAAAGGATAATTAGCATATTGCAAAATAATTAGCCAAAATACAAGTTGCAGTCCAGTTTCATTAATATAGATCAGACATGGATTATGTAAAATAATCGATAGGCGAGACTCATTGTAGAGCAAGGAAAACATTGTTATAAAATTGTGACAATTTGTATACTACCCGACATTACCTGTTTAGCAAGAGTAAAAAGGAAAACAAGCAACAACAGTCATACTGTTCCTTACAAGTTTGCTTGTAAACATTACTGCAAAAGTGAAGATTAATAAGGAGGAAAATAAGTCTAAATTATAACATCCATTATCACAATATAACTATAGTTTTCTCTGGTTTAGACATACTTGCGTGACCCGCCATCGAACGTAGTCATATTTACTTTCATCTACTACTGGCCTATATATAACTTACTTAAAATCCCTATTATCAAATGGGATCACACGTCGTGGGAATGAATATGCTATAATTAATGATATAGTAGAGATTTTCACTTACTCTAGCCGATTACTTGCGAAAACTACATAACATAATTAAGATTTCGTTAAACAAATACAGTATTGTCTTTTCATATATATTCAGTGAAATCCAAGGCAACTAATAATATTCTCACGCAATTGACAACAGGGATTGCCATTGGTCAATTATTCCTCTCTAACCTCTGAAACACAAATTACGGCAACTAAGCATTACTCTCGGCATAATCGGTAATCACACGCATACAGTGTGTGGCTCAATAAGCATTATTGGAGTGAATATAATGTTTTGTAGAGTATTATTTTCTGTTGCAAAATTAAACACTTGGCAAAGTAATTAAGTAACAATACTAAATTTAGTGGATGTTGGTGTATCGCTGAAAAGGGAGGGAATTGAGTGGAAGCTACCTATACTGCTGTTTGCGGATGATACAGTTCTGATGAGTGATAATGAATGGGAGTTGCAGGGTCTGGTAAATGAGTTTGGAACAGTGTGCGAAAAACGGAATTTGAAGGTAAATACGGGGAAGAGCAAGGTTATGGTCTTCGAAAGGGGTGAAGTCACAGAGTGCGAGGTGAAGCTGAACGGTCAGGCTATGGAGATCGTCAACTCTTTTAAGTATCTGGGCAGTGTGTTGAGTAAAGATGGGACTATGGATGAAGAGGTGCGGGAGAGGGTACAACAGGGGAAGAGGGTTGTAGGAACGCTAAAAGCAGTAACAAGAAATAGGGTGGTCAGTATGGAAGTGAAGAAGTCCTTGCATGACAGTGTGGTAATCCCGACACTGACTTACGGAAGCGAAGCATGGATGTTGGTTGAGAGACTCAGACCAAGAGTGAGAGCAGTGGAAATGAATTACTTAAGGAGTGCGTGCGGAGTTACATGGAGGGATAGACAGACTAATGAGGAAGTAAGAAGGAGGTGTGGTGTGGAGGTAGATGTGCTGGAAAGTGTGAAAAGGAACAACTTGAGATGGTTCGGCCATATGGAACGTATGGAAAGCGAGAGAATGACTAAGAGGGTGTACGAGAGCGAGGTGGAGGGACAGAGGGGGAGAGGTAGACCGAATATGAGGTGGAAGGATGGAGTGAGGAACTACATGAACGAAGGCGGTGCTGGTTGGGGGGAGGGGCGTCGACTGACTGGGGACAGAGGTGCATGGGGGCGGTTCGTTCGTGGCCACCCCTTCGGGGATCACGGCGTCAGGCAATAGATAGATAGATAGACTAAATTTATGCTACGCAATTAAGATAAAAATAATTATCATATATTTCGTAACACCGCGTGTAATTGTGTGTACATAATATTAGCCAATATATGCGTTTGCGAAAGCGTGCATGCATGTATGATTGCATATGCTTGTGGCGTGTTATAATGTAATAATTATAGTTTAGACAAATACAAATAAGTATAAGTTGTAAGAACAAATATAAAGTCTTCATGGTATATTTCTTTGAATTTAGTATTCATTCAATTTCTATATTTTACAACTATACATTACAGTGTATATACACAAGATTAAGCGACAAGGCATTTAACATAATGTTATGCCTTATGGCATGACATGCCTTATTTCATATAACACATGCCGTATGCATTACAGGATTTGTATGTGTATGGAAGAGACAAAAGGAAGAGACAGTAGGCTACTGTGCCCTCCCCAAATTTGTACTCCTAATGAGTACTCGACAGAGTACGCCACACTCCACAGGCTGTAAAACCTGCTGTGGCCCACAGCAGGTTTTGTAGCTGCTGGCCTAACTGTAACTAAAGAGGCAGTCTATTCATTATAGGTAGGGCAGAAATCATGACCCCTAGGGCCCTAACATATGTAACTAAAAAAGCACTATTCCTTATTCCCTGGCTGACCCTTCCTAAATGGTAAAACTATTAAATAAATTACTCTAGTTCTTTATGATTTATAGAAGTTGTAGTAGTCAAACTTTTTCGCCTACCTTTTACCTATAATTAATTAATTAGCCTATAGCCTAGTAACTAGAAAACCAATAAATCAAATACAAATAATCGATTAACCTAAACCGCGAATTGCTATAATATAAAATATAGCCACAAAGTTCTTTGTGACTATAACAGTGTAACATTTTATATTGCAGTGAAAGAGTATATCAATAATATGCCGTATACAATAGTTATGGTATAAAGCACAAACTCACATGCACAGCACTCGCATAATTATACGCACACTATACTCTACATTACAATACTCTAATGTCAATGCCTTAATGGGTGTGTGACTGTGATTGCATTTTGATTTCTGAAATATGTTTATCGAAAATTACACAATGTTTTGCTCTTGCCATGCATATGATGCCTAGTTAGGTACAGTTACATGTGTATTACTTTACATTATAAATTACAGGATTTCACTCTCCATAGCCCCCTAAAAATGCTTATTTTTTTAAACAAAAATCGCGGGGGTTACAGCCCCCCGGACCCCCCAGCTGCAAAGGCTCACCCACCCCCACCCCTGCTCAGGGGCCCCGCATATCCCCAGTGCCTAGGGCCCCATAACATGTAAATCCGGCCCTGCAAGGCGGGTGCAAAGAGGATAGAAAGAAAAACAGGTTATTTCCTCGCGGAAACTAGGGGTAGCAGCACTATCGTGGCGTATAATATTACAAGCCAACGGCCCCAGTGGTTATTCCTTATTAAATACTCTTTGATATCTGCGCGCCCGGCTTGTCTGCAGGGTTACCACAGTTATGGAAAGTCCGCATAATGAGGAGACGTTACATTAAGAGTGAATTAATGTGGGTAGAAAACACTTAAATGATTTATAACAAAAGCAAGAGGAAAAAATTAAGTATACATATACAATATACAAAATACTTATATGATGCAAGCTGTAACTCCAAGCAACACAAGAATGAAAATTTAATTTTTAATATACAGTATATTATTAGTTAAAAGTTATGTACTGTAGGTGTTACATTGTAAAGGTCCACTAAAACTTGAAATTTAGAAATACGTACTTTAAGTTATATTTATGACATCTAGGGATATTTTGTCCCAGCCTGTTTGACGTTGGTAAAATCCTCAATCTCACAACAATGACAATTTTAAGATGATCTGGCCTTTACAGTCGCCTTTACTTATGTCTAATGAACTCTAATGTTTACAGAGTCTCTGGATAACGTTGAATTGATTATTCATAACGTTATTAGTACAAAGTAGGGATTAATCCACATTATTAGGGACCCTCCCATTTTCCGTTGCGATCGTGCTGACATCTCTGGAACGCGCGAATTACTTTTCAGATTTGTGACTCAACCCTTTCGACTATCTATCTTTACTCTATGGGCGGGTGCCTCGCACTCACCGGAAGAGACTGATGTGATCCAAACGATTTCTCATGTATTCACCCATGCATTGGACACACCTTAATATCAATATATTCGTCTCAAAATGTAATAGTTAAGTAACACCCAGTTCTTAAAATTATTAATCAATTACAAACCCCAATGCACTTTAACAAGCTAATTAAAGCATATGGTCCTCCCGGGATTCGAACTCGGGACACCACACCCAGAACATAAGCATCTAAACCCATACACTACCACCACAGGTAATGGTTGAATACAAACATTACTAATGCAAACCAAAACTCTTCTATTATCATTGCTACACTCTTGCTTAATTAACCCACTGTTCTAAACATGTGGTTAGATAATATATATATATATGGCAAGCTTAAGTATAATGTTAATACATACACACATTTTAAGACAGTGCTCCCCACATAAGTGCAGTTTGTCTCTTGTCCTAATGGTGGCATTCCAGGCAACCCAGTTAAGGGCTGCTTCACTAGTCAAGTTCTTGGATTAGAAATCGGCACTTATAGTCCGACCCCAGGTCTGCCTTAGTGCATCTCCTCGCTAATACTCTTTATACCTAAGCGTCTCTTCAGCTCATCATTTGTTATTCTATCCTGCAGTTTGGCCCCACACATCCATCTCGCCATTCTCATCTCTTTACGTTCCATTCTGTTGACATCCTCTACTTTAACGGCCTATAAATATTAGCACACCCGTCTATATAATTTACCTTTATCAATCAATATCATGTTTTATGTATATATGAGAACATGGTTTCCATGGAAAGGAGAGCGTGTTGGTAATTTGGAAATATAATCACAGTAAAGTTCAAACTACCATTACACCACAAGTCACCATCTACAATGTTCGGTTATTTTTCGTATATTAAATGGAAAATAAACTTACCACAGTAGGCCTAATCGTTTATATTTTAATTAGTATAACTATAATAATAGTTTCCAATGCAAATCACGAGGATATACGGTATTGTCTCCAGGCGTACCAACAGTTTTATTCTGCACATCTTTCTAATCAAAATATAATCACATTAAGCACCTGTTATTTTGTTTAAATTTGAATATATAGCAAGTGGGTCAAAACTATTACATTGTTAAAGACAGTGGTAAGATTTTACGGTGTGACAGTTGCAAACCCCATCGATGTTTGTGTAGCCTATAGGTATGTTATATAATAGTCTTCAGTCCTATATATGTCCTTCCCTTCGCAAATTTATTATAAGAGATATAGGGTAAAACACAGTCTTGTCTGCATAATGACAAGTCCTGTTTTACGGGATTTCTGCTTTATAGAATTTTTTTCCCTCCTACCTTACTTGGGGGACCTTACAGTTGCGCGATCCAGTGCTGCTTTGGTAATTGCGTACATTTTATTTGCCCTCCCCTATAACATTTTCAGAGCCATCCACATCAAAATAACGTAAAGGTTAGTTTCTACCCACTTATTACTTTTAGGTTAGGTTAGGTTTCTTAGTTAGGTTCATGACAAGGGATCAGCTGGTAGGTATGGGATAAACTAGACACACATACTAGCTGGTAGGTAAGGGTTATTCTTGTATCCAACGTTCTAGGTTAGGTTACTGTTTTTTTCTTCAAAAAATCGCTAAACCCGAGCCAAGTTTTGGCAAATGTTGGCTCGGGTTTTCAAATTTTGGAGTTTAATGAGTTCCAAAAAACATGAAAACTCGAGCCAACTTTCAAAATTCAATTACTGTTTTTTTTTACTCTGAACAATACCCAAATCCGAGCCAACTTTTGCCAAAACTTGGCTCGGATTTTCACATTTTAACGTTTTCTTACTTTTCCATATTTTATTTTCAGAGTTCTTCCCATATTACCCCTATTTTTCCCCTTTTACCCCGCAATTTCCCTGATCTTCATAGCCCTCCCCACTAGTGGGGGCTGTTTTTAGATTGTTGGATTATGGGTAAATACTCATTTGCTGAAGTCCTTGGTATAAAACAACACTGTATATCAAAGAAAGGTCAATATACAGGAGGCGCTACAATATTGGTAAAAAATTAAGCTCAATAGCATGTGATTAAGCGATTTTTCTCCAAATTGTTGATGTAGGTGTCATTCCCGGGAAACTAACATAATACATATTATATGGATATTTACGTTTTAAGGGTTTGTTTACACTTCTTTTTCGTCTTTATCTCGTCGTTCAATAGATCGTTACTGTCAATAATAAATTACGGTTGCCAGCTTCACTTTAATTTTCGACACATACAGATTTGATGAATGGCATAGGATACATAGCTATATGCATTATTTTATATACCTACGGTAGTTCATCAACTAAACTTTCAAAATACGATTACCTTTAATTAATAGGCATAGATCAAATACAAAACAAAAATCATGGCCAATATACTGTATGTTAGTAAACTGCTATGTAGAAATGTTAATTGATAGTAAAATATATTGTTGAGAACATTGCGTTTGAAGACTGACTTGTGGTGTAACGGTAGCTTGACCGGTTTAATGTTATTTTAATACCACAAATTTTGTTGATATATTTGAAGATAAATATTGAATCTATATGCTCTAAAGATCATAAGAACATTTGTTTTAACCCTCGGCAAAACCTAATAAAAAGGATGGCACTAAAATTTATTTTTCGTAACAAGGTTGTCAATACGGTACTTTCCCGTTATCAATGTACAATCAAGCTGAAGATTGCAGAGTAAACACCATAGACTTCATCGACTTTTCTTTCACCTTCGTATAATCGACAGCCAATTTTTTTATTTTTTTTATTAAGAGATTAGTACTCAATCAGAGGGGGTGTGGGGGCGGCAGCCCCCACCCATAATACTAGGTTAGGTTAGGTAAGGTTGTTAGGTTAGGCTAATGTCTTTTCAAATAAACTATTGGGGGGGGAGGGGGGTCTCACCGATCGATAGGCCTAATGGGGAAAATAGGTTTTCCCGAGATTTCTAATTAATTACAAACACTATATATTGATGCAAATGACCAATTTTGTTTATAAAAAACACTGAAAATTCGTGGTATTAAAACATTTTTCCGCTTCACCTGTACTGTGATTATATTCTCAAAATTACCAACAAGCTCTCTTTTCCATGGAAACCATGTTGACAGTCATACATACATTAAACATAATATTGATAGTTAAATTATACATACGGGTGTGCTAATATTAACATTAGACAACCTTTCCACATATATTTATCGAACCACGTGTTTAGAACAGTGGGTTCACTTGTCAAGCAACAGTTTAAGCAGAGAACGAAACAGTAGCAATGATAATATAAGAGTTTTGGCTTGCGTAATTCATTTTCATGTTGCATTACATGTTTTGGAACCCATGAAGATTTTGACATTTAGGCTTGTCCATTGCATGGGTAAAAACATTAAATAATTTGGATCATAACTAACTTAAGACTTTTGAATTAAATATACATCTTTAACCCTGCTCAAGTAATGTTCTGGAACAGTCACACATTTGGGAATATGTACCAAATATGGGTACCGGCACTTTAAATGACGTTGCCCCCTCCCCGCCCCCCTCCTTGATTTATTGCCATCCTCATATATGTAGATCAGTAAGGGGACAAACACAGGTTGCCGGCATTTAGTTTTTGTGAGAAACGCTCACGCCATTTATTGGGTGAATCGCACCCACCCCATCGTTCATAACAAGGAGAGTAAAGTGGAAGGATTCATTGTGTTATTTTTCGATGTAATCGGGTTTTTTCCAAGTGTCTATAACGAAATTACTCCATGCGGACTATGAGAAAAATATGGCGAGTCTATAGGTCCCTATTTTCCTAATAAATTATTTCTAGTTGGGCGGCGAAAGAAGTCTTTAATAGTATCAGAAAGTTAACTTACCTGGTTAGCTACCCCGGTGCACGTATAACAGGTTGATCGACGAATGATTCACGGTAGCTCACATATGCAGGTACGACAGCTATGGATGTTGAAGCTGTAAACAAACAAATATTATACAGTGCTGCAATAATAACTTAGGTTTATGATAAGTATATTAAAGTGTTATGAATTCATCAATGGCAATTACAAGTAGATTTAAACCAGAGAGAATGTATAGGAGAGGGGTGTCTTCCTATATATTCTATTAATGAAAAGGCGACTATAAACGTTGCCAACTACCCTTTTTCGACATATTTTATCAGCGCCATCTATTGCAGGATTTCAGAACTACTCAAAGTTATTAAATCTACGGAGGTATCCTCCATTCTCAGTTTATTTATATTACGTACCCTTCTCTCTCTCTCTCTCTCTCTCTCTCTCTCTCTATATATATATATATATATATATATATATATATATATATATACTGTATACATATACAGTAAATATATATATTTTTTTTCAACCAAAGTTTGTGTGGCTGGGTGTATTTCCAAGTTAGTAACAGTTATATTAAAATGTAATTACTTTTTCTTAAATTGAGTTTATTGTTATTCATATTCATTCATTGTTAATACATTGGCAGTCAATAGGCCTATCAAATAATCATCAAACACCGTAGTATAACTAAATAAGTTGGTCACCAATTATTTTGCAATATTTGAAAACAAATATGGATTTTATATGCTCTAAACATATGAAAATGTGTTTTAAGCCTCGGCAAAACCTAATAAAAATATATGGTACTTAAATGGAATTTTGTCGTAACATGGTTGTCAATACCGTACTTCCTATAGACGGCACCGATTCGTACACACGCTATTTTCACCAGTCTCCCGAGGTCTGTCCACCAGCTTTTTAGTCTACTCCACCTGCCCATCTCTGTCGATAGGTTGGGTTGTTTGGTTAGGTTAATATACTAGGTCTCAGAAACAAGATTCGTAGTTGCGGTAGTATTTACGGTATCTGGACACTTCGAGCGAATTCAAATTCGAGCGGAGGCGCATTTAGGTTAAGTTAGGTTAAGTTAATTAGGTTAGATTGTGCATTCGCTCGAAGTGACTCATTCGTATTTACAGATACCGATAAGGCCGAATACCGGTAGGCTACTAAATGGGCGCCGGCCCAACCGCCATGTTGTATCCCACGTAGGCCTACTAGGTACTATGGACACATTGTAGGCGTTAGGTGTGGATTAGGCTTGTATCCAATGTACTAGGTCTATGTTACTGGATATTTATGATTTAAATAAGTGCTACGTTTTCGATAAATCTTGTTATATGGCTTTGCAATTAGGGAAATCATGAGCCGATTTCCGACATTTAGTTAGTCTTTTTCGATTCTCAAAATACGATCCAAGTTTTGCCAAAACTTGGCTCGGGTTTTCCAAAATTATGAAGTTATATTCAACGACACTAGTGCAGCGTTATGAGAAACAATTTATTAGGGAAAATAGGTACCAATAGATTCGCTATATTTTTCTCCATATAGTCCGCATGGAGGATTTTCGTTATCAACAAATTGAAAAATACCCACTTCACAGACAAATACACCAAAAATCTAAGTCAAAGCGGGGGTGGCAGCCCCCACCTATAATACTAGGATAGGTTAGGTAAGGTAGTTAGGTTAGGTTAATGTCCTTTCAAATGAGTATAGGCTAGTAAACACTAGGATAGCCTATACCCGGTCAGAGGTAAGAAGAAGAGTCTTGCAGTAGTCTCCTTGAATGCTACCAATTATGCTTTTTGGAGTTTGCAATTTAGGGAAACATGAGCCAAAATTCTAAATTAGGTGACTAATTTGTTTACTCTCAAAATTCCCAAAATCCGAGCAAAGTTTTGCCAAAACTTGGCTCGGGTTTTCCAAAATTCGGGTTTTATGGCTTTGTAATTTCGGGAAACCTGAGCCAAATTTCTAAATGAGGTTAGGCTACTGTAATTTTGTTGTCTACAAACTCTCAAAATCCGAGCCAGCTTTGGCTAAAACTTGGCTCGGGTTTTCGAAATATTGGGTTTTAGGCCTTAGAAATACCTTCAAACCCGAGCCAAGTTTTGCTAAAATAAGTTTTAATCGCCGTTTTACGCATTTAACCCCTCATTTTCTCTGTAGTTCATAGCCCTCCCCACTATCGGGCGGCGTGTCTTAAGATCGTTGTGTAATGGGGAAAACAGTTTCGCCGAGGGTTGTAATTATTTCCAAACACTATATATTGATGAAAACTAATAGGGAAAAATAAAAAAATCCATGGGAAAATTGGTGACCATCTTATTTAGTTTTTCCAAAACCGTTTATGATTCATTGCAAATCATCTCCTTATTCCCAAGGTCAACAGACAACCTCATCAGTCCTTACCAAGCTGAACCAAGCCTCCGTGATGACTCATCACGGAGGCTGGGTTCAGCCTGGTAAGCTATGTAATTAACCCCTTCTATACCGGCGACGTCTTTTAATTTTATTCTGGCTCCTACTAATCTATTTTATTCACTTTAGGAAGGATCTTTAGCAATTATAAGGCTTCGAACCATCTCAATCAACCCTTTTAACTACCACAGATCCTTTCTAAGCTGCATAAATTATTATAAATATTGCTAGAATAAAATATAACATACGTCGACGGTACAGAAGGGGTGAATGGAGTATTGTTCACATTTCAGTGTACTTTTGGAGTGTTTTTGCATATCAAGTGTACTGTAATCATTGTAATCAGAATGACTGTGGCTGATATGGTGATAGCAAACAAGTTACATGTGTGTCTACAAACTCTACAAGAGACACGTGTACACCATTGCAGCCAAGGGAAAGGAACTGTCAATAAACAGATGACAGATTCGGAGAAAAGCATTTTCCCGCGATAGGGAAGAGCTATGCGCTACCGCCATCTAGTGCAGGGTTCCAGCCAAATCTGTTAAAAATGGCCAATTACTATTAACACGGCTGATTTTCCCAGCACGCCGCTCTAGGGTAATCTTACTCTTATGATTTAAACTAAGCAGACAGTAGGTGAATTAAAGTTATACGATACTTACCGGAAAACAAATTACACTAGAACGAGAGTTTAAAGGAAATTTGTAATTTACAACGGAACATACGTTAATCACAACTCAATACAATTGTCTATGGGTAAAATATGTATCAAGAATCTGGCTATAAATCACACTAACCAAAGCCATCACACTCCCTCAGTTTATTGAAAATTGAACTTCAGAGGCGATCAACCTACCTTGATTCTTAAACCAGCACACTGTAAGTCAAAAACAGTGTCAGGATTGGAGCCCCATTTCGTGTACACCAGTCCCGGGACGTCTTGCTGCCACAGATTTCAAACCAAGACTAAAAAGGAGAACATCAACCCTTTCATATCGACATCAACAGTCATGCTTCTGATTGGCTGAGAGAGGCTGGTATGGCGCTAGTTTGGTTGTTGGTTAGCCCCACTTACCCAACTACTACCCCTCCTACCCCTACTTGATTGCCAATTATATAATTTAAACGGTAAATTATTTTGGATACTTTAATTAACCTTTCCAATACTTCTTTGAACCATAGAGTATATAATTGGACACTATTCCAAAATCATAAAAATTGTATTACGTAAGTCAAATTACCCTCTACTAGAGTATCAGGAATAGGCCAACATCCACCATATTGGCGCCAATAGTATCACTAGCCTCTCTTTATCCGCAAATCTGACCATATCCATTATAAATATTCCGCAATACTGGTACAGTATAATTATATTTTTTGGTCTTTGGATCTAAATTCTACTCGTTAGAAAATATTCGATCACCCCGTAGTTTGGTGATTGCGTTACCAAAATGGCGTCCAAATAATATGTCTGCTCTCTTACTACACGATTTCTAAACTTCACCCCAGTGAATCCTGTAGCATTGATGAACGACTTGAATAGAAATACACTATACATTTTGAAAAACGAGGTGATATCAATATATATTTTCATAAATTAGCAATTAGATCCATAGTTTTTGTTCAACACGCACTTTTAATAAAAGGGTATAAACTAATTGGGTACACCTAAAGTAATTTACCCTTCTATGCTTCTATTAGATGGGCTTAGTACATTCTAGGACATAAATCGTGGCCAATGGTTCACTTTTTGGGCGATTTATGCATGTATTCATTATTTGTCTAGTTTCCTCCCTAGACCTCCATCCAATTAAAAAAAAAATCAATTAGATCCCCCTTCTAGACTAATTTGTAAATTTTTCGGTAGAAAAATTTCCCATTCGAAGGCCGGTTCTTCCAACATTACAGGCTCACTATCGTTCGCCAGGGAAAACATCGACACCTAAATAGCACGAAAGGTCTAAATATTGACGAAGAAATTGGGCGAAAGGTCTTAAAATCGTCTAACTAATAGGGCAAACATCTTAGCATCTGAAAACTAACGGGGCTAAACATGAGGGAGAGAGTGGTCCAGAAAACCGCCCCACCCCTTAAAGTGTCGACGCTATCCCGAACTGAATCAAATCTTATTTATGTTTGATCAAAGTTTTACATTTCAGAGGTTCGATTTGTTATTCGTGATTTCATACTGAACCAGGATATGTATATAACTGAGTGTACTGTCGATATACCTTTATAAACACTATTTTTGTTATGGATTCTTTAATTATTACACATTTTCGTAACTTCTTTAAACCAATTTGCATACGCTATAGTTATAATGATCGAAACTCTCAAACTAAATCGATTCTTTTCATTTCATGTTTACCTAATATTTGCATTTCGGAAGTTCATTGAAGCAGTTCGAATATGCACATGATTGTCGTCGAGTACACAGTCGTGGTCAGATATGTCTTTGCAATATTAGGAACAACAAGTATGATACAGTGATGAAGTATTTTGAGAAACTAATGGTTGAGTTAGCGGATTTCACTATATAACGCTCACGGTCTCATAATATATCATCAAGAGTTTTTCAAGTATTCCTGACCACGATAGTACACTCACAGACTCAACCCCTTCTGTATCGACCACGTCTTTTTAACTTTATTCTGGCTACTATTAGACGATCTCATTCAGTTAAAAAGGGCCTCCAGCAATTAAAAGGCTTTGAGCTATCTCACTTAACCCTTTTTACTACCACACGCCGCACAAAATCATCTAAATACTGCTAAAATATAATATAAAAGACGTCGCATCGCAAATAATGGGTGTGAGTTGAGAGGGTTGGATGTTAAGTAGTTAACAAAATGCAATATTTATCTACTGTATTTACATATACATATGATGATGACATGGACGTGATTACCGGTACACTAATATTTGTGGAAGTCTATTTTAAATGAAAGGGAAACTGTAGCAGTAAACACTCCATAGTTTAATGTGTGGAATGAAAATTAGTATGATTGGATTCGAAGTGCATTTACTCATACAATAGTTAAATAATATGACCAATTACTGTTCTGTAGCCATCATACTTCCTTTCCTTCCATGCATGATATTAGGGAGTCTATACACATTGATGTGGCCAAATATACATGGAAAAATCGTAATATATTTTACTGAACCATACAGTAAACGTTCAACTCTCAAAGAAGTTGTGTATTCATTCTTATATATTGGCCGACTGATTGTCCGTAGTTTCGAAGGTTTTGAAGGACTGGTTAATAAGGCAGGGGTTGAGTTACTTAAATGGATTATTGTTTTTTGGTGAGTTCTAGTCCCTTTAAACTCTTAAATTCTACTTGCGAGTGTACTTTATCACGCCATGGGTCTCATATTACTGAGAAAAAATAAGTTAAAAAACTTACATAAAACCAAATTTAAAGCTAAAGATCGGATGATCATTGAAGGTTTTCTGATAAAGAATACTGGACAATACACAAATCAACCCATCACCTTCGTTCAGTATTTTTCGTGTATCTTTTTCTTCTGACCTTTCTTGGAAAAAATCATATTACCACTCATGTAAAACAGCTTTCCAGAAGTTAGGTGTGCTCAGCCGTCTCCGTGAGTTCTTCACTCCCCGCACACCTTCTTGCTCTGTATAGGAGCACTCTGCGCCCATGTATCTGCGCCCATGCATGTGTGGGGAGGTTCAACCCATACTGCACTTCTCGAAAGGGTAGAGTAAAAGCATTTCGTCTCACCAATTCACCTCCTCTCAACAGTTCCCTACGTTATCAAGATAGAGATGTAATATTGCATCTCTTGAACTCTTCTACCACCATTACAATAATCAATGTTCTACAGAGCTTCCTCGGTATATTATGTACCTCCTCCCTTACGGAGAGTGGGGCACACCCGCCTTTCAGCACATTCCAACGCCTATTCTGTCCAACTGTTTAAACCAAGAGTGAACCGAGTTTTTCAGTCTTCTACTCAACAAGTAAGCTCTGAAACTCTCTCTCTCTCTCTCTCTCTCAATTTGTCTTTCACTCATCTTTTGGCTTATACTGCTTCAAGCTATATGTATCCAGACATTTTTATTTTAACACTCCTCGAATATGGCTCGCTATCACTCTTTCAACTTGTTACAGACAGCTCTACCTTGTTTCTCCTCCATACACATAGAAAACATGTATTTATATATACTGTATATATATAGTTATATTTTCCCAACTATAACAAATTAATTTAACGCAATTTGCTATATGTTGTTTTGTATATGTGGATGAGGGAGACAAAAGGCAGAGCTGCCTATGAAAAGTGCCTCCTCCAGAGTTGAAAGAGTGGCAGGGCCTAACCAGGGAATGCTTATACGTTTAGGGTGATTTTTTTTTTTTTTTTTGTGTGGCAGAAAGAACTTTAGTGTAACCATTAATCTTGGCTAATTACATACACATACAGTATATCATAATATAAAGTTGTACAGCATGTGTGTGCTTCTCTAGCCACCAAGCCTTAGGACTATGGAGATGAGACTTAGTTTGGCTACTCAGGGAGAGCAAGAAAGGGGCTTTAGCGATTCATTTGAGCAAACAAAATAAAGACAAATACATCACATCAGGACTACTGGGGTAATTAAGGGGAGACTGACCGTTTGTTTGGTCTATTAATTAATGTATTCATATGTGTTTTTTTGTTAGTTTCCTCCCTATACCTCCATCAAACCTAACACCCTCTAGACCCCCCTTCAAGATAAATTTGTACATTTTTTGGTAGAAAAATTTCCCGGCCAAAGGCCGGTTCCTCTTAAAATTGCAGGCTCGCTTTCGCTCGCCAGGAAATAATCTATACCTAAATGGCACGAAAAGTCTTAAAATTGACAACGAAATGGGGCGAAAGGTGTTAAAATCGCCAAACTAATGGGCCGAATGTCTTATAATCTCAAAAGTAATGGGGCTAAACATTAGGGAGAAGGGGGTCCAGAAAAACGGTCTGCCTCCCCTTCATATCAGAAAAAGTTATTATATTAGTGCTGCTGTCTTGGGATCTCGGAACTATTATCCGCTTAGGTTGAGTCCCCCTTGGAATGATTTTTATGGACCAGCATACTTAAGGGGAGACAGACCGTTTTTTCTGGACCCCCTTCCCCCGAATGTTTAGCCCCACTAGTTCGAGATTATAAGACGTTCGGCCCATTAGTTTGGCGATTTTAACACCTTTCGCCCTATTTCGTTGTCAATTTTAAGACCTTTCGTGCCATTTAGGTGTCGATTATTTCCTGGCGAGCGATAGCGAGCCTGCAATTTTAAGAGGAACCGGCCTTTGGCCGGGACATTTTTCTACCGAAAAATGTACGGGGTGTTTTTCTGAGCTTGATGGAGGTCTAGGGAGGAAACTAAAAAAATATATGAATAAATTAATTAATAGACCAAACAAACGGTCAGTCTCCCCTAACTCTCCTGTGGATCATATTCCCTTCTTTTTCCGATTAAATCCGATTTCACAGTGGCTAACGTGCTTTTATTTCCTACCTATAAATTTATTCGTTTTATCTATCTACTCATCTATCTATCTAACTCTCTATCTATCTCTATCTATCTACTATACATTATTAGTTAATGTTTGTATGTAGTCCCTGTCATACTGTATGGGTGCAGTGTTCTGTTTAAACACAAAAATCGAATCTTAAGGAAAAGTGAACGAGAAATAGCGGAAGGAAAACGGAGAAGAGGTAGAATGAAGTGGGAAAATAAACAAATCACGGAATATGAATGAGAAGACAGATGACAGGAGGAAAAGGAAGGGGAGAGGAACTAATGAAAAAGATGAAAGGACGAGGCAGACGATGACAAATAAATATATAGAGGAAGAGAAAGCAGAAGAAAGGAAGGCAATCATAATAGGACCAATTATTTTCCACTAACCCAATGGATGCTCACCAGAAGAAACCAATGAGGAAGACAAGACAAAGAAGGAACAGCAATGAGAAGGGAGGGGGGAAAAGGAAGAGGAAAGTATGAAAACGAAGTAAGAAGAAGGATAAACACAAACAAAAGGGGATGATTGTATAGAACCAAGAAATGAGATAATCGTAAAATATGCTGTAGATTATGTTATCAAACAGCAAATAGAGGAAGGAAGAAGGTAGAGTACAAGAGAAGAGAAGAAGGAAATGAGGTTGGGAGGTAGTCGACAGTGCCAAGTAAAGCAGAACATGAAGAGAAGGGAAGAAGGAAGAAGGATACAAAACAATAAAAAGAGAATAGAGAACAGATATGAGGAAAGAAAAAGTGAAAGATAAATAATTAACACACAGGAAAGGAAATTAAGACGTAACCATATAAAATATAATATGAGAATATATTGCAAGTGCAAATTTTATTTTTTATTTTTTTATTTTTTTGAAAGAAACGAAGAAGGTAAAGCCATTGAAAAATGTTTGTGAGCTCTTGCAATTTGTTGTGCAAATATATCCATTTATTCAGACGTTCAGATCAAATCTGCTATAAATTCATAAATAAATATTTATTTTTTCTTCTATGTGAGTGAGGGAGACAAAAGGCAGAACTGCTTGTAGAGAGTGCCTCCCCCAGAGTTGAAAGATGACAGGGCCAAAATCAAGGGACGTTCGTGCCAAAATGCCTGGACACACGGAGTTTGAAGCAATGTAAGTCATAGGAAGAGGGAAAAGCTGATTCTGGGAGAGAGTTCCAGAGAGCAGCTGTTGAATAGAAACACAATTGAGAATAGCTTTCACTCTTGGGTTGGAGAGTTGCACAGTGTAGGGGTGGGATTGTTTTAAAAGACAGGTGCTACGTGCTCTACGAAGAGGGGGTGGTAGACACTGAGAGAGCTCTGAGAAACACTGATTATTGTAATAGCGGTAAAATAGTGAGAGAGATGCAACATTGCGGCGAAGAGGGAGAGAGAATGCAGAGAACTGGTAAGTGGATGCGAGTTAATGAGACGGAAGGCTTTCCTTTCTACTTTGTTTAGAAGTGCTGTGTGAGAGGATCCTCCCCACACATGTGAACAATACTCCATACATGGGTGCACTATGCCCCTGTACAGAGCAAGAAGCTGCACAGGTGTAAAGAAACCCTGGAGGCGATTGAGCACACCCAGCGTATGGGAATCTGTTTTTAGCAAGAGTGGTAATATAATCTTTCCAAACGAGAGCAGAAGAAAAAGAGACACCGAGAATATTAAGAGAAGATGAAGGGTTAATTTGTATGTTGTTGAAGAGTAAGTCATAGTTTTCTGGAAGGGGGTGACGAGTAGACAGATGGAGAAATTGAGTTTTGGAAGCATTGAAAGTAACAAGGTTTTCTCTGCCCCAGTTAGAGATAGTAGAGAGATCAGAAGATAGGTGTTTTATGGCCTCATTACGTGAGTTTTGGAGTTCCTGCTATGAATGATTTTGTTGAAGTCTAGTGGAATAATGTAATGTAGAGTCTTCAGCATATGAGATAATGGGGCTGAAGGTGCAGTTGAGAAGTTCGTTAATGAATAGTAGAAAGATAATTAGAGATAGGACAGAATCCTGCGGAACACCAGAGTTGATAGGCTGAGGAAGTGAACGGTGGCTGTCCACAACCGCCGCTATGGAATGGCTGGAAAGGAAATTAGAAACAAAGGTACAGGTGGAGGAATAGAAACCGAAGGAGGGTAGTTTGGAAATGAGGGATTTGTGCCAGACTCTATCGAAGGCCTTCAATATGTCTAGTGCAACAGAAAAAGTCTCACCGAAATCTCGATTGGAGGATGACCAAGAGTTAGTAAGATATGAAAAAAAATCACCACTAGAGTGGCCATTAAGGAAGCCATACTGGCGGTCTGAGAGTAGGTTACGGAAAGATAAGTGCTTAAGAACTTTTGAGGTAAGAATTGCTTCAAAAACTTGAGAAATGCAAGACATTAGAGCAATTGGACGATAGTTGGAGGGTTGAGAGCGGTCACCCTTCTTTGAGACAGGTTGAATGAGAGCAAACTTCCAGCAAGAAGGTAAGACGTTAGAGAAGAGACAGACGGAAGAGTTTGCCTAGTCAGGGAGTCAGCACGGAAGCACAGTTTTTTAGTACAACAGGAGGAGGAATACTGTCCGGTCCGTACGCCTTCTTAGTATTAACCCATTACTATTACTATGGAGCCGATTTGATTTGAATATCAACCTAAATGGATATATTGCATAAAGAAAATCGCAATAGCTCACGAACATTTGTCAGTAGCTGTACAGAGCAAGGGAGGGAGGGAGGGAGGTGTAAATGTGGTTGGGAGCCAGACAATAGAGCTAGTTTGTCCCTTGGTCACTTGGAATAGGAGGAGGAGAAGCATGGAAGACGAAGGAGAAGAAGTAGAAGAATATAATAAATCAACGAGGAAGAAGAAAGTTATAGGACCGATAAAGAAAGGAGAAACACTATGCAAGAAAGAAAGACGAACAAAGAAGAAGGAAGAAGTAAAGTAATAGGAGAGTAAGAAAGATGGTACAGGAGGAAAGAGGGAGGAGTTTAAGGGGAGATCGCCGTTTTTCTGCCCCCCCCCCCCCTTCTTCCTCATGTTTAGCCCCATTAGTTTTCAGATTATAAGACGTTCGGCCTATCAGTTTGCCGATTTTAAGACCTTTCGCCTTATTTCTATGTCAATATTAAGACTTTTCGTGTCATTTAGGGGTAAAAAAAATCCTGGCGAGCAATAGCGAGCCGGTAATTTAAGAAAAACCAGCCTTCGGCCGCGACATTTTTCTATCGAAAAATGTACAAATTTATCTTGAAGGAAGATCTTGGGCGGATGTTTTTAAAGCTTGATGGAGGTCTAGGGAGGAAACTAATAAAATAATACAAATATACATAAATAAGCAAATCAATACGCCCATCCCCCCTTAAATAACGTTGTGAAGCAGACAATAGTGCCACCTTGTCCTACGGTCACTCGGAAGAGGAGGAACAGAACAGAAACAGCAAGGGAGGCGAAGGAGGGGGGGCGGGGGGAGAGGAGGAAAAAGAAACGGTAAGTAAAATATGAAACTGAACAAAATAGAATAAAGGAGGAAGCGAATGCCGAACACGTAAAGAATGAGGGCCCTGAGGGGTGGAGAAGGTAGGAAGGGAAAAGAAGAAATATGAAGTAAGCAAAGGAAGGCAGAAGGTACGGAAGAAGGGAGAGAGGAGCTAAAGGAGATAATTGTATTATTATATTTTTAGTTTTGCTGTGTGTATGAAAAAGTCAAAATGCAAAGATGCCTGAAACAAGCGTCGGCTCCAAAGTAAAACAATAATAGTCACTTTTGAAGGTATTATATAGTATATTTTATTTTATATTTTTTGTTCTGTGTATTGGAAAGAAGTGGGGTGTACTTGTTTAGTGCAGTGAAATATGTATCTACTTGTTTATTTATATATTTATTGATAAATTAGTTTTAGTTTCCTCCCAGGACCTTCGTCAAGCTTTATATATTACCGCCAAAATCCCTCTTCGAGATGAATTTGTATATTGTTTGGTAGACAAATTTCGCAGCCAAAGGCTGGTTCCTCCTAAATTACAGCCTCAGTATCGCTCGCCAGGAAAACAAATCGGAACCCAAATGGCAAAAAAGGTCTTAAAATCGACAAACTAATAGGGCTAAACATGAGGGAGAAGTGAGTACAGAAAACCCAAACCTCCCCCTAACCCATACAGTACCAGGGTTGTCCTTTTTATCATATTCTGGCAACTATTATAAGATTTTATACAGCTTAGGAGAGGCCTCTGCCAATAATAAAGCTTCAAAATATCTCGAGCTACCCTTTTACCTACCACAGATCCTTCCTAAGCTGCACAATATCGTCTAAAGAAAGCTAGAATAAAATATATCACACGTCGCTGGTACTCAAAGGGTTAAAGGAGGCTGGGAGGCAGACAATAGTGCCAGTTTGTCCCTTGGTCACTTGGAGCAGGAGGTGCAGTGAAAGAAGGGCAGTAGGAGAAGGAAGGAAAGAAGTAAAAGTATAAGTAGATGAGGCATAATTATGAGGAGGAGGAGGAGGAGTAGTAGACAGAAAGATTGAACAAAAATACGAGGAAGAGGAAAGGGAACACCGAGAAGAGGAGGAGAAGAAAGACAAAAATTGACAAATACAAATAAATAAGGACTAAATAAAAAGTAAACTGAGGAAGGAAGAATACACAAAACTGGAGGGAGGAAAGAGGAAATGAGGTTGTGATGCAGACAATAGTGCCACTTTGTCCTTTGGTCACATGGAGCAGGAGGGTAAGGAGGAAAAGCAGAATAATACAAGAAGAAAGAGGAAGGGAGCAGGAGAAAGATAATACAGAGAGAAGGAGAAGGGGAAGAAGCAGACATTGGAAGATAACACATAACTAAAATTTGAGAGAAAAAGAAAGAATAAAGAAGAGAAAAAAGGAAAGAAAGACAAAAAATACACATATTGGTTTAGTTTGGTTTGCTGTAATGGTATGTCAGTGGTCCTTGAAAACACATTAACAAAACCTTCATATTAAAGGTCGATTCAGTTTGGTTTGATGTTATAGTATTTCGGTGGTCCTTTGCCAAACATTAACAAAGCCTTCATAATTATTAAAGATTGGGTCAGTTTGGTTTGCTTTAATAGTATTTCAAAATAAGATATAATTGAATATCTGAAGGTAGGACACTACTTAAGACAGTCACATTGAAACAAAATATATAATTGTTAGACAGTTCCCCAAACCGTCAAAACAGCCTAGAAGGGCTCTGCGAGGCACATGCTTCCTGACCTCATGTCCATGAGGATCCCCAAACCCCCCACAGTCACCTTCCGCCCAGAAGGTGTGGCACATCGCCGCACATGCCCCTTCGATCAACTTCGACCTCAACGTTATAGAGGACGATGATCGTGACACACCTTTTTCACCTGGAGCCGGACAGGTGAAGGAGCATTATATCTTCGTTCCAAAACGCAGATCAAGAGGCCGACTGAAAGATCCTGGAAGCCCATTGATTGACTGGTGGAAAACCTTTTGAGTTGCCAAAGGGGTATATAAAGCCCAAAATCCAAACCCAAAGTCAAGGAACTGGTGTTCTCGAAAAGGGGCTCCAATCCTGACGCTATTCTTGGCTTACTGTGTGTTGGCTTAATAATCCTGAATGGTTGATAGCCACTGAAGTCCTATTTTAACTAACTGATCAAAGTAAATTAAGGAACTAGAGTTCTCGAAAAGGGGCTCCAGTCCTGATGCTATTCTTGACATATAGTGTGCTGGCCTAATAATCCAGAAGGCTCGATTAGGCTGCAGTTAGTAACCAAAGTCAGACACTCGCTGTTCCCTTGAACCTGACTCCTTTGCAGCCCCAGCAGCCAACCACTTCTCATGCAACACTCAAAGTGTGTTGTGGTGAACCCAGTTCAGTGGACGACAGCATGAAGAGTTTACAGTATATGAAAAAGGACTATTTGACAGACGTAGAAGAGATAAATGATAGACAAAGCTCCTACCTCCCACAGCCACTGGTGGGTTTACTCCCTGTAGCCGAGTGCACAGTGTTCTTAGAGTTCCAAGTAAGATAGATAGTTATAACATGGGCGCCCCTGACCTCTAGCCTACTTCAAGGAATTGACCTCGCACTGGGTGCTAGCAGAGCTGCCGTGAATTTTGTCTGTATTTCTCCATGCTTAGTAATGCTGTCATTAATTAGAACTCGCTCAATCACTGCGCACACTGTGGATATAAGGTTAAACCGGATATATTTCTCAGTTATCAGTGTAACTATGACAACATCAAATAAGTACAGTATCTGGATTCATTCCTAGTACTTTATGTTGCCACACTGAGTTCACTGTAATATATGCAGAATATAGTACTGCTACTTTCAAATATGTGTTACTTCTCCCTATCATCACATTTTCTCTCAACTGAGGGAAAACTATGGAAACAATCTGGGTAACTGGTCTAATTATTAAACATGATTAATCAATAAAGGGTAGTCTAAACCTGGCAAATTGAATGGTATTTCTCATTTCATAATATATTTAGTATTTACATAAATATAACGAATCTGTAAACCAATCCCTAAGCTTTTATTTATCGCAAGACAAATTGAATTGCAAAATTAGACAAAAGAAATCACAATTTCCGTAGGAAGGATGAGTGACGTCACATTCATCCTTACACTTCATCGATGCCCAGTGTTGTCCGTGCTAGCAGACGAATATCCGTAAATGGTAAGGCCCATTTTATTAAACCATGGTAAGAGTTTTCCCTTTGACCTTTCCCGACCAGATTGACCCTTTTACAGATACGTGATAAGGGTCAATCTGGTCGGGAAAGGTCGTAGGGAAAGCTCTTACCATGGTTTAATAAAATGGCCCTAAGACTGTGTGACTGGGGGGGGGGGAGCTCCCAAAGCTTGTTGAGGCCCAGACTGTGACAGCTACCGAAGCGCCTCTTTGATTTCATTGACCTAGCCGGGTTTTAGTGTTGGATCGCTTCGAAACTATAATGCCTAAATTTAAAGGCATGTTTTTTTTCTGGATCTCCTTCTCCCTCATGTTCGGCCCCATTAGTTTTGCGAATAAGGAAAACAAACAGAAAACCCTTTAGCGAACCTCTGAATTACAAATATCCAGAACAGGAATAACGGCAAGATTCGATTTTCAGTGACAGATTGCTTCGAATTTTCAATTGATCCCCTTGAGGATTATGACGCGTTTTGGCAATTTATTCTGGCTATTATTAGACGATTTTATTCAGAAGAAAAATAATACATGGCAGCCAGTTTATTTTAGCTAGTCTTTACACTTTTTATTTCCCCAGATCCTTCTCAAGCAGTATAAAATCGTCTAATATTAACCAAAATATACTGCCAAAACGAGTCATAATCCTCAAAAGTGTTCAGCTATGTCAATTATACTCTAGTCTTCCCCCAGTTATTACCAGTTAAATAAAATCTGTTAATTATAGCCTAAAAATAAAATGGACATTGCACACTCAAAGACAAAGGCCTCTTACGTTAACTTTCCAACTGCTTAAGCAAACCTCCGCTATGCAAATATCCAGAAGAAAATTAACGAGAAGATTCGGCTTTTAGTTTAGAGTTGCTTCGAATATATTACCATATTAATATAAATCATCTCAAGTAAATTCATGTCTTCCACAGGTAGTTCTTAAGCCCTTCTGTACCGTGTGTCATTCTTGTAGCTTTATTCTGGCTACTATTAGATGATTTTATTCAGTTTAAAAAGGGACTCCAGCAGTTATCAGGCTTCGAACTATCTCCCTTATCCCTTATTATTACCACAGATCCTTCTAAAATTGCACAACATCGTCTAAATATAGCTAAAATACAAATTATGGAGACGTCGCGGTACAGAATGGGTTAAGTTGTGTAAACTCGTCAAATGATAGCCTGACTAAAATTGAACACGGGTTTTTTTGTTCACTCTACGACATACTGTACTATATCTCGTGGCCTTCAGTGTTCACTCTACGACATACTGTACTGTATCTCGTGGACGTCAAGTGTTCACTCTACGACATACTGTACTATATCTCGTGGCCTTCAGTGTTCACTCTACGACATACTGTACTGTATCTCGTGGCCTTCAGTGTTCACTCTACGACATACTGTACTATATCTCGTGGCCTTCAGTGTTCACTCTACGACATACTGTACTGTATCTCGTGGCCTTCAGTGTTCACTCTACGACATACTGTACTATATCTCGTGGCCTTCAGTGTTCACTCTACGACATACTGTACTATATCTCGTGGCCTTCAGTGTTCGAAAGGTATCCAGAACTTAAATGACTCTTCTCATTAAGGGGGGTCACCGTTTTTTTTAAATCTTTCTCTCCTTTTCTCTCTTTCCCTGGCTTTTATCCATTCGGCCCCATTCAGCCAACTGTTTAAGACGTTTATCCCCATCCAGGTGTCGATTTCTTCCTGGCGAGCGATAGAGAGCCAGCATTGTATGGAGAAATCCGGCTTCGGAGAAATTTTTCTATCGAAAAATTTACAAATTTAGCTTGCTGTCACAACAAAAATATATAAATGCTGGCTCGCTACCTTTCGCCAGGAAACTATTGACACCTGTATGGGGGTAAACGTCTTAAAACAGTAGGCTGAATGGGGCCGAATGGATACAAGCCAAAGAGAGAGGGAGAGAAAGAGAACAAAAGCGAGGTGGGCTCCCTTAATTCTTTCCCTCATATATACATTTAGGAGGTTCGTTTTGTTGTTCGCTGGTATTTATTAGGTCATGATTTAACCCCTTCTGTACCGGCGACGTCTTTTATATTATAATTTAGCAGTATTTAGATGATTTTGTGCGGCTTAAGAAGGATGTGTGGTAGTAAAAAGGGTTAAGTGAGATAGCTCAAAGCCTTTTAATTGCTGGAGGCCCTTTTTAACTGAATGAGATCGTCTAATAGTAGCCAGAATAAAGTTAAAAAGACGTGGTCGATACAGAAGGGGTTAAGTCTGTGAGTGTACTATCGTGGTCAGGAATACTTGAAAAACTCTTGATATATTATGAGACCGTGAGCGTTATATAGTGAAATCCGCTAACTCAACCATTAGTTTCTCAAAATACTTCATCACTGTATCATACTTGTTGTTCCTAATATTGCACAGACATATCTGACCACGACTGTGTACTCGACGACAATCATGTGCATATTCGAACTGCTTCAATGAACTTCCGAAATGCAAATATTAGGTAAACATGAAATGAAAAGAATCGATTTAGTTTGAGAGTTTCGATCATTATAACTATAGCGTATGCAATTGGTTTAAAGAAGTTACGAAAATGTGTAATAATTAAAGAATCCATAACAAAATAGTGTTTATAAAGGTATATCGACAGTACACTCAGTTATACAGGGTGTTCAGAAAACATGTGTACAAAATTAAATGGGTGATAGGGCACACAGAATTAAACATTTTGTACTCCATGGAGGTATGTCCATAAATGCTTTCGTGCGGTGCTACAGGGTAGACAGTTTCACCGTAATTTCCCTAAATTTGTACCCTAACTTCTCTGTGAGTAATCCGTTTACATACAAACATGGTAATTTAATGTACACAACAGTATGACATAAGACATAAGACATCTTCGTTCAGTAAACAGTTCTGACTGATGATTAATGATTGTTGACATTAATAAAGTAATTTCATTTTGTACACATGTTTTCTAAACACCCTGTATACATATCCTGGTTCAGTATGAAATCACGAATAACAAATCGAACCTCTGAAATGTAAAACTTTGATCAAACATAAATAAGATTTGATTCAGTTCGGGATAGCGTCGAAACTTTAAGGGGTGGGGCGGTTTTCTGGACCACTCTCTCCCTCATGTTTAGCCCCGTTAGTTTTCAGATGCTAAGATGTTTGCCCTATTAGTTAGACGATTTTAAGACCTTTCGCCCAATTTCTTCGTCAATATTTAGACCTTTCGTGCTATTTAGATGTCGATGTTTTCCCTGGCGAACGATAGTGAGCCTGTAATGTTGGAAGAACCGGCCTTCGGATGGAACAAATGTCTACCGAAAAATTTACAAATTAGTCTAGAAGGGGGATCTAATGGATTTTTTTTTGTTTAATTGGATGGAGGTCTAGGGAGGAAACTAGAAAAATAATGAATACATGCATAAATCGCCCAAAAAGTGAACCATTGGCCACGATTTATGTCCTAGAGTGTACTAAGCCCATCTAATAGAAGCATAGAAGGGTAAATTACTTTAGGTGTACCCAATTAGTTTATACCCTTTTATTAAAAGTGCGTGTTGAACAAAAACTATGGATCTAATTGCTAATTTATGAAAATATATATTGATATCACCTCGTTTTTCAAAATGTATAGTATATTTCTATTCAAGTCGTTCATCAATGCTACAGGATTCACTGGGGTGAAGTTTAGAAATCGTGTAGTAAGAGAGCAGACATATTATTTGGACGCCATTTTGGAAACGCAATCACCAAACTACGGGGTGATCGAATATTTTCTAACGAGTAGAATTTAGATCCAAAGACCAACAAATATAATTATACTGTACCAGTATTGCGGAATATTTATAATGGATATGGTCAGATTTGCGGATAAAGAGAGGCTAGTGATACTATTGGCGCCAATATGGTGGATGTTGGCCTATTCCTGATACTCTAGTAGAGGGTAATTTGACTTACGTCATACAATTTTTATGATTTTGGAATAGTGTCCAATTATATACTCTATGGTTCAAAGAAGTATTGGAAAGGTTAATTAAAGTATCCAAAATAATTTACCGTTTAAATTATATAATTGGCAATCAAGTAGGGGTAGGAGGGGTAGTAGTTGGGTAAGTGGGGCTAACCAACAACCAAACTAGCGCCATACCAGCCTCTCTCAGCCAATCAGAAGCATGACTGTTGATATCGATATGAAAGGGTTGATGTTCTCCTTTTTAGTCTTGGTTTGAAATCTGTGGCAGCAAGACGTCCCGGGACTGGTGTACACGAAATGGGGCTCCAATCCTGACACTGTTTTTGACTTGCAGTGTGCTGGTTTAAGAATCAAGGTAGGTTGATCGCCTCTGAAGTTCAATTTTCAATAAACTGAGGGAGTGTGATGGCTTTGGTTAGTGTGATTTATAGCCAGATTCTTGATACATATTTTACCCATAGACAATTTTATAGAGTTGTGATTAACGTATGTTCCGTTGTAAATTACAAATTTCCTTTAAACTCCCGTTCTAGTGTAATTTGTTTTCCGGTAATTATCGTATAACTTTAATTCACCTACTGTCTGCTTAGTTTAAATCATAGAGTAAGATTACCCTAGAGCGGCGTGCTGGGAAAATCAGCGGTGTTAATAGTAATTGGCCATTTTAACAGATTTGGCTGGAACCCTGCACTAGATGGCGGTAGCGCATAGCTCCTCCCTATCGCGGGAAAATGCTTTTCTCCGAATCTGTCGTCTGTTTATTGACAGTTCCTTTCCCTTGGCTGCAATGGTGTACACGTGTCTCTTGTAGAGTTTGTAGACACACATGTAACTTGTTTGCTAACACCATATCAGCCACAGTCATTCTGATTACAATGATTACAGTACACTTAATATGCAAAAGCACTCCAAAAGTACACTGAAATGTGAACAATACTCCATTCACCCCTTCTGTACCGTCGACGTATGTTATATTTTATTCTAGCAATATTTAGAAGATTTTATGCAGCTTAGAAAGGATCTGTGGTTGTTAAAAGGGTTGATTGAGATAGTTCGAAGCCTTATAATTGCTAAAGATCCTTCCTAAAGTGAATAAAATCGATTAGTAGGAGCCAGAATAAAATTAAAAGACTTCGCCGGTATAGAAGGGGTTAATTACATAGCTTACCAGGCTGAACCCAGCCTCCGTGATGAGTCATCACGGAGGCTTGGTTCAGCTTGGTAAGGACTGATGAGGTTGTCTGTTGACCTTGAGAATAAGATGATTTGCAATGAATCATAAACTGTTTTGGAAAAACTAAATAAGATGGTCACCAATTTTCCCATGGATTTTTTTATTTTTCCCTGTTAGTTTTCATCAATATATAGTGTTTGGAAATAATTACAACCCTCGGCGAAACTGTTTTCCCCATTATACAACGATCTTAAGACACGCCGCCCGATAGTGGGGAGGGCTATGAACTACAGGGAAAATGAGGGGTTAAATGCGTAAAACGGCGATTAAAACTTATTTTAGCAAAACTTGGCTCGGGTTTGAAGGTATTTCTAAGGCCTAAAACCCAATATTTCGAAAACCCGAGCCAAGTTTTAGCCAAAGCTGGCTCGGATTTTGAGAGTTTGTAGACAACAAAATTACAGTAGCCTAACTTCATTTAGAAATTTGGCTCAGGTTTCCCGAAATTGCAAAGCCATAAAACCCGAATTTTGGAAAACCCGAGCCAAGTTTTGGCAAAACTTTGCTCGGATTTTGGGAATTTTAAGAGTAAACAAATTAGTCACCTAATTTAGAATTTTGGCTCATGTTTCCCTAAATTGCAAACCCCAAAAAGCATAATTGGTAGCATTCAAGGAGACTACTGCAGGACTCTTCTTCTTCTTACCTCTGACCGGGTATAGGCTATCCTAGTGTTTACTAGCCTATACTCATTTGAAAGGACATTAACCTAACCTAACAACCTTACCTAACCTATCCTAGTATTATAGGTGGGGGCTGCCGCCCCCACACCCCCGCTTTGACTTAGATTTTTGGTGTATTTGTCTGTGAAGTGGGTATTTTTCAATTGGTTAACGAAAATCCTCCATGCGGACTATATGGAGAAAAATATAGCGAATCTATTGGTGCCTATTTTCCCTAATAAATTGTTTCTCATAACGCTTCACTAGTGTCGTTGAATATAACCGCATAATTTTGGAAAACCCGAGCCAATTTTTGGCAAAACTTGGATCGTATTTTGAGAATCGAAAAAGACTAACTAAATGTCGGAAATCGGCTCATGATTTCCCTAATTGCAAAGCCATATAACAAGATTTATCGAAAACGTAGCACTTATTTAAATCATAAATATCCAGTAACATAGACCTAGTACATTGGATACAAGCCTAATCCACACCTAACGCCTACAATGTGTCCATAGTAGGCCTACGTGGGATACAACATGGCGGTTGGGACGGCGCCCATTTAGTAGCCTACCGGTATTCGGCCCTATCGGTATCTGTAAATACGAATGCGAGTCACTTCGAGCGAATGCACAATCTAACCTAATTAACTTAACTTAACCTAACCTAACATAAATGCGTCTCCGCTCGAATTTGAATTCGCTCGAAGTGTCCAGATACCGTAAATACTACCGCAACTACGAATCTTGTTTCTGAGACCTAGTATATTAACCTAACCAAACAACCCAACCTATCGACAGAGATGGGCGGGTGGAGTAGACTAAAAAGCTGGTGAACAGACCTCGGGGAGACTGGTGAAAATAGCGTGTGTACGAATCGGTGCCGTCTATAGGAAGTGCGGTATTGACAACAATGTTACGACAAAATTCCATTTTAGTACCATATATTTTTATTAGGTTTTGCCGAGGCTTAAAACACATTTTCATATTATGTTTAGAGCATATAAAATCCATATTTGTTTTCAAATATTGCAAAATAATTGGTGACCAACTTATTTAGTTATACTACGGTTTTTGATGATTATTTGATAGGCCTATTGACTGTCAATGTATTAACAATGAATGAATATGAATAACAATGAACTCAATTGAAGAAAAAGTATTTACATTTTAATATAACTGTTACTAACTTGGAAATACACCCAGCCACACTCAAACTTTGGTTGAAAAAAAAAAATATATATATATATATATACAGTATATATATATATATATATATAGAGAGAGAGAGCGAAGGGTACGTAATATAAATAAACTGAGAATGGAGGATACCTCCGTAGATTTAATAACTTTGAGTAGTTCTGAAATCCTGCAATAGATGGCGCTGATAAAATTTGTCGAGAAAGGGTAGTTGGCAACGTTTATAGTCGCCTTTTCATTAATAGAATATATAGGAAGACACCCCTCTCCTATACATTCTCTCTGGTTTAAATCTACTTGTAATTGCCATTGATGAATTCATGACACTTTAATATACTTATCATAAACCTAAGTTATTATTGCAGCACTGTATAATATTTGTTTGTTTACAGCTTCAACATCCATAGCTGTCGTACCTGCATATGTGAGCTACCGTGAATCATTCGTCGATCAACCTGTTATACGTGCACCGGGGTAGCTAACCAGGTAAGTTAACTTTCTGATACTATTAAAGACTTCTTTCGCCGCCCAACTAGAAATAATTTATTAGGAAAATAGGGACCTATAGACTCGCCATATTTTTCTCATAGTCCGCATGGAGTAATTTCGTTATAGACACTTGGAAAAAACCCGATTACATCGAAAAATAACACAATGAATCCTTCCACTTTACTCTCCTTGTTATGAACGATGGGGTGGGTGCGATTCACCCAATAAATGGCGTGAGCGTTTCTCACAAAAACTAAATGCCGGCAACCTGTGTTTGTCCCCTTACTGATCTACATATATGAGGATGGCAATAAATCAAGGAGGGGGGGGGGGCAACGTCATTTAAAGTGCCGGTACCCATATTTGGTACATATTCCCAAATGTGTGACTGTTCCAGAACATTACTTGAGCAGGGTTAAAGATGTATATTATTTAATTCAGAAGTCTTAAGTTAGTTATGATCCAAATTATTTAATGTTTTTACCCATGCAATGGACAAGCCTAAATGTCAAAATCTTCATGGGTTCCAAAACATGTAATGCAACATGAAAATGAATTACGCAAGCCAAACTCTTATATTATCATTGCTACGGTTTCGTTCTCTGCTTAAACTGTTGCTTGACAAGTGAACCCACTGTTCTAAACACGTGGTTCGATAAATATATTATGTGGAAAGGTTGTCTAATGTTAATATTAGCACACCCGTATGTATAATTTAACTATCAATATTATGTTTTATGTATGTATGACTGTCAACATGGTTTCCATGGAAAAGAGAGCTTGTTCGTAATTTTTAGAATATAATCACAGTACAGGTGAAGCGGAAAAATGTTATTTTAATACCACGAATTTTCAGTGTTTTTTATAAACAAAATTAGTCATTTGCATCAATATATAGTGTTTGTAATTAATTAGAAATCTCGGGAAAACCTATTTTCCCCATTAGGCCTATCGATCGATGGGACCCCCCAATAGTTTATTTGAAAAGACATTAGCCTAACCTAACAACCTTACCTAACCTAACATAGTATTATGGGTGGGGGCTGCCGCCCCCACACCCCCGCTGATTGAGTACTAATCTCTTAATTTAAACAAAATAAAAAAATTGGCTGTCGATTATACGAAGGTGAAAGAAAAGTCGATGAAGTCTATGGTGTTTACTCTGCAATCTTCAGCTTGATTGTACATTGATAACGGGAAAGTACCGTATTGACAACCTTGTTACGAAAAATAAATTTTAGTGCCATACTTTTTATTAGGTTTTGCCGAGGGTTAAAACAAATGTTCTTATGATCTTTAGAGCATATAGATTCAATATTTATCTTCAAATATATCAACAAAATTTGTGGTATTAAAATAACATTAAACCGGTCAAGCTACCGTTACACCACAAGTCAGTCTTCAAACGCAATGTTCTCAACAATATATTTTACTATCATTTAACATTTCTACATAGCAGTTTACTAACATACAGTATATTGGCCATGAGTTTTTTTTGTATTTGATCTATGCCTATTAATTAAAGGTAATCGTATTTTGAAAGTTTAGTTGATGAACTACCGTAGGTATATAAAATAATGCAAATATCTATGTATCCTATGCCATTCATCAAATCTGTATGTGTCGAAAATTAAAGTGAAGCTGGCAACCGTAATTTATTATTGACAGTAACGATCTATTGAACGACGAGATCAAGATTGAAATACTGTGCCACATCAAACTTCCATTACCTCACTGTAGAAGTTCGTTATTTTGATATATTGCATTTTATGACTGAAAATAGTTTGATTCTATTCCTTGCCAACCTCAACACCTCTGAAACTGCCACACCTACAGCTGTTCAGGCATATATCACGGTATAAATATATACCCTCTACCTTTACTATCCTGGTAAATTGATAGGGTGTGACCGTCACGAGTTTTAGCACTTTTTTTTGTTTTTTTTGCATTTTTTCTTTGATATACAGTGTTGTTTTATACCAAGGACTGCAGCAAATGAGTATTTACCCATAATCCAACAATCTAAAAACAGCCCCCACTAGTGGGGAGGGCTATGAAGATCAGGGAAATTGCGGGGTAAAAGGGGAAAAATAGGGGTAATATGGGAAGAACTCTGAAAATAAAATATAGAAAAGTAAGAAAACGTTAAAATGTGAAAATCCGAGCAAAGTTTTGGCAAAAGTTGGCTCGGATTTGGGTATTTTTCCAGAGTACAAAAACCCCAAAATTGGGAAAAAAAAGTTGGCTCGGCTTTTGGCATTTTTCAAAGTAAAAAAAAACAGTAATTGAATTTTGAAAGTTGGCTCGAGTTTTCATGTTTTTTGGAACTCATTAAACTCCAAAATTTGAAAACCCGAGCCAACATTTGCCAAAACTTGGCTCGGGTTTAGCGATTTTTTGAAGAAAAAACACAGTAACCTAACCTAGAACGTTGGATACAAGAATAACCCTTACCTACCAGCTAGTATGTGTCTCTAGTTTATCCCATACCTACCAGCTGATCCCTTGTCATGAACCTAACTAAGAAACCTAACCTAACCTAACCTAAAAGTAATAAGTGGGTAGAAACTAACCTTTACGTTATTTTGATGTGGATGGCCCTGAAAATGTTATAGGGGAGGGAAAATAAAATGTACGCAATTACCAAAGCAGCACTGGATCGCGCAACTGTAAGGTCCCCCGAGTAAGGTAGGAGGGAAAAAAAAATCTATAAAGCAGAAATCCCGTAAAACAGGACTTGTCATTATGCAGACAAGACTGTGTTTTACCCTATATCTCCCTTATAATAAATTTGCGAAGGAAAGGACATATATAGGACTGAAGACTATTATATAACATACCTATAGGCTACACAAACATCGATGGGGCTTGTAACTGTCACACCGTAAAATCTTACCACTGTCTTTAACAATGTAATAGTTTTGACCCACTTGCTATATATTCAAATTTAAACAAAATAACAGGTGCTTAATGTGATTATATTTTGATTAGAAAGATGTGCAGAATAAAACTGTTGGTACGCCTGGAGACAATACCGTATATCCTCGTGATTTGCATTGGAAACTATTATTATAGTTATACTAATTAAAATATAAGTTTTGTGGTAAGTTTATTTTCCATTTAATATACGAAAAATAACCGAACATTGTAGATGGTGACTTGTGGTGTAATGGTAGTTTGAACTTTACTGTGATTATATTTCCAAATTACCAACACGCTCTCCTTTCCATGGAAACCATGTTCTCATATATACATAAAACATGATATTGATTGATAAAGGTAAATTATATAGACGGGTGTGCTAATATTTATAGGCCGTTAAAGTAGAGGATGTCAACAGAATGGAACGTAAAGAGATGAGAATGGTGAGATGGATGTGTGGGGCCAAACTGCAGGATAGAATAACAAATGATGAGCTGAAGAGACGCTTAGGTATAAAGAGTAATAGCGAGGAGATGCACTAAGGCAGACCTGGGGTCGAACTATACGTGCCGATTTCTAATCCAAGAACTTGACTAGTGAAGCAGCCCTTAACGGGGTTGCCTGGAATGCCGCCATTAGGACAAGAGACAAACTGCACTTATGTGGGGAGCACTGTCTTAAAATGTTTGTATGTATTAACATTATACTTAAGCTTTCCATATATATATATTATCTAACCACATGTTTAGAACAGTGGGTTAATTAAGCAAGAGTGTAGCAATGATAATAGAAGAGTTTTGGTTTGCATTAGTAATGTTTGTATTCGACCATAACCTGTGGTGGTAGTGTATGGGTTTAGATGCTTATGTTCTGGGTGTGGTGTTCCGAGTTCGAATCCCGGGAGGACCATATGCTTTAATTAGCTTGTTAAAGTGCATTGGGGTTTGTAATTGATTAATAATGTTAAGAACTGGATGTTACTTAACTATTACATATTGAGACGAATATATTGATATTAAGGTGTGTCCAATGCATGGGTGAATACATGAGAAATAGTTTGGATCACATCAGCCTCTTCCGGTGAGTGCGAGGCACCCGCCCATAGAGTAAAGATAGATAGTCGAAAGGGTTGAGTCACAAATCTGAAAAGTAATTCGCGCGTTCCAGAGATGTCAGCACGATCGCAACGGAAAATGGGAGGGTCCCTAATAATGTGGATTAATCCCTACTTTGTACTAATAACGTTATGAATAATCAATTAAACGTTATCCAGAGACTCTGTAAACATTAGAGTTCATTAGACATAAGTAAAGGCGACTGTAAAGGCCAGATCATCTTAAAATTGTCATTGTTGTGAGATTGAGGATTTTACCAACGTCAAACAGGCTGGGACAAAATATCCCTAGATGTCATAAATATAACTTAAAGTACGTATTTCTAAATTTCAAGTTTTAGTGGACCTTTACAATGTAACACCTACAGTACATAACTTTTAACTAATAATATACTGTATATTAAAAATAAAATTTTCATTCTTGTGTTGCTTGGAGTTACAGCTTGCATCATAGAAGTATTTTGTATATTGTATATGTATACTTAATTTTTTCCTCTTGCTTTTGTTATAAATCATTTAAGTGTTTTCTACCCACATTAATTCACTCTTAATGTAACGTCTCCTCATTATGCGGACTTTCCATAACTGTGGTAACCCTGCAGACAAGCCGGGCGCGCAGATATCAAAGAGTATTTAATAAGGAATAACCACTGGGGCCGTTGGCTTGTAATATTATACGCCACGATAGTGCTGCTACCCCTAGTTTTCGCGAGGAAATAACCTGTTTTTCTTTCTATCCTCTTTGCACCCGCCTTGCAGGGCCGGATTTACATGTTATGGGGCCCTAGGCACTGGGGATATGCGGGGCCCCTGAGCAGGGGTGGGGGTGGGTGAGCCTTTGCAGCTGGGGGGTCCGGGGGGCTGTAACCCCCCCCCCCCCCCCCCCCGCGATTTTTGTTTAAAAAAATAAGTACTTTTAGGGGGGCTATGGAGAGTGAAATCCTGTAATTTATAATGTAAAGTAATGCACATGTAACTGTACCTAACTAGGTATCATATGCATGGCAAGAGCAAAACATTGTGTAATTTTCGATAAACATATTTCAGAAATCAAAATGCAATCACAGTCACACACCCATTAAGGTATTGACATTAGAGTATTGTAATGTAGAGTATAGTGTGCGTATAATTATGTGAGTGCTGTGCATGTGAGTTTGTGTTTTATACCATAACTATTGTATAAGGCATATTATTGATATACTCTTTCACTGCAATATAAAATGTTACACTGTTATAGTCACTAAGAACTTTGTGGCTATATTTTATATTATAGCAATTCGCGGTTTAGGTTAATCGATTATTTGTATTTGATTTATTGGTTTTCTAGTTACTAGGCTATAGGCTAATTAATTAATTATAGGTAGAAGGTAGGCGAAAAAGTTTGACTACTACAACTTCTATAAATCATAAAGAACTAGAGTAATTTATTTAATAGTTTTACCATTTAGGAAGGGTCAGCCAGGGAATAAGGAATAGTGCTTTTTTAGTTACATATGTTAGGGCCCTAGGGGTCATGATTTCTGCCCTACCTATAATGAATGGACTGCCTCTTTAGTTACAGTTAGGCCAGCAGGTTTTACAGCCTGTGGAGTGTGGTGTACTCTGTCGAGTACTCATTAGGAGTACAAATTTGGGGAGGGCACAGTAGCCTACTGTCTCTTCCTTTTGTCTCTTCCATACACATACAAAACCTGTAACGCATACAGTGTTATATGAAATAAGGCATGTCATGCCATAAGGCATAACCTTATGTTAAATGCTTTGTCGCTTAATCTTGTGTATATACAGTGTAATGTATAGTTGTAAAATATAGAAATTGAATGAATACTTAATTCAAAGAAATATTCCATGAAGACTTTATATTTGTTCTTACAACTTATACTTATTTGTATTTGTCTAAACTATAATGATTACACTATAACACGCCACAAGCATATGCAATCATACATGCATGACGCTTTCGCAAACGCATATATTTGCTAATATTATGTACACACAATTACACGCGGTGTTACGAAATATATGATAATTATTTTTATCTTAATTGCGTAGCATAAATTTAGTATTGTTACTTAATTACCTTGCCAAGTGTTTAATTTTGCAACAGAAAATAATACTCTATAAAACATTATATTCACTCCAATAATGCTTGAGCCACACACTGTGTATGCGTGTGATTACCGATTATGCCGAGAGTAATGCTTAGTTGCCGTAATTTGTGTTTCAGAGGTTAGAGAGGAATAATATTATTGACCAATGGCAATCCCTGTTGTCAATTGCGTGAGAATATTATTAGTTGCCTTGGATTTCACTGAATATATATGAAAAGACAATACTGTATTTGTTTAAAGAAATCTTAATTATATTATGTTATGTAGTTTTCGCAAGTAATCGGCTAGAGTAAGTGAAAATCTCTACTATATCATTAATTATAGCATATTCATTCCCACGACGTGTGACCCCATTTGATAATAGGGACTTTAAATAGGTTATATATAGGCCAGTAGTAGATGAAAGTAAATATGACTACGTTCGATGGTGGGTCACGCAAGTATGTCTAAACCAGAGAAAACTTTAATTATATTGTGATAATGGATGTTATAATTTAGACTTATTTTTCTCCTTATTAATCTGCACTTTTGCAGTAATTTTTACAAGCAGACTTGTAAGGATAAGTAGGACTGTTGTTGCTTGTTTTCCTTTTTACTCATGCTAAACAGGTAATGTCGGGTAGTATACAAATTGTCACAATTTTATAACTAAATGTTTTCCTTGCTCTACCATGAGTCTCGCCTATCGATTATTTTACATAATCCATGTCTGATCTATATTAATGAAACTGGACTGCAACTTGTATTTTGGCTATTTATTTTGCAATATGCTAATAATCCTTTCTACAAATTATACGTGCGTGCATAAATTCACATTTAAAGATGATAGATGGGCATTTCGAATATCTCGCACAAATATATATGAAACAAATCGAACTCGCCAGACTCCACGTTGGTGAAGTATGGTTGGCTTATGTAGGATGGCTAATGACTGCACACCATGCACTACTAAAAATAAACATATTTTGAAGTTCTATACTTTTAACTATTTTGTATTGGCATACACAATGCATTTTATAAAGATTCATACAATCATTTGTGTTAAAGACCGTACTGCAAACTATTATATCTAGCAAACTCTTAAGACCAATCACGTCCCTCCTTACAAACCGAAGACCCATTCATTCATACAGACTTAAAATACTAGAGAAACGCTGCCACCTTTGGTCAGGGGGTACAGTAGGTAAGTACCCAAGGCGGTGTAGAAACTCCTTTCCGCAACTATACCAACTTTGTTTTCTATACTTGAACCATCTATATTTTTTCGTACAAATTCGTTCTAATCTTATTCGTGCTTTTTTTTCTGAACTTGCTTGCACAGACTTTGTTCTGAACTTGCTAGCACCAACTAATGTGCGTTTACTTTGAATTTACTTGTGCAGTCTATTTTCTAAACTTGTTTGTACCATTTTTTTTTTCTTATTCTCGGAACTTGCTAGCAAGGAATGTTTTGTTAATACATTGGAAAACTTGTTTGTACTGACTTTCCTGAATTTTCTCATACCGACTTTCTCTAAAGTTGCACGTATACAAACAATTTATTACTCCTACTGAACTTGCATGTACACAATTACTTTTTATCAAAAATTGCTTACCATTTTTTCAGAACTTGCTCGTACAGACTTTTTTTAATTTGCTTGTACCGATTTTCTTTTCAGAACTTGCTTGAACACACTATTTTTATGCTATAACTTTTGGAACCAGATACTACTCACTTAATTTTCTGATTTAGCTCGTACCTACTTTTTTTTATATATATATATATCCTGAACTAGCTCGTACCGTCTGTACTTGTTCTGAACTAGCTCGTACATTTTCCATAAACTGCGTGCCCAGTCCTTTTTTTAAGAACCAGTTCATACCGCACTTTTTCTTAATCAAACTTGCTCGTACCACCTTTTCTAGAAGTTCGTACAGACGCTTTTATCGTATAGACTTTTCTGAAATACTCTTAGTCTTTTCTTAACTTAACTTATTCGTAAAGACTTATATGCCTGAATTTGCTTATAAAAACAATTTCTCTGAATTTAGTTGTACCAATTATAGTTTCTGAACTTGCTTGTACTTTCTTCTGGTACTATTTTGTATATTCTGTATTTGCTCATACGGACACTTTGTTTCTGAATTTGCTTGTACCAACATTTTTCTCTTTAATTACTCGCACCATCGTTATTATTTTCTGAATATCCAGGTAGTCTTTTCTTTCCAAACTTGTTCGTACCAATTTATTTTTCATAACCAACTTTTCAAAACTTGCTCGTACCGCCTTTTTTCAGAACTTGCTCGTACCGCCTTTTTTCAGAACTTGCTCGTACCGCCTTTTTCAGAACTTGCTCGTACCGCCTTTTTCAGAACTTGCTCGTACCGCCTTTTTCAGAACTTGCTCGTACCGCCTTTTTCAGAACTTGCTCGTACCGCCTTTTTCAGAACTTGCTCGTACCGCCTTTTTCAGAACTTGCTCGTACCGCCTTTTTCAGAACTTGCTCGTACCGCCTTTTTCAGAACTTGCTCGTACCGCCTTTTTCAGAACTTGCTCGTACCGCCTTTTTCAGAACTTGCTCGTACCGCCTTTTTCAGACCTTGCTCGTACCGCCTTTTTTCAGATCTTGCTCGTACTGCCTTTTTCAGATCTTGCTCGTACCGCCTTTTTCAGACCTTGCTCGTACCGCCTTTCTTCAGACCTTGCTCGTACCGCCTTTTTCAGAACTTGCTCGTACCGCCTTTTTCAGAACTTGCTCGTACCGCCTTTCTTCAGAACTTGCTCGTACCGCCTTTCTTCAGACCTTGCTCGTACCGCCTTTCTTCAGACCTTGCTCGTACCGCCTTTCTTCAGACCTTGCTCGTACCGCCTTTCTTCAGACCTTGCTCGTACCGCCTTTCTTCAGACCTTGCTCGTACCGCCTTTCTTCAGACCTTGCTCGTACCGCCTTTCTTCAGACCTTGCTCGTACCGCCTTTCTTCAGACCTTGCTCGTACCGCCTTTCTTCAGACCTTGCTCGTACCGCCTTTCTTCAGACCTTGCTCGTACCGCCTTTCTTCAGACCTTGCTCGTACCGCCTTTCTTCAGACCTTGCTCGTACCGCCTTTCTTCAGACCTTGCTCGTACCGCCTTTCTTCAGACCTTGCTCGTACCGCCTTTCTTCAGACCTTGCTCGTACCGCCTTTCTTCAGACCTTGCTCGTACCGCCTTTCTTCAGACCTTGCTCGTACCGCCTTTCTTCAGACCTTGCTCGTACCGCCTTTCTTCAGACCTTGCTCGTACCGCCTTTCTTCAGACCTTGCTCGTACCGCCTTTCTTCAGACCTTGCTCGTACCGCCTTTCTTCAGACCTTGCTCGTACCGCCTTTCTTCAGACCTTGCTCGTACCGCCTTTCTTCAGACCTTGCTCGTACCGCCTTTCTTCAGACCTTGCTCGTACCGCCTTTCTTCAGACCTTGCTCGTACCGCCTTTCTTCAGACCTTGCTCGTACCGCCTTTCTTCAGACCTTGCTCGTACCGCCTTTCTTCAGACCTTGCTCGTACCGCCTTTCTTCAGACCTTGCTCGTACCGCCTTTCTTCAGACCTTGCTCGTACCGCCTTTCTTCAGACCTTGCTCGTACCGCCTTTCTTCAGACCTTGCTCGTACCGCCTTTCTTCAGACCTTGCTCGTACCGCCTTTCTTCAGACCTTGCTCGTACCGCCTTTCTTCAGACCTTGCTCGTACCGCCTTTCTTCAGACCTTGCTCGTACCGCCTTTCTTCAGACCTTGCTCGTACCGCCTTTCTTCAGACCTTGCTCGTACCGCCTTTCTTCAGACCTTGCTCGTACCGCCTTTCTTCAGACCTTGCTCGTACCGCCTTTCTTCAGACCTTGCTCGTACCGCCTTTCTTCAGACCTTGCTCGGACCGCCTTTCTTCAGACCTTGCTCGTACCGCCTTTCTTCAGACCTTGCTCGTACCGCCTTTCTTCAGACCTTGCTCGTACCGCCTTTCTTCAGACCTTGCTCGTACCGCCTTTCTTCAGACCTTGCTCGTACCGCCTTTCTTCAGACCTTGCTCGTACCGCCTTTCTTCAGACCTTGCTCGTACCGCCTTTCTTCAGACCTTGCTCGTACCGCCTTTCTTCAGACCTTGCTCGTACCGCCTTTCTTCAGACCTTGCTCGTACCGCCTTTCTTCAGACCTTGCTCGTACCGCCTTTCTTCAGACCTTGCTCGTACCGCCTTTCTTCAGACCTTGCTCGTACCGCCTTTCTTCAGACCTTGCTCGTACCGCCTTTCTTCAGACCTTGCTCGTACCGCCTTTCTTCAGACCTTGCTCGTACCGCCTTTCTTCAGACCTTGCTCGTACCGCCTTTCTTCAGACCTTGCTCGTACCGCCTTTCTTCAGACCTTGCTCGTACCGCCTTTCTTCAGACCTTGCTCGTACCGCCTTTCTTCAGACCTTGCTCGTACCGCCTTTCTTCAGACCTTGCTCGTACCGCCTTTCTTCAGACCTTGCTCGTACCGCCTTTCTTCAGACCTTGCTCGTACCGCCTTTCTTCAGACCTTGCTCGTACCGCCTTTCTTCAGACCTTGCTCGTACCGCCTTTCTTCAGACCTTGCTCGTACCGCCTTTCTTCAGACCTTGCTCGTACCGCCTTTCTTCAGACCTTGCTCGTACCGCCTTTCTTCAGACCTTGCTCGTACCGCCTTTCTTCAGACCTTGCTCGTACCGCCTTTCTTCAGACCTTGCTCGTACCGCCTTTCGTCAGACCTTGCTCGTACCGCCTTTCTTCAGACCTTGCTCGTACCGCCTTTCTTCAGACCTTGCTCGTACCGCCTTTCTTCAGACCTTGCTCGTACCGCCTTTCTTACCGCCTTTCTTCAGACCTTGCTCGTACCGCCTTTCGTCAGACCTTGCTCGTACCGCCTTTCTTCAGACCTTGCTCGTACCGCCTTTCTTCAGACCTTGCTCGTACCGCCTTTCTTCAGACCTTGCTCGTACCGCCTTTCTTCAGACCTTGCTCGTACCGCCTTTCTTCAGACCTTGCTCGTACCGCCTTTCTTCAGACCTTGCTCGTACCGCCTTTCTTCAGACCTTGCTCGTACCGCCTTTCTTCAGACCTTGCTCGTACCGCCTTTCTTCAGACCTTGCTCGTACCGCCTTTCTTCAGACCTTGCTCGTACCGCCTTTCTTCAGACCTTGCTCGTACCGCCTTTCTTCAGACCTTGCTCGTACCGCCTTTCTTCAGACCTTGCTCGTACCGCCTTTCTTCAGACCTTGCTCGTACCGCCTTTCTTCAGACCTTGCTCGTACCGCCTTTCTTCAGACCTTGCTCGTACCGCCTTTCTTCAGACCTTGCTCGTACCGCCTTTCTTCAGACCTTGCTCGTACCGCCTTTCTTCAGACCTTGCTCGTACCGCCTTTCTTCAGACCTTGCTCGTACCGCCTTTCGTCAGACCTTGCTCGTACCGCCTTTCGTCAGACCTTGCTCGTACCGCCTTTCGTCAGACCTTGCTCGTACCGCCTTTCGTCAGAGCTTGCTCGTACCGCCTTTCTTCAGACCTTGCTCGTACCGCCTTTCTTCAGACCTTGCTCGTACCGCCTTTCTTCAGACCTTGCTCGTACCGCCTTTCTTCAGACCTTGCTCGTACCGCCTTTCTTCAGACCTTGCTCGTACCGCCTTTCTTCAGATCTTGCTCGTACCGCCTTTTTTCAGAACTTGCTCGTACCGCCTTTTTTCAGACTCGTACCGCCTTTTTCAGAACTTGCTCGTACCGCCTTTTTCAGAACTTGCTCGTACCGCCTTTTTTCAGAACTTGCTCGTACCGCCTTGTTTCAGAACTTGCTCGTACCGCCTTTTTCAGAACTTGCTCGTACCGCCTTTTTCAGAACTTGCTCGTACCGCCTTTTTTCAGAACTTGCTCGTACCGCCTTTTTTCAGAACTTGCTCGTACCGCCTTTTTTCAGAACTTGCTCGTACCGCCTTTTTTCAGAACTTGCTCGTACCGCCTTTTTTCAGAACTTGCTTGTACCGCCTTTTTTCAGAACCTTCTCGTACCGCTTTTCTTCAGACCTTGCTCGTACCGCTTTTTTCAGACCTTGCTCGTACCGCCTTTTTTCAGACCTTGCTCGTACCGCCTTTCTTCAGACCTTGCTCGTACCGCCTTTCTTCAGACCTTGCTCGTACCGCCTTTTTTCAGACCTTGCTCGTACCGCCTTTCTTCAGACCTTGCTCGTACCGCCTTTCTTCAGACCTTGCTCGTACCGCCTTTCTTCAGACCTTGCTCGTACCGCCTTTCTTCAGACCTTGCTCGTACCGCCTTTCTTCAGACCTTGCTCGTACCGCCTTTCTTCAGACCTTGCTCGTACCGCCTTTCTTCAGACCTTGCTCGTACCGCCTTTCTTCAGACCTTGCTCGTACCGCCTTTCTTCAGACCTTGCTCGTACCGCCTTTCTTCAGACCTTGCTCGTACCGCCTTTCTTCAGACCTTGCTCGTACCGCCTTTCTTCAGACCTTGCTCGTACCGCCTTTCTTCAGATCTTGCTCGTACCGCCTTTTTCAGAACTTGCTCGTACCGCCTTTTTCAGAACTTGCTCGTACCGCCTTTTTCAGAACTTGCTCGTACCGCCTTTTTCAGAACTTGCTCGTACCGCCTTTTCTCAGACCTTGCTCGTACCGCCTTTTTCAGAACTTGCTGGTGCCTCCTTTTTCAGAACTTGCTCGTACCACCTTTTTCAGAACTTGCTCGTACCGCCTTTTTCAGAACTTGCTCGTACCGCCTTTTTTCATAACTTGCTCGTACCGCCTTTCTTCAGACCATGCTCGTACCGCCTTTCTTCAGACCTTGCTTGTACCGCCTTTCTTCAGACCTTGCTCGTACCGCCTTTTTCAGAACTTGCTCGTACCGCCTTTTTCAGAACTTGCTCGTACCGCCTTTTTCAGAACCTGCTCGTACCGCCTTTTTTTATCAGACCTTGCTCGTACCGCCTTTTCTCAGACCTTGCTCGTACCGCCTTTTTTCAGAACTTGCTCGTACCGCCTTTCTTCAGACCTTGCTCGTACCGCCTTTCTTCAGACCTTGCTCGTACCGCCTTTCTTCAGACCTTGCTCGTACCGCCTTTCTTCAGACCTTGCTCGTACCGCCTTTTTCAGAACTTGCTCGTACCGCCTTTTTTCAGAACCTGCTCGTACCGCCTTTTCTCAGACCTTGCTCGTACCGCCTTTTTTCAGAACTTGCTCGTACCGCCTTTTTCAGAACTTGCTCGTACCGCCTTTTTTCAGAACTTGCTCGTACCGCCTTTTTTCAGACCTTGCTCGTACCGCCTTTTCTCAGACCTTGCTCGTACCGCCTTTTTTCAGAACTTGCTCGTACCGCCTTTTTTCAGAACTTGCTCGTACCGCCTTTTTTCAGAACTTGCTCGTACCGCCTTTTTCAGAACTTGCTCGTACCGCCTTTTTCAGAACTTGCTCGTACCGCCTTTCTTCAGACCTTGCTCGTACCGCCTTTCTCCAGACCTTGCTCGTACCGCCTTTTTTCAGAACTTGCTCGTACCGCCTTTTTTCAGAACTTGCTCGTACCGCCTTTTTTCAGACCTTGCTCGTACCGCCTTTCTTCAGACCTTGCTCGTACCGCCTTTCTTCAGACCTTGCTCGTACTGCTTTTTTCAGACCTTGCTCGTACCGCCTTACTTCAGACCTTGCTCGTACCGCCTTTCTTCAGACCTTGCTCGTACTGCCTTTCTTCAGACCTTGCTTTACCGCATTTCTTCAGACCTTGCTCGTACCGCCTTTCTTCAGACCTTGCTCGTACCGCCTTTCTTCAGACCTTGCTCGTACCGCCTTTCTTCAGACCTTGCTCGTACCGTCTTTCTTCAGACCTTGCTCGTACCGCCTTTCTTCAGACCTTGCTCGTACCGCCTTTCTTCAGACCTTGCTCGTACCGCCTTTCTTCAGACCTTGCTCGTACCGCCTTTCTTCAGACCTTGCTCGTACCGCCTTTGCTTCATCGTACCGAATTTTTTCAGATCTTGCTCGTACCGCCTTTTTAAGAACTTGCTCGTACCGCCTTTTTTCAGGACTTGCTCGTACCGCCTTTTTCAGAACTTGCTCGTACCGCCTTTTTTCAGAACCTGCTCGTACCGCCTTTTCTCAGACCTTGCTCATACCGCCTTTTTCAGAACTTGCTGGTGCCGCCTTTTTCAGAACTTGCTCCTACCACCTTTTTCAGAACTTGCTCGTACCACCTTTTTCAGAACTTGCTCGTACCGCCTTTTTTCAGAACTTGCTCGTACCGCCTTTTTTCAGAACTTGCTCGTACCGCCATTCTTCAGACCTTGCTCGTACTGCCATTCTTCAGACCTTGCTCGTACCGCCTTTCTTCAGACCATGCTCGTACCGCCTTTCTTCAGACCTTGCTTGTACCGCCTTTCTTCAGACCTTGCTTGTACCGCCTTTCTTCAGACCTTGCAGTACCGCCTTTCTTCAGACCTTGCTCGTACCGCCTTTTTCAGAACTTGCTCGTACCGCCTTTCTTCAGACCTTGCTCGTACCGCTTTTTTTCAGACCTTGCTCGTACCGCCTTTCTTCAGACCTTGCTCGTACCGCCTTTCTTCAGACCTTGCTCGTACCGCCTTTCTTCAGACCTTGCTCGTACCGCCTTTCTTCAGACCTTGCTCGTACCGCCTTTCTTCAGACCTTGCTCGTACCGCCTTTCTTCAGACCTTGCTCGTACCGCCTTTCTTCAGACCTTGCTCGTACCGCCTTTCTTCAGACCTTGCTCGTACCGCCTTTCTTCAGACCTTGCTCGTACCGCCTTTCTTCAGACCTTGCTCGTACCGCCTTTCTTCAGACCTTGCTCGTACCGCCTTTCTTCAGACCTTGCTCGTACCGCCTTTCTTCAGACCTTGCTCGTACCGCCTTTCTTCAGACCTTGCTCGTACCGCCTTTCTTCAGACTTTGCTCGTACCGCCTTTCTTCAGACCTTGCTCGTACCGCCTTTCTTCAGACCTTGCTCGTACCGCCTTTTTTCAGAACTTGCTCGTACCGCCTTTTTCAGAACTTGCTCGTACCGCCTTTTTTCAGAACCTGCTCGTACCGCCTTTTCTCAGACCTTGCTCGTACCGCCTTTTTCAGAACTTGCTCGTCCCGCCTTTTTCAGAACTTGCTGGTGCCGCCTTTTCAGAACTTGCTCGTACCTCCTTTTTCAGAACTTGCTCGTACCGCCTTTTTTCAGAACTTGCTCGTACCGCCTTTTTTCAGAACTTGCTCGTACCGCCTTTCTTCAGACCTTGCTCGTACCGCCTTTCTTCAGACCTTGCTCGTACCGCCTTTCTTCAGACCTTGCTCGTACCGCCTTTCTTCAGACCTTGCTCGTACCGCCTTTCTTCAGACCTTGCTCGTACCGCCTTTCTTCAGACCTTGCTCGTACCGCCTTTCTTCAGACCTTGCTCGTACCGCCTTTCTTCAGACCTTGCTCGTACCGCCTTTCTTCAGACCTTGCTCGTACCGCCTTTCTTCAGACCTTGCTCGTACCGCCTTTCTTCAGACCTTGCTCGTACCGCCTTTCTTCAGACCTTGCTCGTACCGCCTTTCTTCAGACCTTGCTCGTACCGCCTTTCTTCAGACCTTGCTCGTACCGCCTTTCTTCAGACCTTGCTCGTACCGCCTTTCTTCAGACCTTGCTCGTACCGCCTTTCTTCAGACCTTGCTCGTACCGCCTTTCTTCAGACCTTGCTCGTACCGCCTTTCTTCAGACCTTGCTCGTACCGCCTTTCTTCAGACCTTGCTCGTACCGCCTTTCTTCAGACCTTGCTCGTACCGCCTTTCTTCAGACCTTGCTCGTACCGCCTTTCTTCAGACCTTGCTCGTACCGCCTTTCTTCAGACCTTGCTCGTACCGCCTTTCTTCAGACCTTGCTCGTACCGCCTTTCTTCAGACCTTGCTCGTACCGCCTTTCTTCAGACCTTGCTCGTACCGCCTTTCTTCAGACCTTGCTCGTACCGCCTTTCTTCAGACCTTGCTCGTACCGCCTTTCTTCAGACCTTGCTCGTACCGCCTTTCTTCAGACCTTGCTCGTACCGCCTTTCTTCAGACCTTGCTCGTACCGCCTTTCGTCAGACCTTGCTCGTACCGCCTTTCTTCAGACCTTGCTCGTACCGCCTTTCTTCAGACCTTGCTCGTACCGCCTTTCTTCAGACCTTGCTCGTACCGCCTTTCTTCAGACCTTGCTCGTACCGCCTTTCTTCAGACCTTGCTCGTACCGCCTTTCGTCAGACCTTGCTCGTACCGCCTTTCGTCAGACCTTGCTCGTACCGCCTTTCGTCAGAGCTTGCTCGTACCGCCTTTCTTCAGACCTTGCTCGTACCGCCTTTCTCCAGACCTTGCTCGTACCGCCTTTTTTCAGAACTTGCTCGTACCGCCTTTTTTCAGAACTTGCTCGTACCGCCTTTTTCAGAACTTGCTCGTACCGCCTTTTTTCAGAACTTGCTCGTACCGCCTTTTTTCAGAACTTGCTCGTACCGCCTTTTTTCAGAACTTGCTCGTACCGCCTTTTTCAGAACTTGCTCGTACCGCCTTTTTTCAGAACTTGCTCGTACCGCCTTTTTTCAGAACTTGCTCGTACCGCCTTTTCTCAGACCTTGCTCGTTCCGCCTTTTTTCAGAACTTGCTCGTGCTGCCTTTTTTCAGAACTTGCTCGTGCCGCCTTTTTTCAGAACTTGCTCGTGCCGCCTTTCTTCAGACCTTGCTCGTACCGCTTTTTTTCAGACCTTGCTCGTACCGCTTTTATTCAGACCTTGCTCGTACCGCCTTTCTTCAGACCTTGCTCGTACCGCCTTTCTTCAGACCTTGCTCGTACCGCCTTTCTTCAGACCTTGCTCGTACCGCCTTTCTTCAGACCTTGCTCGTACCGCCTTTCTTCAGACCTTGCTCGTACCGCCTTTCTTCAGACCTTGCTCGTACCGCCTTTCTTCAGACCTTGCTCGTACCGCCTTTCTTCAGACCTTGCTCGTACCGCCTTTCTTCAGACCTTGCTCGTACCGCCTTTCTTCAGACCTTGCTCGTACCGCCTTTCTTCAGACCTTGCTCGTACCGCCTTTCTTCAGACCTTGCTCGTACCGCCTTTCTTCAGACCTTGCTCGTACCGCCTTTTTCAGAACTTGCTCGTACCGCCTTTTTCAGAACTTGCTCGTACCGCCTTTTTCAGAACTTGCTCGTACCGCCTTTTTTCAGAACCTGCTCGTACCGCCTTTTCTCAGACCTTGCTCGTACCGCCTTTTTCAGAACTTGCTCGTACCGCCTTTTTCAGAACTTGCTCGTACCGCCTTTTTCAGAACTTGCTCGTACCGCCTTTTTCAGAACTTGCTCGTACCGCCTTTTTTCATAACTTGCTCGTACCGCCTTTCTTCAGACCATGCTCGTACCGCCTTTCTTCAGACCTTGCTTGTACCGCCTTTCTTCAGACCTTGCTCGTACCGCCTTTTTCAGAACTTGCTGGTGCCTCCTTTTTCAGAACTTGCTCGTACCACCTTTTTCAGAACTTGCTCGTACCGCCTTTTTCAGAACTTGCTCGTACCGCCTTTTTTCATAACTTGCTCGTACCGCCTTTCTTCAGACCATGCTCGTACCGCCTTTCTTCAGACCTTGCTTGTACCGCCTTTCTTCAGACCTTGCTCGTACCGCCTTTTTCAGAACTTGCTCGTACCGCCTTTTTCAGAACTTGCTCGTACCGCCTTATTTCGGAACCTGCTCATACCACCTTTTCTCAGACCTTGCTCGTACCGCCTTTTTTCAGAACTTGCTTGTACCGCCTTTTTTCAGAACTTGCTCGTACCGCCTTTTTCTCAGAACTTGCTCGTACCGCCTTTTCTCAGACCTTGCTCGTTCCGCCTTTTTTCAGACCTTGCTCGTTCCGCCTTTTTTCAGACCTTGCTCGTTCCGCCTTTTTTCAGACCTTGCTCGTACCGCCTTTTTTCAGAACTTGCTCGTACCGCCTTTTTCAGAACTTGCTCGTACCGCCTTTTTTCGGAACCTGCTCATACCACCTTTTCTCAGACCTTGCTCGTACCGCCTTTTTTCAGAACTTGCTCGTGCCGCCTTTTTTCAGAACTTGCTCGTACCGTCTTTTTCAGAACTTGCTCGTACCGCCTTTTTTCAGAAATTGCTCGTACCGCCTTTCTTCAGACCTTGCTCGTACCGCTTTTTTTCAGACCTTGCTCGTACCGCCTTTCTTCAGACCTTGCTCGTACCGCCTTTCTTCAGACCTTGCTCGTACCGCCTTTCTTCAGACCTTGCTCGTACCGCCTTTCTTCAGACCTTGCTCGTACCGCCTTTCTTCAGACCTTGCTCGTACCGCCTTTCTTCGAACCTTGCTCGTACCGCCTTTCTTCAGACCTTGCTCGTACCGCCTTTCTTCAGACCTTGCTCGTACCGCCTTTCTTCAGACCTTGCTCGTACCGCCTTTCTTCAGACCTTGCTCGTACCGCCTTTCTTCAGACCTTGCTCGTACCGCCTTTCTTCAGACTTTGCTCGTACCGCCTTTCTTCAGACCTTGCTCGTACCGCCTTTCTTCAGACCTTGCTCGTACCGTCTTTCTTCAGACTTTGCTCGTACCGAATTTTTTCAGATCTTGCTCGTACCGCCTTTTTAAGAACTTGCTCGTACCGCCTTTTTTCAGAACTTGCTCGTACCGCCTTTTTCAGAACTTGCTCGTACCGCCTTTTTTCAGAACCTGCTCGTACCGCCTTTTCTCAGACCTTGCTCATACCGCCTTTTTCAGAACTTGCTGGTGCCGCCTTTTTCAGAACTTGCTCCTACCGCCTTTTTTCAGAACTTGCTCGTACCACCTTTTTCAGAACTTGCTCGTACCGCCTTTTTTCAGAACTTGCTCGTACCGCCTTTTTTCAGAACTTGCTCGTACCGCCATTCTTCAGACCTTGCTCGTACCGCCATTCTTCAGACCTTGCTCGAACCGCCTTTCTTCAGACCTTGCTCGAACCGCCTTTCTTCAGACCATGCTCGTACCGGCTTTCTTCAGACCTTGCTTGTACCGCCTTTCTTCAGACCTTGCTCGTACCGCCTTTCTTCAGACCTTGCTCGTACCGCCTTTTTTCAGAACTTGCTCGTACCGCCTTTCTTCAGACCTTGCTCGTACCGCCTTTCTTCAGACCTTGCTCGTACCGCCTTTCTTCAGACCTTGCTCGTACCGCCTTTCTTCAGACCTTGCTCGTACCGCCTTTCTTCAGACCTTGCTCGTACCGCCTTTCTTCAGACCTTGCTCGTACCGCCTTTCTTCGAACCTTGCTCGTACCGCCTTTCTTCAGACCTTGCTCGTACCGCCTTTCTTCAGACCTTGCTCGTACCGCCTTTCTTCAGACCTTGCTCGTACCGCCTTTCTTCAGACCTTGCTCGTACCGCCTTTCTTCAGACCTTGCTCGTACCGCCTTTCTTCAGACCTTGCTCGTACCGCCTTTCTTCAGACCTTGCTCGTACCGCCTTTCTTCAGACCTTGCTCGTACCGTCTTTCTTCAGACTTTGCTCGTACCGAATTTTTTCAGATCTTGCTCGTACCGCCTTTTTAAGAACTTGCTCGTACCGCCTTTTTTCAGGACTTGCTCGTACCGCCTTTTTCAGAACTTGCTCGTACCGCCTTTTTTCAGAACCTGCTCGTACCGCCTTTTCTCAGACCTTGCTCATACCGCCTTTTTCAGAACTTGCTGGTGCCGCCTTTTTCAGACCTTGCTCGTACCGCCTTTCTTCAGACCTTGCTCGTACCGCCTTTCTTCAGACCTTGCTCGTACCGCCTTTCGTCAGACCTTGCTCGTACCGCCTTTCGTCAGACCTTGCTCGTACCGCCTTTCGTCAGAGCTTGCTCGTACCGCCTTTCTTCAGACCTTGCTCGTACCGCCTTTCTTCAGACCTTGCTCGTACCGCCTTTCTTCAGACCTTGCTCGTACCGCCTTTTTCAGAACTTGCTCGTACCGCCTTTTTCAGAACTTGCTCGTACCGCCTTTTTCAGAACTTGCTCGTACCGCCTTTTTTCAGAACTTGCTCGTACCGCCTTTTTCAGAACTTGCTCGTACCGCCTTTTTTCAGAACTTGCTCGTACCGCCTTTTTTCAGAACTTGCTCGTACCGCCTTTTTTCAGAACTTGCTCGTACCGCCTTTTCTCAGACCTTGCTCGTTCCGCCTTTTTTCAGAACTTGCTCGTGCCGCCTTTTTTCAGAACTTGCTCGTACCGCCTTTTTTCAGAACTTACTCGTACCGCTTTTCTTCAGACCTTGCTCGTACCGCCTTTTTTCAGACCTTGCTCGTACCGCCTTTCTTCAGACCTTGCTCGTACCGCCTTTCTTCAGACCTTGCTCGTACCGCCTTTCTTCAGACCTTGCTCGTACCGCCTTTCTTCAGACCTTGCTCGTACCGCCTTTCTTCAGACCTTGCTCGTACCGCCTTTCTTCAGACCTTGCTCGTACCGCCTTTCTTCAGACCTTGCTCGTACCGCCTTTCTTCAGACCTTGCTCGTACCGCCTTTCTTCAGACCTTGCTCGTACCGCCTTTCTTCAGACCTTGCTCGTACCGCCTTTCTTCAGACCTTGCTCGTACCGCCTTTCTTCAGACCTTGCTCGTACCGCCTTTCTTCAGACCTTGCTCGTACCGCCTTTCGTCAGACCTTGCTCGTACCGCCTTTCTTCAGACCTTGCTCGTACCGCCTTTCTTCAGACCTTGCTCGTACCGCCTTTCTTCAGACCTTGCTCGTACCGCCTTTCTTCAGACCTTGCTCGTACCGCCTTTCTTCAGACCTTGCTCGTACCGCCTTTTTCAGAACTTGCTCGTACCGCCTTTTTCAGAACTTGCTCGTACCGCCTTTTTCAGAACTTGCTCGTACCGCCTTTTTCAGAACTTGCTCGTACCGCCTTTTCTCAGACCTTGCTCATACCGCCTTTTTCAGAACTTGCTGGTGCCGCCTTTTCAGAACTTGCTCGTACCTCCTTTTTCAGAACTTGCTCGTACCTCCTTTTTCAGAACTTGCTCGTACCGCCTTTTTTCAGACCTTGCTCGTACCGCCTTTCTTCAGACCTTGCTCGTACCGCCTTTCTTCAGACCTTGCTCGTACCGCCTTTCTTCAGACCTTGCTCGTACCGCCTTTTTCAGAACTTGCTCGTACCGCCTTTTTCAGAACTTGCTCGTACCGCCTTATTTCGGAACCTGCTCGTACCACCTTTTCTCAGACCTTGCTCGTACCGCCTTTTTTCAGAACTTGCTCGTACCGCCTTTTTTCAGAACTTGCTCGTACCGCCTTTTTTCAGAACTTGCTCGTACCGCCTTTTCTCAGACCTTGCTCGTTCCGCCTTTTTTCAGACCTTGCTCGTTCCGCCTTTTTTCAGACCTTGCTCGTTCCGCCTTTTTTCAGACCTTGCTCGTACCGCCTTTTTTCAGAACTTGCTCGTACCGCCTTTTTCAGAACTTGCTCGTACCGCCTTTTTTCGGAACCTGCTCATACCACCTTTTCTCAGACCTTGCTCGTACCGCCTTTTTTCAGAACTTGCTCGTGCCGCCTTTTTTCAGAACTTGCTCGTACCGCCTTTTTTCAGAACTTGCTCGTACCGCCTTTTATCAGAACTTGCTCGTACCGCCTTTCTTCAGACCTTGCTCGTACCGCTTTTTTTTCAGACCTTGCTCGTACTGCTTTCTTCAGACCTTGCTCGTACCGCCTTTCTTCAGACCTTGCTCGTACCGCCTTTCTTCAGACCTTGCTCGTACCGCCTTTCTTCAGACCTTGCTCGTACCGCCTTTCTTCAGACCTTGCTCGTACCGCCTTTCTTCAGACCTTGCTCGTACCGCCTTTCTTCAGACCTTGCTCGTACCGCCTTTCTTCAGACCTTGCTCGTACCGCCTTTCTTCAGACCTTGCTCGTACCGCCTTTCTTCAGACCTTGCTCGTACCGCCTTTTTCAGACCTTGCTCGTACCGCCTTTCTTCAGACCTTGCTCGTACCGCCTTTCTTCAGACCTTGCTCGTACCGCCTTTCTTCAGACCTTGCTCGTACCGCCTTTCTTCAGACCTTGCTCGTACCGCCTTTCTTCAGACCTTGCTCGTACCGTCTTTCTTCAGACCTTGCTCGTACCGTCTTTCTTCAGACTTTGCTCGTACCGAATTTTTTCAGATCTTGCTCGTACCGCCTTTTTAAGAACTTGCTCGTACCGCCTTTTTTCAGAACTTGCTCGTACCGCCTTTTTCAGAACTTGCTCGTACCGCCTTTTTTCAGAACCTGCTCGTACCGCCTTTTCTCAGACCTTGCTCATACCGCCTTTTTCAGAACTTGCTGGTGCCGCCTTTTTCAGAACTTGCTCCTACCACCTTTTTCAGAACTTGCTCGTACCACCTTTTTCAGAACTTGCTCGTACCGCCTTTTTTCAGAACTTGCTCGTACCGCCTTTTTCAGAACTTGCTCGTACCGCCTTTCTTCAGACCTTGCTCGTACCGCCTTTCTTCAGACCTTGCTCGTACCGCCTTTCTTCAGACCTTGCTCGTACCGCCTTTCTTCAGACCTTGCTCGTACCGCCTTTCTTCAGACCTTGCTCGTACCGCCTTTCTTCAGACCTTGCTCGTACCGCCTTTCTTCAGACCTTGCTCGTACCGCCTTTCTTCAGACCTTGCTCGTACCGCCTTTTTCAGACCTTGCTCGTACCGCCTTTCTTCAGACCTTGCTCGTACCGCCTTTCTTCAGACCTCGCTCGTACCGCCTTTTTTAGAACCTTGCTCGTACCGCCTTTTTTCAGACCTTGCTCGTACCGCCTTTCTTCAGACCTTGCTCGTACCGCCTTTCTTCAGACCTTGCTCGTACCGCCTTTCTTCAGACCTTGCTCGTACCGCCTTTCTTCAGACCTTGCTCGTACCGCCTTTCTTCAGACCTTGCTCGTACCGCCTTTCTTCAGACCTTGCTCGTACCGCCTTTCTTCAGACCTTGCTCGTACCGCCTTTCTTCAGACCTTGCTCGTACCGCCTTTCTTCAGACCTTGCTCGTACCGCCTTTCTTCAGACCTTGCTCGTACCGCCTTTTTTCAGAACTTGCTCGTACCGCCTTTTTTCAGACCTTGCTCGTACCGCCTTTCTTCAGACCTTGCTCGTACCGCTTTTTTTCAGACCTTGCTCGTACCGCCTTTTTTAGACCTTGCTCGTACCGCCTTTGTTAGACCTTGCTCGTACCGCTTTTTTTCAGACCTTGCTCGTACCGTATTTTTTCAGACCTTGCTCGTACCGCATTTTTTCAGACCTTGCTCGTACCGCCTTTCTTCAGACCTTGCTCGTACCGCCTTTTTTCAGACCTTGCTCGTACCGTATTTTTTCAGACCTTGCTCGTACCGCTTTACTTCAGACCTTGCTCGTACCGTCTTTCTTCAGACCTTGCTCGTACCGCCTTTTTTCAGACCTTGCTCGTACCGCCTTTCTTCAGACCTTGCTCGTACCGCCTTTCTTCAGACCTTGCTCGTACCGCCTTTCTTCAGACCTTGCTCGTACCGCCTTTCTTCAGACCTTGCTCGTACCGCCTTTTTCAGACCTTGCTCGTACCGCCTTTCTTCAGACCTTGCTCGTACCGCCTTTCTTCAGACCTTGCTCGTACCGCCTTTCTTCAGACCTTGCTCGTACCGCCTTTCTTCAGACCTTGCTCGTACCGCCTTTCTTCAGACCTTGCTCGTACCGCCTTTCTTCAGACCTTGCTCGTACCGCCTTTCTTCAGACCTTGCTCGTACCGCCTTTCTTCAGACCTTGCTCGTACCGCCTTTCTTCAGACCTTGCTCGTACCGCCTTTCTTCAGACCTTGCTCGTACCGCTTTTCTTCAGACCTTGCTCGTACCGCCTTTCTTCAGACCTTGCTCGTACCGCCTTTCTTCAGACCTTGCTCGTACCGCCTTTCTTCAGACCTTGCTCGTACCGCCTTTTTCAGAACTTGCTCGTACCGCCTTTTTCAGAACTTGCTCGTACCGCCTTTTTTCAGAACCTGCTCGTACCGCCTTTTCTCAGACCTTGCTCATACCGCCTTTTCTCAGACCTTGCTCATACCACCTTTTATTCAGAACTTGCTGGTGCCGCCTTTTCAGAACTTGCTCGTACCTCCTTTTTCAGAACTTGCTCGTACCGCCTTTTTTCAGAACTTGCTCGTACCGCCATTCTTCAGACCTTGCTCGTACCGCCATTCTTCAGACCTTGCTCGAACCGCCTTTCTTCAGACCTTGCTCGTACCGCCTTTCTTCAGACCTTGCTCGTACCGCCTTTCTTCAGACTTGCTCGTACCGCCTTTCTTCAGACCTTGCTCGTACCGCCTTTCTTCAGACCTTGCTCGTACCGCCTTTCTTCAGACCTTGCTCGTACCGCCTTTCTTCAGACCTTGCTCGTACCGCCTTTCTTCAGACCTTGCTCGTACCGCCTTTCTTCAGACCTTGCTCGTACCGCCTTTTTCAGACCTTGCTCGTACCGCCTTTCTTCAGACCTTGCTCGTACCGCCTTTCTTCAGACCTTGCTCGTACCGCCTTTCTTCAGACCTTGCTCGTACCGCCTTTTCTCCACCCTTGCTCGTACCGCCTTTCTTCAGACCTTGCTCGTACCGCCTTTCTTCAGACCTTGCTCGTACCGCCTTTCTTCAGACCTTGCTCGTACCGCCTTTCTTCAGACCTTGCTCGTACCGCCTTTCTTCAGACCTTGCTCGTACCGCCTTTCTTCAGACCTTGCTCGTACCGCCTTTCTTCAGACCTTGCTCGTACCGCCTTTCTTCAGACTTTGCTCGTACCGCCTTTCTTCAGACCTTGCTCCTACCGCTTTTCTTCAGACTTTGCTCGTACCGCCTTTCTTCAGACCTTGCTCGTACCGCCTTTCTTCAGACCTTGCTCGTACCGCCTTTCTTCAGACCTTGCTCGTACCGCCTTTCTTCAGACCTTGCTCGTACCGCCTTTCTTCAGACCTTGCTCGTACCGCCTTTCTTCAGACCTTGCTCGTACCGCCTTTCTTCAGACCTTGCTCGTACCGCCTTTCTTCAGACCTTGCTCGTACCGCCTTTCTTCAGACCTTGCTCGTACCGCCTTTCTTCAGAACTTGCTCGTACCGTATTTTTCAGAACTTGCTCGTACCGTCTTTTTCAGAACTTGCTCGTACCGCCTTTTTCAGAACTTGCTCGTACCGCCTTTTTTCAGAACTTGCTCGTACCGCCTTTTTCAGAATTTGCTCGTACCGCCTTTTTTCAGAATTTGCTCGTACCGCCTTTTTTCAGAACTTGCTCGTACCGCCTTTTTTTAGAACTTGCTCGTACCGCCTTTTTTCAGAACTTGCTCGTACCGCCTTTTTTCAGAACTTGCTCGTACCGCCTTTTCTCAGACCTTGCTCGTTCTGCCTTTTTTCAGACCTTGCTCGTACCGCCTTTCTTCAGACCTTGCTCGTACCGCCTTTCTTCTGACCTTGCTCGTACCGCCTTTCTTCTGACCTTGCTCGTACCGCCTTTCTTCAGACCTTGCTCGTACCGCCTTTTTCAGACCTTGCTCGTACCGCCTTTTTCAGACCTTGCTCGTACCGCCTTTTTCAGACCTTGCTCGTACCGCCTTTCTTCAGACCTTGCTCGTACCGCCTTTCTTCAGACCTTGCTCGTACCGCCTTTCTTCAGACCTTGCTCGTACCGCCTTTCTTCAGACCTTGCTCGTACCGCCTTTCTTCAGACCTTGCTCGTACCGCCTTTCTTCAGAACTTGCTCGTACCGCCATTCTTCAGACCTTGCTCGTACCGCCTTTCTTCAGACCTTGCTCGTACCGCTTTTCTTCAGACCTTGCTCGTACCGCCTTTCTTCAGACATTGCTCGTACCGCCTTTCTTCAGACCTTGCTCGTACCGCCTTTCTTCAGACCTTGCTCGTACCGCCTTTTTCAGACCTTGCTCGTACCGCCTTTCTTCAGACCTTGCTCGTACCGCCTTTCTTCAGAACTTGCTCGTACCGCCTTTCTTCAGACCTTGCTCGTACCGCTTTTCTTCAGACCTTGCTCGTACCGCCTTTCTTCAGACATTGCTCGTACCGCCTTTCTTCAGACCTTGCTCGTACCGCCTTTTTTCAGACCTTGCTCGTAACGCCTTTTTTCAGACCTTGCTCGTACCGCCTTTCTTCAGACCTTGCTCGTACCGCCTTTTTTCTAAACTTGCTTGTGCCGCCTTTTTTCAGAACTTGCTTGTGCCGCCTTTTTCAGAACTTGCTCGTACCGCCTTTCTCAGAACTTGCTCGTACCTCCTTTTTTCAGAACTTGCTCGTACCGCCTTTCTTCAGACCTTGCTCGTACCGCCTTTCTTCAGACCTTGCTCGTACCGCTTTTTTCAGACCTTGCTCGTACCGCTTTTTTCAGACCTTGCTCGTACCGCTTTTTTCAGACCTTGCTCGTACCGCCTTTTTCAGACCTTGCTCGTACCGCTTTTCGTCAGACCTTGCTCGTACCGCCTTTCTTCAGACCTTGTTCGTACCGCCTTTCTTCAGACCTTGCTCGTACCGCCTTTCTTCAGACCTTGCTCGTACCGCCTTTTTTAGACCTTGCTCGTACCGCCTTTCTTCAGAACTGCTCGTACCGCCTATTTTTCAGAACTTGCTCGTACTGCCTATTTTTCAGAACTTGCTCGTACCGCCTATTTTTCAGAACTTGCTCGTACCTACTTTCAGAAAGTGTTCGTACCAAATATATTTTTTCAAATGCTGCTCGTACCAACTTTTGTTCCTGAACTTGCTCGTATCATGTATCTAAACTTGCTCGTAACAACTTTTGTTTTTACTTTTCATAATTTGCTTATACAGAGTAAATTTTTTCTGAAATTCAAATATTATTTTCTGAAGTTACTCGCAAAGTTTTGATTGTTTTCTGAATTAGCTCTTGCCAATTATTCTTTTAGAACTTATTTGTAGACTCTTTTCTTATGAAATTGCTGATGCCTATTATTTTTGAACATGCTCATACAATTGTTTTATACTTGTTTCACAAGTAGCTCGTACCGACGTAGTTTTTTCCTAATATCTTAAACTTGCTCGTACAGATCATATTTTCTAAACTTGCTAGTGGAGATTTGTTTCTGAACTTGCTATTTTTTCTTTTATATATATATATACTTGTTTATACAGACTTATTTTTTACCTTGCTCATGCACACTTTTTTTCTGAACATACTCTTACCTATTTTGTTTCTGAACTTACTCGTATAGACTTCTGAACTTGTTTGTACCGTATTTATTTGTTTCCTGAATGTGCTTATACCCATTTTTTTTTTTAATTATAGACTTCATCTGAACTTACTCGTACCTTTACTTAATTTTTCATAACTTTATCGTACTGACTTTCGTTTCAGAGCTTGCTTTTACCTTTATTGTTTAACTTTATCGTACCTCTTTTCTCTGAACTTGCCCAGTTACTCGATCTTGTTCGGAACTTGCTCTTCGACTATTTTTCAGAAGTTGCTCGTACCTAAAAAAAAATCATAACTTGCTTGTACTGATCATTTAACTTGCTCGTACCAACTTTTATTTACAGAATGTGCTCGTACCAATTTTTTAAGAGAATTTGCTCACTTTTTTTTCAAATTTTGCTTGTACACTTTCTTTTTTAGAACTTGCTCCTACAGACTATTTTTCGGAACGTGCTCATACTGAATAGTTTTCAGAACTTGCTCGTACCTACTTGTTTATTTACTTTATGGAACATGTTAGTACAGACTTCTATTTTCTCATTTTGCTTGTCCCTTTAATTTTTCTGAACTAGTAAGTTTTTTCTGAATGTGCTCGTACATTAACTTTTTCTGTAATTCCTTGTAAAACTTTCTGAGCTTGCTCGTACCGATTTTTTTCAGAACTTGCTCGTACCAATATTCTTCTCAGAACTTGTTCGTATTGACATCGTAAACCGACTCTTATATTTCAGAACTTGTTTGTACCTTTATTTTTGTCTGAACTAGCTCTTACCATCTTACTTTTCTGAACTTTGTCAGGTGGAGGTCTGTAAGTATTATTTGGTTTCTGATGCTAGTAGAGGTATTTTTTTTTAGGTTTCAGTGTGGGTAAGTAATTGTTTTTTCTCAAATTCTACGTAATTAACTGCATTTTTTGCAGGTGAAAGTGTGGGTAGGTAACTGACTTTTTGGAAGAGTGTTTAGGTAGGTAATTGCCTTTCAGGTGGAAGCCGAGGTGAGTAATTTCTTTATTTTTAATTAAAGTTGGTATTTAATTTTCTTGTTAGATGAATCTTTTCAAGTGGAGCCCTGGGTAAATAATTGCAGTGTTTCAGGTGGTAAATGTCATATTTCAGGTGTAAGTAGGGGTAAGTAACTGCCGTTATTCAGTCGAGGCAAGCATTTATTTATATTTGTTTTGTTCAGGTGAAAATCTGGTAACTGTTATTATGCAGGGATATATCGATAAATATTTGTTTATCCGGTAAAAGTCCTAAGTAAATGCCCTTTTTTCCAGGTTAAAGTCGAGGTAAGTAGATGCCATTTTTCAGGTGGAAGTCCAGTAAAGTAAATGTCTTTTCTTCAGGTAAAACTTGCGGCTAGAAACTGCCTTTTTCAGGTAAATGTTTGGGCAAATACATACTTTTTTTCCGGTGGAATTTGGGGGTAGGTATTTACCCTTTTCAGGTGGAATTCAGAGTAAGTAGGCACGTTTGTTTTGTCATTTTTGTCTGGATTTTTGAGTAATTACGTTTTCCGGAAGTCTAGGTAAATATTTTTTATTTTTTTTTAGGTGGAAGTTGGTAAGTAATTACCTATTTTCAGGTGAAAGGCGGGATAAGTACATGCCATTTTTCAGATTGAGATCAGGGCGAGTAAATTAGTTATTTATAAGGTGGAAGTCGATGTAACTAATTCCCTTTTTCCAGGTGGATTTTGGGGTAAGTAACTGCCTTATTTTCAATTGTCTATTTTTCTGTTGGATTTGTTTTTTTAGGTTGAATTCGGGGTAAGTAAATGCCCTTTTTCCGGTTTGAGGATTAGGTAAAGCATTGGCATTTATTTAATGTGGAAGTAGGTGAGTAACTGCCGTTTTTCTGATATTAATATGGGTAAGTAATAGCTTATTAATGTTTAAATAGAGGTAAGGAATTGCCTCTTCAGGTGTTAATAAACTTAAGTAATTTCCTTTATATAATTAACTGGAGGTCGGGGAAAGTAATTACCATTGTTTTCTGTATGTCAGGGTAAGTTAATGTTTTCAAATTGGGTGGAGGTCGGTAAAATATATATATTGAATGTATATTTTTTTTTGCAGGTGGAATGTGGGCTAAGTAACTTTTTTTTTTCAGGTGGAACTCTTAAGTAATTATTACTTTTAGATGAAAGTCTGGGAAAGTTATTGGCATTTTCAGGTGAAAATCTAGGTAAGAAATTGCCTTTTTCCTTGTGTATGTTAAGTAACTGCCTTTTTTCAGGGGGATGTGGGGGGTAAGTAATTTATATATTTGTTTCCAGGTGAAAATCTGTTTTTTTTTTGTTTTTTTTTTAAAGTGAAAATCGGTATAAGAAATTGATTTTGTTTCAGGTGGAAGTCTGGATATGTAATTTCCATTTTCAGGTGGAATTCGGGATAGGTAAGTCTCTTTTTCGGTTGGAATTCAGGATATGTAATTGCCTTCTTTCAGGTGGAGGTCGGGGTAAATAACGGTCTTTTTTCAAAAGTCTTTCAAAAATTACAATTAATGTTATTTTTATTTTTTTAAAGTCCTGGCACTTAATTGCCATTTTTTCGGGTGGACGTCGGGGTAATTAATGACTTTTCTTAAGGTGAAACTTGCGGTTAGGAACTGTCCTTTATCAGTTAGAACTTTGGGCCAGTAAATGCCATTTTGTGTTTTAGGTGGAATTTGGAAAGTAATTGCCTTTTTCAGATTGCGTTCAGGGTAAGTAGCCAGGTTTGTTCTCAATTGCCATTTTTCTGATGGGTTTTGGGATAATTGCCGTTTTTCTGGAATCTAGGTATATCACTTTGTTGTTTTTTTTATATATTTTTTAGGTGGATGTTTGTAACTAATTTCCTTTTTAGGTGGCAGTCGGGATAAGTAAAAGCCTTTTCTCATGTGGAAATTGGGGTGAATAAGTTCGATATTTATTAGGTGGAAGTCATAGTAACTAATTAACTTTTTTCAGGTGGAATTTGGGGTAAGTAAAAGACTGTTTTATGGTGAAAGTCCGGTTAAGTAAATGTCTTTTCAGGGGAAAATCACGGTAAGACACTTTTTTTTCAGGAAGCATTTTGGGCAAGTAAATGTCTTAGGTGGAAACTGGGGGTAAGTAATTACCTATTTTCAGGTGGCAGTTGGGTTAAGTAAATGCCCTTTTCCAGGTGGAAGGCGGGATAACTACATACCTTTTTCAGGTGTAAGTCGGGCTGAGTAACTTTTTTTCTATTTTTTCAGGTGGAATCTGGGGTAAGTAACCGGCTTTTTCAATCGCCTTTTTTGGTGAATTTTAGGGTAAGATATGTTTTTCAGGTGGAGTTTTGGGTTAGTTATTCCTTTTTTCAGGTGGAATTTGGGGAAAGTCAATTCCTTTCGGTGGAGTTTGGGGTAAGTAACCGCCTCTTTTTCAATTGCCTATTCTTTTGGTGGATTTTTTTTTAGGCGGAATTCGGGGTAGGTAAATGCCCTTCTTTCCGGTTTGACGACTGGTAGAGTAATTGCGTGTTTCTGGAAGTAGTTCATTGACTTTTTTTAGGTAAAAGTCGGGGTAATCCATAGCTTTTTTCAGGTAGAATTCTGGTAAGTAACCGCCTTTTCTTAGCGTCCCTTCTTCTGATAAGAGTTTGGGGTAGGTTGACTTTTTTTTCGGGTGGAAGACTGGGTAAGTAACGGGCTTTTTTCAGATGGAAGTTAGGTGAAGTATTAGTATTAATTTCAGGTGGAAATAGGCGAGTAACTGCCATTGTTTCTGTTAATAGGGGTATGTTTTTGCATTTTATTAATGTGATAATAGGGGTAGGTAATTGCCTGTTATTCATGTGTTAATAGGGGTAAGTAATGGAGTCATTCAGGTGCTAATAGGGGTAAGTAATTGCCTTTATATAATTAACTGGAGGTCGGGGGAAATTAATCACCACTGTTCTATTTTGGGGCAAGTAATTGCTTTTCATATCGGGTGGAGGTAGTTGAAATTTATCTTAGTTATATTTTTGTATAATTTTTTTCTTTTCATGTGGAATTTGGGCTAAGTAACTCTTTTTCAGGTGGAAGTCTTGGTAAGTAATTGCCGTTTTTGCAAGTGGAAATCTAGATAAGAAATTGCCTTTTTTTCTGGTGTATGTTGATAAGTAACTGCCTTTTTTCAGGGGAAGTTTGGGGCAAGTGATTTTTTTGTTTTCAGATGAAAATCTGGTAAGTAACTTCCTTATTTTCAAGTGAACATATGATAAAATACTGCAGGTAAGTAACGGTGTAAGACATTGTGTTTTTTTTTTTCTTCAGGTGGAAGTATGGATATGTAATTGCCATTTTCAGGTGGAGGTTTGGGTAAGCAACTGCCTTTTTTCAAGTGGAATTCGGGGTAAGTAATAGCTTTTTCGGTTGGAGTTCAGGATAAGTAATTGCATTTTGTCAGGTGGAATTCCAGGTAAGAAACTTTTTTTCTTCAGGCGGTAGTCGGTAGTCGGGGTAAATAATTGCCTTTCTCAGGTGTAAGTCTGAGTAAGTAACCGCTTTGTTTTAATTGTTTTTTCTTTTAAGTACAATTCATGATAAGTAATTTCATTGTCTTAGTCATGGTACTTAATTGCCATTTTTTCGGGTGGAAGTTGGGGTAAGTAAATAACTTCAGGTGAAACTTCGGTTTTTTCAGAACTTTGAACAAGTAAATGCCTTTGTTTTTTAGGTGGAAGTTGGGGTAAGTAATATCCTTTTTCAGATTGCGTTCAGGGTAAGTAGCAAAGTTTTTTTTTCGCAATTGATATTTTTCTGATGGATTTTGGGTAATCTCCTTTGTTTCTGGAATCTATCTATACAGTATATATATATATATATATATATATATATATATATATATATATAATTTTATTTTTTATTTTTTTATTTTCAGATGACAAATTTGTAACTAACTTCTTTTTTCAGGTGGCAGTCGGGATAAGTAAATGCCTGTTTTCAGGTTGAAATGGAGGGAAGTGATTTAGTTATTTAATAGGTGGAAGTCGGGGTAACTAATTTTGTTTATTCAGGTGGTATTTGGGGTATGTAACCGGCTTTTTCAATAGCATTTTTTGGTGAATTTTGGGGTAAGATATTCGCCATTTTTTCAGGTGGAATTCAGGGTTAGTAATTAACTTTTTCAGATGGAATTTGGGGTAAGTAATGTCCTTTAGGTGGAGTTGGGGGTAAGTAACCGCCTTTGTTTTCAATTTCCTATTCTTCTGGTGGATTTACTTTCTTTTAGGTGGACTTCGGTGTAAGTAAATGCCTTTCTTAAGGGTTTAAAGACGGGTCAAGTAATTATTTTATTCTGGAAGTTTAGTTAATTGCCTTTCTTTTAAGTAGAAGTGAGGGTAATCGCTTTTTCAGGAAGACTTCTGGTAAGTAACCGCCTTTTTCTGGTGTTGATAGGGGTACGTTATTGCCTGTTACACATGTGTTAATAGGGGTAAGTAATTGCTTATGTGTTAATAGAGGTAAGTAACTACGATTTTACTGTATTTCGGGGTAAGTAATTGCTTTTCATATCGGGTGGAAGTCTGTAATATTTGTTTCAGGTGGAAGTTGGTAAGTAATTGCCGTTTTTCAGGAGGAAGTCTGGTTAAGAAATTAACTTTTCATATGTCGGTAAGTAACTGCCTTTTTTCAGGTGGACGTTGGGGTAAGTAATTGATTTTTTTCCAGGTAAAAATCTGGTGAGTCACTTTTTTCCAATTAAACATCTGGTGAGAAATACATTTTGCAGGTAAATATTGGTGTAAGAGATTTTTAATTTTTTTCAGGTGGAAGTCTGGATATTTAACTTGACATTTTTGCAGGTGAAAGTCGGGGTAGGTAATAGCTTTTTCGGTTGGCATTCAGGATAGGTAATTGCCTTTTTCCAGGTGGAATTCAGGTTAAGTAATACTTATTTTCAGGCGGTAGTCAGGGTAAATAATTGACTTTTAAAATTCCTATTTATTTATTGTTTTTTATAGTTAGAATTCGGGATAAGCAATTTTATTTTTTCTGTAAGTCATGGTATGTAACTGCCTTTTTCAAGTGGAAGTCAGGGTAAGTTAATACCTATTTTTCAGGTGGAAACCCTTGTCTGCGTATCTGTAAGGTTTCCTGAGTAAGGTTAGAGCAAAAGAAAAACAAAATCCAGAAGGCTGAAATCTCCTAATTGAAGAGTTTGAGCTCTTTAGATTATCCTTGCCATTTTTAGATTGAATTTGGGGTAAGTAATTTCCTTTTCAGATGTATATAAACCCTGAGCAAGTAATTACCTTTCCGCATGTATAGATAATCTAAGTAAATACATTTTCAGATGTATAGAAGCCCAGGGTAAGTAATTCTGTTCAGATGTATAGATACTAAAAGTAATTGCCTTTTCAGATGTATAGAAGCTAAAAGTAATTGCCCTTTCATAAGTATAGACGCCCAGCGTAAGTATTTGCCTGTTCAGATATACTGTAGGTGAAAGTGAAAAGTATTATTTAGCCAACAAATGTTTACAATATACTGTAGAAGCTCGCAATAATTGCCTGTTCAGACATAGAAACTCAAAGTAATTGCCTTTTCAGTGTGTATAAGCTCAGGTGAAGTAATTGCCTTTTCAGATTGATGTGCGCCCAAAGGAATAGCTTTCAACTTTGAGGAATACTTGATATAGGCAGCTTTGCCTTTTGTCTCCTGAAACAGTGAGTTAACTTATATTTGTTCTTAGATGGAGACTAACTATCTGAAATTATAATAAGTAATTATAAGCATTTACCAAAACATGTGTTTTTAGTGTTTCATAATCAATAAATTAGATTGTAATTTTTAGTCTAAACAAATCATTTTAAATGTTGAACCATTAGCTAGGTTAAAATTATAATTTTGTTAGAACATTAGGACATGTGACTGAAACCCTACTTCTAATAGATTGTATATTTTTTTAAAGTATATGTAGTGTATGTAGCTAGCTAGAATTAGAGTTAGTTTTCTAAAAAGGTAAACTATAAAATGTATAGGAGAGATGCCATAACATTCATTTAATTATTTCAACGGGTTTGGTACAGCGCAAGACAAGAAACTACAGTTTAAAGAAACTGCCCCGAGCAGGAGGACGCCACTGTTTGGATGGATAACCGAAGACAGAAACCCCACCACGAACATCCCCGACATTCACTCTCCCCGCGGATTAGGATCGTGGGATGGATTGCTTCTTCAATACACAAGATCTTAAACTTCAACTCTCCACTAAGTGTCATTGCTGTAAATATGGTTGTACTTTTTTTTTTTTTTTTTTTTTGTATATACTCAGGCACATACCCCTTAGCTGGGGGTGGCCAACTCTAGACAATAGCCTGAAAAGGGACAACACAACATAACGCAAAGCAAAAACAAAAACACTATTTCACACCTAGGGAGCCCAGAAGAAGACTCTAGGCCCAGGTCCTTTCTGATCCTCACTATTTTTGGCATTGCATAGTGGTCTGATCCTAATCTAGTGTTCCGAGATTAATAAGTTTCGTAACAAAATATATATAGCCTAAGTATTCTGCATTTGCTAGGATTTAGAATTCTTTCGTATAATTTGTCTTGATATTGCATACTAAAGAATAGAGAATGACAGAGTATACTGTAGAAGCTCACAGTAATTGCCTGTTCAGATATAGAAGCCCAAATTAATTGCCTTTTCAGATGTATAGAAGCCCAGGTAAAGTAATTACCTTTTCAGATTGATGTGCACCCAAAGTAATGGCTTGCAACTTCGAGGGATAGGGCCTACTTGATATAAGCAGCGTTGTCTTTTGTCTCCTTACACAGTGAACATATATTTGTTCTTTAATTGAAGACCAAAAATCGGAAAGACTAGTTTTTAAATTGGTACAATAATCATAAGCATTTACTTAATGTGTTTAGTGTTTCATAATCACTAAATTTGATTGTAGCTTTTAGTCTGAACAAATAATTTTAAATATTGAAGCATTAGGTTAAATAATAATGTTGTTAGAACATTAAGACATGTGACGGAAACCTTACTTCTATTGGATTGTATGATTTTTAAAAGATGTAGTTTGTAGCTAGCTATAATTAGAGTAAGTTATCTAAAAGGTTAAAATATAAATGTATAGGAATGTATATAACATCCATTTAACTATATTATTTCAACTGGTTTGGTACAGCGCAAGAAAACCAACTACAGTTTAAAGAAACTGCCCCAAGCAAGAGGAGGACGCTGTTTGGCCAGATAACCGAAGACCGAAACCCCACCACGAACATCCCCCGACATTCCCTCTCCCCACGGATTAGGATCGTGGAATGGAATGCTTCTTCTATACACAAGATCTTAAGCTTCAACTCTCCACTACGCGTCATTTCTGTAAATATGGTTGGACTCGTTTTATGAGTGTATATACTCAGGCACATAGCCCATAGCTATGGGTGGCCAACTCGAGACAGAGCCCGAATAGGGACAACACAACGTAACGCAAAGCAAAAACAAAACTATCGCACACCTAGGTAGCCCAGGAGAAGACCCCTGAGGTCCAGGTCCATTTTGAAGTCTCCAGCTAAGACACCCAGGTCCAAGACCTCCCGGAGAGGTCCAGTCTCAGCAGGCAGACAGCGGAGTTTAAAACAAAATGCCCGCCACCTTACTTTCACTCATTTTATAGTGAGGATATATGGATATATTATTGTAATTTATAGGCTTGTTCCAAATGTTAGCATTGCAATTTTGAAGACTCCTCTCCCTCCCCTTATGAATTATTAAAAAAAAAAAAAAAAAATCTTGCCCCCAAAACGAGTAAATGCAGAATCTAAACATGTGCACTGTAGCAAATTTAATGTGGCTTTTAATCTAATATGCCTAAAACTTTGCTATTGCATTGGCAAATACTCCAAAGTATTGTTTCTACTGAAGAACAGATCACTAGAATATAATTAATATTAAATGAAGGTGCCTAATAATCTCAGCTTAGTTTCCTCCTGTGAAACTCCCACTAAAGAATGGCAATGACAAAATGCTTCCTTTGACCGTGCCAAAAATGTTCCTTCCACTCGTGGACATTTTTCCTTTATTTTACTTCTTCTCTCATACCATGGGTGGTCTTACGCTACTAGTTTATTTCACCTGACTGCTATGTATCTTTCTTGTCATTCTGACCTCTTCCATAAACTAAACATGACTCATATCACCTCAAAGCATTGCTCTTCATCCACTCAACCACTCTACATTCAAATGCCCAAAGATTGCTCTTCCATTCCAAAAGACTCTACCTCCCCTATTACTTAGTTCATCTAGCCTATTCAAACTAGCAGTCATTCCTAGATCGTTCATTTCCCGCTCAGTTTGTATAGATCATAGTCACCGTCAATGTCGTGTGTTAAAGAGCAGCACACGGTTCCCTGGTGACTTCCTTACTTTCAGGATGCAATTAAGTTCACCAATTACCTTCCTCCCTTTAATTTTTATCTTGATCTCTCTCGCTCCATTTTACCAAATTTGCATAGTACAGCTCTCAAATACTTGAAACTTTCAACTTCTTCAAATTCTACATTTTGTAGTTGAATTTTAAAATTTTCTATAATTTCCTTCAATGAATCTATATTTTGCCTTGGGTTCAAGCTTTCTTCTCTCGCACAGCATTACCTTCTATTTCCCTAAGTTGACCTTTAACTTCCTCTTTTCAGTCAAAATCAGTGACTACACCAAAGTTCTTCCACATTTTCCGCCAACAGGACTGAATCATCCGCATATAGGCATATAATCATCTTCCACTCTCTTCCCTCAGATTCCAGCCTGGCTCCTATACCCATTGATCCCGCTCTACATACTATAACCACTATCTATGTATAGATTAAACAACCAAGGTGACATAACACCTCCCAGCCTTACTCCTACGTCAACTTCAAAACTTGCTTAGCTTATTGCCTACCTTCACATTTGCCATTACATCCTATAAACAAGATTTTATTGCTATTGGAAACTTCCCTCCCACACCATATATGGTCAACAAGTCTCGCATACCTTCCCAATCTACTGTCTTATGCTTTTTCTAAATCTATGAATGCTGCATATTTGTCTGTTCTTGGGAAAATACTTTTCTACCAACAATCGCATAGAGGCGATCTAGTCCACGCAGCCCCTGCCCTTTCTGAAACCTTTCTGCTTTTCACCGGTGTTACCAGTTGCCGTCTGTCTGTAGCAACTCTTGCATATACCTTTCTGGGTATGCTAAGGAAGCAAATTTTCCTATTACTCTTATATTCCTCTGTACTAACCTTACCCTTGTTCAGGGGAACAATCCCTGCTTTCCTCGGGTACACTTTCGGCTTCCAATCCTAATTTCCAAACCTAATGAATTGTCGAAAGCTTCATCTCTCCCATATCTGGTATTTCACCTCATGTTATTTACTCCAGCAGCTTTTCCCACTTTTAGTCTTTAGTTGCTTCTACTTCTGAGTTTGTAGAAGGGCCCTGTTCATTTTAACTCCATTTCCAAGGTGGAGATCATTGCCTTCCCCCAACTCTTAACAACTAAACTACTAGAGATCTGTCCACACATCCACCACAATCAACCTCTCCATTCATGTCCCTCATTGTATCACTTGGAACATTCTAAATTCTTCCTCCCTCTGGCATCTTTCACATCTCTGTAGCAAGATTTTGTCACTCAAACTTGTCCCCAATCTTCCCATGTTGTTCATCTGTCTTCCTTTTAGAGCCATGGATCGTGCCACATACTTTTTCAGCTGCTTTAATCTTGGATTCTCTTGTGCCTATCCATACTTCGTTTATAGTACTTCCTAGATATATCCAATCGTCCATGCCCTTTAGTCGTTCCGCATATCCCTGTTAATTTTAAATTTTGTCAGTTTTCACTTTCCTTTCTAATTTCTAATCCTCACTATTGTTAGCATTGCATAGTGGTCTGATCCTAATCAAGTGTTCAGAGATTAATAAGTTTCGTAACAAAATATATATAGCCTAAGTATTCTGCATTTGGTAAGATTTAGAATTCTTTCGGATAATTTGTCTTGGTATTGCATACTAAAGAATAGAAAGAGAATGACCGAGTATACTGTAGAATCTCAGGGATTGTCTGTTCAGATATAGAAGCCCAAATTAATTGCCTTTTCAGGTGTATAGAAGCCCAGGTGAAGTAATTGCCTTTTCAGATTGATGTGCACCCAAAGTAATGGCTTTCAACTTCGAGGGATAGGGCCTACTTGATATAGGCAGCGTTGCCTTTTGTCTCCTTACTCAGTGAACTTCTAATTGTTCTTTAATGAAGACTAAAAATCTGAAAGACTAGTTTTTAAATTGGTACAATAATCATAAGCATTTACTTAAAAATGGGTTTAATATTTCATAATCAATATATTTGACTGTAGCTTTCAGTCTAAAAAAAATAAATAAATATTGAAGCATTAAGTTAAATAAGAATGTTGTTAGAACATTAGGACATGTGACTGAAACTTTACTTCTATTGGATTTTTAAAAGTAGATGTTCTTGTTGTTGTTCCCCAGGCTGTCTGGCCGAACAGCCCCAAGGTCTTGAGCAAGGCCAAGGCCATAAACGAGCACCCCCACAAAACCCTCCCTGCTTACCACTAACAAAGCCCGGGTGACCAAAGCCACTCCTAGGCAGGGAGCTGAGGAGGGTGCGGAAACGCACGGGAAACCAAAACCCCACCCACGGCCCTGTGCCCCTCAGCAATTATGAAGGGAAAGTTGAGGGGCAAGGGAAAAATTTGAATCTTTGGCTCCCAATCTGCCAACTTCTAGGTTGGCAGTAGGGAGGTCAATCCACGGAAAAGACGCAGTCACTTGAGATCTAGAAGATATATAACTAAAGGAAACAGTCAGAGTAAGCTATGGGTATGGCAGAGAACGCTCAGCTCTCCCTCTGATAGACCAGCCCATCACCAGTAAAAGTAGATTTAGTGTTTGTAGCCAGCTATAATTAGAGTATTAGTATTCTAAAAAGTTTAAATATAAATGTATAGGAGAGGTCCCATAACATCCATTTAACTATATTATTTCAACTGGTTTGGTATAGCGCAAGAAAACAAACTACAGTTTACAGAAACTGCCCCGAGCAAGAGGAGGACGCTGTTTGGCCGGATTACCTAAGACAGAAGCCCCACCACGAACATCCCAGACATTCACTCTCCCAGCGGATTAGGATCGTTGGATGGATTGCTTCTTCAAACCACAAAGATCTTAAACTTCAACTCTCCTCTATGCGTCATTTCTGTAAATATGGTTGGAGACTCATTTTGTGTATGTACCCTATATACTCAGGCACATACCCTTAACTCGGGGTGGCCAACTCGAGACAGAGCCTGAATAGGGACAACACAACACAACACAGCACAAAACAAAAAACTCTCACATATGTAGCCCAGGAGAAGACCCTGAGGCCCAGGTCCATTTTTGGGGCCCCAGCTAAGACACCCACGTCCTAGACCTCTCAGAGAGGTCCAATCACAGCAGGCAGACAGCGGAGTTACCACCGCAATGTACGCCACCTTACTTCCACTTTCACTCATTTTATAGTGAGGGTATAATTATGAATGTATTATTGTGTAATTTATAGGTTTTTGTTCCAATTGTTAGTATTGCAATTTTGATAAGGAATGACCTCCCATTATGAATGATAAAAAACATTTCCTCTTACCCCCAACAAAAAAGTAAATGCAGAATCTAAACCTGTGCACTGTAGCAAATGTAATGTTACTTTTAATTTAATATGCCTAATACTTTGTTATTGCATTGGCAAATACTTTCAAAAGTATTTTTTTCTCCTGAAGAACAGAAAGCTAGAATATAGTTAATGTTAAATGAAGGTGCCTAATAATCTCAGCCTATTTTCCTCCTGCAAAACTCCCACTAAAGAATAGCAATGACAAAATGTTTCCTTTGACAGAGCCAAAATGTTCTTTCCACTCGCGGATTTTTTTACTCTTATTTTTCTAATTCTCTCATACCATAGGTGGTCTTCCGCTACTAGCTTATTTCACCTGACTGTCATGCATCTTTCTTGTCATTCTGACCTCGTCTATTCACTAAACATGACTTGTATCATATCAAAATATTGCTCTTCGTCCACTCAAGCACTCCAAATTCAAATGCCCAAAAATTGCTCTTCCATTTCAAAAGACTTACACCTCTCCTATTACTTAGTCCATCTAGCCTATTCAAACTAGCTGACATTCCTAGATCGTTCATCTCTCGCTCTGTATACAGTAGATCCTAGTCACTCCGTCAATGTCGCGCTTCTAGAAGAGTGTGTTAAAGAGCAGCACACGATTCTCTGGTTACATACTTTCTTTCTTTAAGTTCACCAATTACCTTCCTCCTTTGCATATTTCTCTTTATCTCGCTCTCAATTTTACCAAATTTGCACAGTATAGCTCCCAAATACTTGAAACTTTCAACCGCTTCAAATGCTATATTTTGTAGTTGAATTTACACATTTTTCTATTTCCTTCAATGAATCTATATTTTGCCTTGGGTTCAAGCTTTCTTCTCTCGAACAGCATTACCTTCTATTTCCCTAAGTTGACCTTTAACTTACTCTTTTCAGTCGAAATCAGTGACCACACTAAAGTTCTTCCACATTTTCTGCCAACAGGACTGCATCGTCCACATATAGGCTTATAATCAACTTCCACTCTCTTCCCTCAGGTTCCAGCCTAGCTCCTATACCCATTGATCCCGCTCTACATACTATAACCACTATCTATGTATAGAATAAACAAGCAAGGTGACATGACACCTCCCAGCCTTATTCCTATGTCGACTTCAAAACTTGCTTAGCTTATCGCCTACCTTCACATTTGCCATTACATTCCTATAAACAAGATTTTATTGTTATTAATAACTTCCCTCCCACACCATATGGTCAACAAGTCTCGCATACCTTCCCAATCTACTGTCTTATACTTTTTCTAATTCTATGAATGCTGCATATTTGTCTGTTCTTGGGAAAATATTTTTCTACCAACAATCTCAGAGGCATCTAGTCCACGCAGCCCCTGCCCTTTCTGAAACCTCCTTGCTTTTCACCGGTCTTACCAGTTGCTGTCTGCCTGTAGAAAATCTTGCATATTACATTTCTAGGTATGCTAACGAAGCAAATTTTCCTATTACTCTTATATTCTCCTGTACTAACCTTCCCCTTGTTCAGCGGAGCAATCCCTGCTTTCCTCCAGTCCTCTGACACACTTTCGGCTTCCAATCCTAATTTGCAAACCTTATGAATCATGTCGAAATCTTCAGCTCTCCCATATCTGGTATTTCACCTGATGTTATTTACTCCAGCAGCTTTTCCCATTTTTAGTCATTAGTTGGTTCTATTTCTGTGTTTGTAGAAGGACCCTGTTCATTTTAACTCCATTTCCAAGGTGGAGATCATTGCCTTCCCCCAACTCTTAACAACTAAACTACTAGAGATCTGTCCACACATCCATCACAATCAACCTCTCCATTCATGTCCCTCATTGTATCACTTGGAACATTCTAAATTCTTCCTCCCTCTGGCATCTTTCACATCTCTGTAGCAAGATTTTGTCACTCAAACTTGTCCCCAATCTTCCCATGTTGCTCATCTGTCTTCCTTTTAGAGCCATGGATCGTGCCACATACTTTTTCAGCTGCTTTAATCTTGGATTCTCTTGTGCCTATCCATACTTCGTTTATAGTACTTCCTAGATATATCCAATCGTCCATGCCCTTTAGTCGTTCCGCATATCCCTGTTAATTTTAAAATTTGTCAGTTTTCACTTTCCTTTCTAATTTCTAATCCTCACTATTGTTAGCATTGCATAGTGGTCTGATCCTAATCAAGTGTTCAGAGATTAATAAGTTTCGTAACAAAATATATATAGCCTAAGTATTCTGCATTTGGTAAGATTTAGAATTCTTTCGGATAATTTGTCTTGGTATTGCATACTAAAGAATAGAAAGAGAATGACCGAGTATACTGTAGAATCTCAGGGATTGTCTGTTCAGATATAGAAGCCCAAATTAATTGCCTTTTCAGGTGTATAGAAGCCCAGGTGAAGTAATTGCCTTTTCAGATTGATGTGCACCCAAAGTAATGGCTTTCAACTTCGAGGGATAGGGCCTACTTGATATAGGCAGCGTTGCCTTTTGTCTCCTTACTCAGTGAACTTCTAATTGTTCTTTAATGAAGACTAAAAATCTGAAAGACTAGTTTTTAAATTGGTACAATAATCATAAGCATTTACTTAAAAATGGGTTTAATATTTCATAATCAATATATTTGACTGTAGCTTTCAGTCTAAAAAAAATAAATAAATATTGAAGCATTAAGTTAAATAAGAATGTTGTTAGAACATTAGGACATGTGACTGAAACTTTACTTCTATTGGATTATGATTTTTAAAAGTAGATGTTCTTGTTGTTGTTCCCCAGGCTGTCTGGCCGAACAGCCCCAAGGTCTTGAGCAAGGCCAAGGCCATAAACGAGCACCCCCACAAAACCCTCCCTGCTTACCACTAACAAAGCCCGGGTGACCAAAGCCACTCCTAGGCAGGGAGCTGAGGAGGGTGCGGAAACGCACGGGAAACCAAAACCCCACCCACGGCCCTGTGCCCCTCAGCAATTATGAAGGGAAAGTTGAGGGGCAAGGGAAAAATTTGAATCTTTGGCTCCCAATCTGCCAACTTCTAGGTTGGCAGTAGGGAGGTCAATCCACGGAAAAGACGCAGTCACTTGAGATCTAGAAGATATATAACTAAAGGAAACAGTCAGAGTAAGCTATGGGTATGGCAGAGAACGCTCAGCTCTCCCTCTGATAGACCAGCCCATCACCAGTAAAAGTAGATTTAGTGTTTGTAGCCAGCTATAATTAGAGTATTAGTATTCTAAAAAGTTTAAATATAAATGTATAGGAGAGGTCCCATAACATCCATTTAACTATATTATTTCAACTGGTTTGGTATAGCGCAAGAAAACAAACTACAGTTTACAGAAACTGCCCCGAGCAAGAGGAGGACGCTGTTTGGCCGGATTACCTAAGACAGAAGCCCCACCACGAACATCCCAGACATTCACTCTCCCAGCGGATTAGGATCGTTGGATGGATTGCTTCTTCAAACCACAAAGATCTTAAACTTCAACTCTCCTCTATGCGTCATTTCTGTAAATATGGTTGGAGACTCATTTTGTGTATGTACCCTATATACTCAGGCACATACCCTTAACTCGGGGTGGCCAACTCGAGACAGAGCCTGAATAGGGACAACACAACACAACACAACACAGCACAAAACAAAAAACTCTCACATATGTAGCCCAGGAGAAGACCCTGAGGCCCAGGTCCATTTTTGGGGCCCCAGCTAAGACACCCACGTCCTAGACCTCTCAGAGGTCCAATCACAGCAGGCAGACAGCGGAGTTACCACCGCAATGTACGCCACCTTACTTCCACTTTCACTCATTTTATAGTGAGGGTATAATTATGAATGTATTATTGTGTAATTTATAGGTTTTTGTTCCAATTGTTAGCATTGCAATTTTGATAAGGAATGACCTCCCATTATGAATGATAAAAAACATTTCCTCTTACCCCCAACAACAAAGTAAATGCAGAATCTAAACCTGTGCACTGTAGCAAATGTAATGTTACTTTTAATTTAATATGCCTAATACTTTGTTATTGCATTGGCAAATACTTTCAAAAGTATTTTTTTCTCCTGAAGAACAGAAAGCTAGAATATAGTTAATGTTAAATGAAGGTGCCTAATAATCTCAGCCTAGTTTCCTCCTGCAAAACTCCCACTAAAGAATAGCAATGACAAAATGTTTCCTTTGACAGAGCCAAAATGTTCTTTCCACTCGCGGATTTTTTTACTCTTATTTTTCTAATTCTCTCATACCATAGGTGGTCTTCCGCTACTAGCTTATTTCACCTGACTGTCATGCATCTTTCTTGTCATTCTGACCTCGTCTATTCACTAAACATGACTTGTATCATATCAAAGTATTGCTCTTCGTCCACTCAAGCACTCCAAATTCAAATGCCCAAAAATTGCTCTTCCATTTCAAAAGACTTACACCTCTCCTATTACTTAGTCCATCTAGCCTATTCAAACTAGCTGACATTCCTAGATCGTTCATCTCTCGCTCTGTATACAGTAGATCCTAGTCACTCCGTCAATGTCGCGCTTCTAGAAGAGTGTGTTAAAGAGCAGCACACGATTCTCTGGTTACATACTTTCTTTCTTTAAGTTCACCAATTACCTTCCTCCTTTGCATATTTCTCTTTATCTCGCTCTCAATTTTACCAAATTTGCACAGTATAGCTCCCAAATACTTGAAACTTTCAACCGCTTCAAATGCTATATTTTGTAGTTGAATTTACACATTTTTCTATTTCCTTCAATGAATCTATATTTTGCCTTGGGTTCAAGCTTTCTTCTCTCGAACAGCATTACCTTCTATTTCCCTAAGTTGACCTTTAACTTACTCTTTTCAGTCGAAATCAGTGACCACACTAAAGTTCTTCCACATTTTCTGCCAACAGGACTGCATCGTCCACATATAGGCTTATAATCAACTTCCACTCTCTTCCCTCAGGTTCCAGCCTAGCTCCTATACCCATTGATCCCGCTCTACATACTATAACCACTCTATCTATGTATAGAATAAACAAGCAAGGTGACATGACACCTCCCAGCCTTATTCCTATGTCGACTTCAAAACTTGCTTAGCTTATCGCCTACCTTCACATTTGCCATTACATTCCTATAAACAAGATTTTATTGTTATTAATAACTTCCCTCCCACACCATATGGTCAACAAGTCTCGCATACCTTCCCAATCTACTGTCTTATACTTTTTCTAATTCTATGAATGCTGCATATTTGTCTGTTCTTGGGAAAATATTTGTCTACCAACAATCTCAGAGGCATCTAGTCCACGCAGCCCCTGCCCTTTCTGAAACCTCCTTGCTTTTCACCGGTCTTACCAGTTGCTGTCTGCCTGTAGAAAATCTTGCATATTACATTTCTAGGTATGCTAACAAAGCAAATTTTCCTATTACTCTTATATTCTCCTGTACTAACCTTCCCCTTGTTCAGCGGAGCAATCCCTGCTTTCCTCCAGTCCTCTGACACACTTTCGGCTTCCAATCCTAATTTGCAAACCTTATGCATCATGTCGAAAGCTTCAGCTCTCCCATATCTGGTATTTCACCTGATGTTATTTACTCCAGCAGCTTTTCCCATTTTTAGTCATTAGTTGGTTCTACTTCTGTGTTTGTAGAAGGACCCTGTTCATTTTAACTCCATTTCCAAGGTAGAGATCATTGCCTTCCCCCAACTCTTAACAACTAAACTACTAGAGATCTGTCCACTCATCCACCACAATCAACCTCTCCATCATGTCTCTCATTCTATCACCTGGAACATTCGAAATTCTTCCTCCCTCTGGCATCGTTTACATCTCTGTAGCAAGATTTTGTCACTCAAACTTTTCACTAATCTTCCCATGTTGCTCATCTGTCTTCCTTTTAGAGCCATGGATCGTGCCACATACTTTTTCAGCTGCTTTAATCTTGGAATCTCTTGTGCCTACTTCGTTTCAGTACTTCCTAGATATATCCTATCGTAAATGCCCTTTAGTCTCTTTCCACATATCCCTGTAGCCTACTGTTAATTTTCAAATTTGCCAGTTTTCACTTTCCTTTCTAATTTCATATCCTCACTATTGTTAGCATTGCATAGTGGTCTGATCCTATTATAGTGTTCAGAGATTAATAAGTTTCGTAACAAAATATATATATAGCCTAAGTATTCTGCATTAGGTAAGATTATAAATTCTTTCGGATAATTTGTCTTGTTATTGCATTTTTTTTTTTTTATTCTATGTGATTGAGGGAGGCAAAAGGCCTAACTGCCTATAGCGAGTGCCTCCCCCATAGTTGAAAGAGTGACAGGGCCAAAATCAAGGGACGTTCGAGCCAAAATGCCTGGACACACTGAGTTTGAAGCAATTTAAGTCATAGGAAGAGGGAAAGACTGATTCTGGGAGAGAGTTCCAGAGCTCAGCTGTTGAGTAGAAGAAAGTTTGAGAGTAAAGTTTCACTCTTGGGTTGGAGAGTTACACAGAGTAGGGGTGGGATTGAGTTGCGAGATGGGTACCACGTGCCCTACGTAAAGGAGGTGGTATGCACTGGGATAGCTCTGAGGAACACTGATTATTATAGTAGCGATAGAATAGCGAGAGAGATGCAACATTGCAGCGGAGAGAGAGATTGCAGAGTTGGTGAGTGGACGGGAGTTAATGATACGAAAGGCCTTCCTTTCAAATTTGTCTAGGAGAGCGGTGTGAGAGGAACCTCACCACACATGTGAACAATACTCAATACAAGGGCGCACTATGCCCCTGTACAGAGCAAGAAGCTGTGCAGGGGAAAAGAACCCCCTAAGGCGGTTGAGCACACCCAGCTTCTGGGAGGCTGCCTTATCAAGACTGGTAATATGGTCCTTCCAAATGAGAGCAGAAGAAAAAGAGACACCAAGAATATTGAGAGAAGATGAAGGGTTGATTTTTGTATTGTTGAAGAAAAAGGGATAGTCCGCTGGGAGATCCTGACTGGTAGATAGATGGAGAAATTAGGTTTTGGAAGCATTGAAGTTAACAAAGTTTTCTCTGCCCCAATTGGAAATAGTATTTAGATCAGAATTTAAGAGTTCTATGGCTTCATTACGTTTGTCGTTGAGGGATTGCTGGCTGGGGCGATCTGAAAAACTAATGGAGTAGTGTAAGGTCGAGTCGTCTGCGTATGAATGGATGGGAATTAAGGTACAGTTAAGGAGATCATTTATAAAAATTAGAAAGAGAATAGGAGATAGGACAGAGCCCTGAGGAACACCGGAGTTTATAGGGTGAGGAAGTGAACAATGGCCGTCCACAATCGCGGCTATGGAACGGCCGGAAAGGAAATTAGAGACAAAGGCACAGATGGAGGGATAGAAACCGAAGGAGGGTAGTTTAGAAATTAACCCTTTACTGGCGGCACCCGGCTATTGTTGAGTGAAATAAATGTGGCCTATGTGGCGGGTCACGGCTATTGTCGAGTGCAATTTTGAGCACGTAATGTGCTCTGAGAGAGAGCGGAGCGGTGGAAGGAGCGTAGGTTACCTCATGACCGGTCGCCACGGTGGCCGTGGAGCTACTGAGATGTACTCCTTTGTACTCCACCCTCTCACTCGTAATAATGTAAGAAAATTACCGTATTTTACCAATTTTGCCCTTCGGTTGCACGATCGTTGCAAGACAACCAGTGATCGGTGAAGGATGGTTCTGGTGTCATTGGAAAGCTGAATTAACGCCCTTTCAGAGATACATACTTGTATTACGCTCTGGCTCTTGTTTATGCATGAAAACGAGCACGGAAACAAGCTAGTTTACGTTAAAAAAAAACGCTGGGCGGCACAGTCAAATATACTCCACCACCCGCTCTTTGAGTGTTAAAGATTTATGCCAGACTCTATCGAAGGCTTTCGATATGTCTAGTGCAATAGAAAAAAAACTCACAGGAGTCCTGAAAGGAGGATGACCAAGAGTTAGTAAGATATGAAAGAAGATCACCAGTAGAGTGACCCTTAAGGAAGCCATACTGGCGATCTGAGAGCAGATTATGAGAAGAGAAATGCTTAAGAAATTTGGAAGCAAGAATAGTTTCAAAAACTTTAGAAAGACTAGAGATGAGAGCAATTGGATGATAGTTGGAGGGATGAGAGCGGTCACCCTTCTTTGGGACAGGTTGAATGCGAGAAAACTTCCAGCATGAAGGGAAGACGTTAGAGGATAGACAGAGACGAAAGAGTTTGCCTAGGCAGGGAGTCTGCATGGAAGCACAGTTTTTGAGAACAACAGGAGGAACACCGTCCGGACTGTACGCCTTATTAGTGTTAAGCCCAGAGAGGGTAGAAAACACATCTTTAGAAGATATTAGGATATTAGGCATAAGTAAAAGAGAGGAGGGCGGTGAGGGAGGAATAGCACCGGAATCATCCAAGGTGGAGTTTCTAGCAAAAGTTTGAGCGAAGAGTTTAGCTTTGTCAGAGGAAGAAGTGATGGTTGTGCCATCAGAGTGGGAAAGGGGAGGGAAAGACGAGGAAGAGAAATTGTTGGAGAGGTTTTTGGCTAGATGCCAGAAAGCTTGGGAAGAGCTAGAGTTGGATAGTTCAGTGCATTTATTATTGATGAAAGAATAGAGAGAGAATGACAGAGTATACTGTAGAAGCTCACAGTAATTGCCTGTTCAGATATAGAAGCCCAAATTAATTGACTTTTCAGGTGTATAGAAGCCCAGGTGAAGTAATTGCCTTTTCAGATTGATGTGCACCCAAAGTAATAGCTTTTAACTTAGAGAGATAGGGCCTACTTGATAAATGAAGCTTTGCCTTTTGTCTCTTTACACAGTGAACTTATATTTGTTCTTTAATGAAGACTAAAAATCTGAAAGACTAGTTTTTAAATTGGTACAATAATCATAAGCATTTACTTCAAAATGGGCATACTATTTCATAATCAATAGATTTGATTGTAGCTTTTGGTCTAAACAAAGAATTTTAAATATTGAAGCATTAAGTTAAATACAAATGTTGTTAGAACATTAGGACATGTGACTGAAACTTTACTTCTATTGGATTATGATTTTTAAAAGTAGATTTAGTGTTTGTAGCTAGCTATAATTAAAGTATTAGTTTTCTAACGAGTTTAAAAATAAATTTATAGGAGAGGTCCCATAACATCCATTTAACTATATTATTTCAACTGGTTTGGTACAGCGCAAGAAAACAAACTACAGTTTAAAGAAACTGCCCCGAGCAAGAGGACACTGTTTGGCCGGATTACCGAAGACAGAAGCCCCACCACGAACATCCCCGACATTCACTCTCCCAGCGAATTAGGATCGCTGGATGGATTGCTTCTTCAAACCACAAAGATCTTAAACTTCAACTCTCCACTATGCGTCATTTCTGTAAATATGGTTCGAGACTCATTTTGTGTATGTATATACTCAGGCACATACCCTTAACTGGGGGTGGCCAACTCGAGACAGAGCCTGAATAGGGACAACACAACACAGCACAAAACAAAAAACTCTCACACATATGTAGCCCAGGAGAAGACACTGAGGCCCAGGTCCATTTTGGGGGCCCCAGCTAAGACACCCACGTCCTAGACCTCCCAGAGAGTTCCAGTCACAGCAGGCAGACAGCGGAGTTACCACCACAATGCACGCCATTTTACTTCCACTTTCACTCATTTTATAGGGAGGGTATATAAATGTATTATGTAATTTTTAGGTTTTTGTTCCAATTGTTAGTATTGCAGTTTTGATAAAGAATTACCTCCTCCCCTTATGAATGATAAAAACATTTCCTCTCTTACCCCTAACAAAAAAGTAAATGCAGAATCTAAACCTGTGCACTGTAGCAAATATAATGTTACCTTTAATTTAATATGCCTAATACTTTGTTATTGCATTGGCAAATACTTTCAAAAGTATTTTTTTCTCCTGAAGAACAGAAAGCTAGAATATAGTTAATGTTAAATGAAGGTGCCTAATAATCTCAGCCTAGTTTCCTCCTGCACAACTCCCACTAAAGAATGGCAATGACAAAATGCTTCCTTTGACAGAGCCAAAATGTTCCTTCCACTCGTGGAAACTTTTCCTCTTATTTTTCTAATTCTCTCATACCATAGGTGGTCTTCCGCTACTAGCTTATTTCACCTGACTGCCATGCATCTTTCTTGTCATTCTGACCTCGTCCATTCACTAAACATGATCTGTATCATGATGAACTGCATGCCCAGTCCTTTTTTTTAAGAACCTGTTCATACCGCACTTTTTCTTAATCGAACTTGCTCGTACCGCCTATCTTCAGACCTTGCTCGTACCGCCTTTCTTCAGACCTTGCTCGTACCGCTTTTCTTCAGACCTTGCTCGTACCGCTATTTTTCAGACCTTGCTCGTACCGCTTTTTTCAGACCTTGTACGTACCGCTTTTCTTCAGACTTTGCTCGTACCGCCTTTCTTCAGACCGTCTTTACTTGTTCTGAACTAGCTCGTATATTTTCCATAAACTGCGTGCCCAGTCCTTTTTTTAAGAACTTGTTCATACCGCACTTTTTCTTGATCGAACTTGCTCGTACCACCTTTTCTAGAAGTTCGTAGACGCTTTTATCGTATGGACTTTTCGGAAATACTCTTAGTCTTTTCTTAACTTATTCGTAAAGACTCTTATATACCTGAATTTGCTTATAAAAACAATTTCTCTGAATTTTCTTTTACCAATTATAGTTTCTGAACTTGCTTGTACTTTCTTCTGGTACTTATTTTGTATCTTCTGTATTTTCTCATACTGACACTTTGTTTCTGAATTTGCTTGTACCAAAAATTTTCTCTTTAATTACTCGCACCATCGTTATTATTTTCAGAATATCCAGGTAGTCTTTTCTTTCCAAAATTATTCGTACCACTTTATTTTTCATAACCAACTTATTTCAAAACTAGCTCGTCAATTTAATTTTTCTGAGCTTGCCTGGTTAAGACTAGTGTTCATAACTTGCTCGTACCGCCTTTTTTCAGAACTTGCTCGTACCGCCTTTTTTCAGAACTTGCTCGTACCGCCTTTTTCAGAACTTGCTCGTACCGCCTTTTTCAGAACTTGCTCGTACCGCCTTTTTTCAGAACTTGCTCGTACCGCCTTTTTTCAGAACTTGCTCGTACCGCCTTTTTTCAGAACTTGCTCGTACCGCCTTTTTTCAGATCTTGCTCGTACTGCCTTTTTCAGAACTTGCTCGTACTGCCTTTTTCAGAACTTGCTCGTACCGCCTTTTTTCAGAACTTGCTCGTACCGCCTTTTTTCAGAACTTGCTCGTACCGCCTTTTTCAGAACTTGCCCGTACCGTCTTTTTCAGACCTTGCTCGTACCGCTTTTTTTCAGACCATGCTCGTACCGCCTTTCTTCAGACCATGCTCGTACCGCCTTTCTTCAGACCTTGATCGTACCGCCTTTCTTCAGACCTTGATCGTACCGCCTTTCTTCAGACCTTGCTCGTACCGTCTTTTTTCAGAACTTGCTAGTACCTCCTGTTTTCAGAACTTGCTAGTACCTCCTGTTTTCAGAACTTGCTCGTACCGCCTTTTTCAGAACTTGCTCGTACCGCCTTTTTCAGAACTTGCTCGTACCGCCTTTTTTCAGAACTTGCTCGTACCGCCTTTTTTCAGAACTTGCTCGCACCGCCTTTTTTCATAACTTGCTCGTACCGCCTTTTTTCAGAACTTGCTCGTACCGCCTTTTTTCAGAACTAGCTCGTACCGCCTTTTTTCAGAACTTGCTCGTACCGCCTTTTTTCAAAACTTGCTCGTACCGCCTTTTTCAGAACTTGCTCGTACCTCCTTTTTTCAGAACCTGCTCCTACCGCCTTTTCTCAGACCTTGCTCGTACCGCCTTTTTTCAGAACTTGCTCGTACCGCCTTTTTTCAGAACTTGCTTGTGCCGCCTTTTTTCAGAACTTGCTCGTACCGCCTTTTTCAGAACTTGCTCGTACCGCCTTTCTTCAGACCTTGCTCGTACCGCTTTTCTTCAGACCTTGCTCGTACCGCTTTTTTCAGACCTTGTTCGTACCGCTTTTTTCAGACCTTGCTCCTACCGCTTTTATTCAGACCTTGCTCGTACTGCCTTTCTTCAGACCTTGCTCGTACCGCCTTTCTTCAGACCTCGCTCGTACCGCCTTTCTTCAGACCTCGCTCGTACTGCCTTTCTTCAGACCTCGCTTGTACCGCCTTTCTTCAGACCTTGCTTGTACCGCCTTTCTTCAGACCTTGCTCGTACCGCCTTTCTTCAGACCTTGCTCTTACCGCCTTTCTTCAGACCTTGCTCGTACCGCCTTTCTTCAGACCTCGCTCGTACCGCCTTTCTTCAGACCTCGATCGTACCGCCTTTCTTCAGACCTCGCTCGTACCGCCTCTTTTCAGACCTTGCTCGTACCGCCTTTCTTCAGACCTTGTTCGTACCGCCTTTCTTCTGACCTTGCTCGTACCGCCTTTCTTCAGACCTTACTCGTACCGCCTTTCTTCAGACCATGCTCGTACCGCCTTTCTTCAGACCATGCTCGTACCGCCTTTCTTCAGAACTTGCTCGTACCGCCTTTCTTCAGACCATGCTCGTACAGTCTTTTTTCAGACCTTGCTCGTACCGTCTTTTTTCAGAACTTGCTCGTACCGCCTTTTTTCAGAACTTGCTCGTACCGCCTTTTTTCAAAACTTGCTCGTACCTCCTTTTTTCAGAACCTGCTCATACCGCCTTTTCTCAGACCTTGCTCGTACCGCCTTTTTTCAGAACTTGCTCGTACCGCCTTTTTTCAGAACTTGCTTGTGCCGCCTTTTTTCAGAACTTACTCGTACCGCCTTTTTCAGAACTTGCTCGTACCGCCTTTCTTCAGACCTTGCTCGTACCGCTTTTCTTCAGACCTTGCTCGTACCGCCTTTCTTCAGACCTCGCTCGTACTGCCTTTCTTCAGACCTCGCTTGTACCGCCTTTCTTCAGACCTCGCTCATACCGCCTTTCTTCAGACCTCGCTCGTACCGCCTATTTTAGGACCTTGCTCGTACTGCCTTTCTTCAGACCTTGCTCGTACCGCCTTTCTTCAGACCTTGCTCGTACCGCCTTTCTTCTGACCTTACTCGTACTGCCTTTCTTCAGACCATGCTCGTACCGCCTTGCTTCAGACCTTGCTCGTACCGCCTTTCTTCAGACCTTGCTCGTACCGCCTTTCTTCAGACCTTGCTCGTACCGTATTTTTTCAGACCTTGCTCGCACCGTCTTTTTTTAGAACTTGCTAGTACCGCCTTTTTTCAGAACTTGCTCGTACCGCCTTTTTCAGAAGTTGCTCGTACCGCCTTTTTTCATAACTTGCTCGTACCGCCTTTTTTCAGAACTTGCTCGTACAGCCTTTTTTCAGAACTTGCTCGTACCGCCTTTTTTCAGAACTTGCTCATACAGCCTTTTTTCAAAAGTTGCTCGTACCGCCTTTTTCAGAACTTGCTCGTACCTTCTTTTTTCAGAACCTGCTCGTACCGCCTTTTCTCAGACCTTGCTTGTACCGCCTTTTCTCAGACCTTGTTCGTACCTCTTTTTTCAGACCTTGCTCGTACAGCCTTTCTTCAGACCTTGCTCGTACCGCCTTAATTCAGACCTTGCTCGTACCGCCTTTCGTCAGACCTTGCTCGCACTGCCTTTCTTCAGACCTTGCTCGTACCGTCTTTCTTCAGACCTTGCTCGTACCGCCTTTCTTCAGACCTTGCTCGTACCGCCTTTCTTCAGACCTTGCTCGTACCGCCTTTCTTCAGACCTTGCTCGTACCGCCTTTCTTCAGACCTTGCTCTTACCGCCTTTCTTCAGACCTTGCTCGTACCGCCTTTCTTCAGACCTCGCTCGTACCGCCTTTCTTCAGACCTCGCTCGTACCGCCTTTCTTCAGACCTCGCTCGTACCGCCTTTTTTCAGACCTTGCTCTTACCGCCTTTCTTCAGACCTTGTTCGTACCGCCTTTCTTCTGACCTTGCTCGTACCGCCTTTCTTCAGACCTTACTCGTACCGCCTTTCTTCAGACCATGCTCGTACCGCCTTTCTTCAGACCATGCTCGTACCGCCTTTCTTCAGAACTTGCTCGTACCGCCTTTCTTCAGACCATGCTCGTACCGTCTTTTTTCAGACCTTGCTCGTACCGTCTTTTTTCAGAACTTGCTCGTACCGCCTTTTTTCAGAACTTGCTCGTACCGCCTTTTTTCAAAACTTGCTCGTACCTCCTTTTTTCAGAACCTGCTCATACCGCCTTTTCTCAGACCTTGCTCGTACCGCCTTTTTTCAGAACTTGCTCGTACCGCCTTTTTTCAGAACTTGCTCGTACCGCCTTTTTTCAGAACTTGCTTGTGCCGCCTTTTTTCAGAACTTGCTCGTACCGCCTTTTTCAGAACTTGCTCGTACCGCCTTTCTTCAGACCTTGCTCGTACCGCTTTTCTTCAGACCTTGCTCGTACCGCCTTTCTTCAGACCTCGCTCGTACTGCCTTTCTTCAGACCTCGCTCGTACCGCCTTTCTTCAGACCTCGCTCGTACCGCCTATTTTAGGACGTTGCTCGTACCGCCTTTCTTCAGACCTTGCTCGTACCGCCTTTCTTCAGACCTTGCTCGTACCGCCTTTCTTCTGACCTTACTCGTACTGCCTTTCTTCAGACCATGCTCGTACCGCCTTGCTTCAGACCTTGCTCGTACCGCCTTTCTTCAGACCTTGCTCGTACCGCCTTTCTTCAGACCTTGTTCGTACCGTATTTTTTCAGACCTTGCTCGCACCGTCTTTTTTTAGAACTTGCTAGTACCGCCTTTTTTCAGAACTTGCTCGTACCGCCTTTTTCAGAAGTTGCTCGTACCACCTTTTTTCATAACTTGCTAGTACCGCCTTTTTTCAGAACTTGCTCGTACAGCCTTTTTTCAGAACTTGCTCGTACCGCTTTTTTCAGAACTTGCTCGTACCTTCTTTTTTCAGAACCTGCTCGTACCGCCTTTTCTCAGACCTTGCTTGTACCGCCTTTTCTCAGACCTTGTTCGTACCTCTTTTTTTCAGACCTTGCTCGTACAGCCTTTCTTCAGACCTTGCTCGTACCGCCTTAATTCAGACCTTGCTCGTACCGCCTTTCGTCAGACCTTGCTCGCACTGCCTTTCTTCAGACCTTGCTCGTACCGCCTTTCTTCAGACCTTGTTCGTACCGCCTTTCTTCAGACCTTCCTCGTACCGTCTTTCTTCAGACCTTGCTCGTACCGCCTTTTTTCAGACCTTGCTCGTACCGCCTTTTTTCAGACCTTTCTCGTTCCGCCTTTTTTAGACCTTGCTCGTACCGCTTTTTTTCAGACCTTGCTCGTACCGCCTTTTTTCAGACCTTGCTCGTACCGCCTTTCTTCATATCTTCCTCGTACCGCTTTACTTCAGACCTTGCTCGTACCGCCTTTCTTCAGACCTTGCTCGTACCGCCTTTCTTCAGACCTTGCTCGTACCGCCTTTTTTCAGAACTTGCTCGTACTTCCTTTTTTCAGAACTTGCTCGTACCTCCTTTTTTCAGAACTTGCTCGTACTGCCTTTTTTCAGATCTTACTCGTACCGCCTTTTTCAGAAGTTGCTCATACAGTCTTGTTTCAGACCTTGCTCGTACCGCCTTTATTCAGACCTTGCTCGTACCGCCTTTCTTCAGACCTTGCTCGTACCGTCTTTCTTAAGACCTTGCTCGTACCGCCTTTCTTCAGACCATCTTGTGCCATTCTTCCATTCTTCTTGTGCCATTTAGATGTCGATTTTTTCCTGGCGAGCGATAGCGAGCCTGCAATTTTAAGAGGAACTGGTCTTCGGCCGGGACATTTTTCTATCGAAAAATGTACAAATTGATCTTGAAGGGGGGTGTAGGGTGTGTTTTTCTAAGCTAGATGGAGGTCTAGGGTGGAAACTAAAAAAAAAATATGAATCAATGAATTGATAGACCCAACAAACGGCCAGTATCCCCTTAATAAACAAGCTAAAGTCGCCTAATGATAGCCAGAAACAAATGAAAGTGTCCTCAAATACTGAAACTGTTAATTTCATAGTTTGAAATTATTTTGATCAATTACGAAAGATTAAGTAGACATACTTGCAACTATCTATCTATCTATATGCTCAGGCCCAATCCCCACTATTCCTATTTTTATTTTTTATTTTATTCTATTTATTATTTGTTTATTTTTTTCTTGGGGTCGGCCGACTCAAGACAGAGCAAGAACAGGGAAAACACAAAAACAACATAAAACAACGAACAAACATAGATAAAGACACAACTTCACACACATCTAGGTCACCCAGGAGAAGACCCAGAGCCTAGGATCAATAAGGTTGCTCTGAATATATTGCAACTGAATATTTATTTATCCTTGCAAGATCAGATGGCGCCTTTCTCTTATGCTTCCTGGCTAGTATAAGACGATTGTATTCAGATTAGAACAGTATCTAGGAGTTTGAAGGGTAATTGGTATAGTATTTACTCTATTGATTCCCACAGATCCTTCCCAAGCTGTATATAACCGTCTAATGATAGCCAGAAGTAACTGCTAAAACGCGTCATGATCCTCAGAGGGTATAGTAGTAATATTTGAAACACCTTAATCATAGCCTAGTATATTTAGTAAGAACGAGCCTTTAAAAGTGAGCCTGATATTCCAAACCATCTTTCAAAACTTTAACAGACACTAGTTTGTACTTCGTTATAATTTGAAATTTGTACATAATTATTAGGAAAAACCAAGCCCCCATTTCCATCATGTATACATTTATCTCGAAGGAGGGTCCTAGGGGTGATATTTATAAAATCTTGATAGATGTCTAGGGAGCAAATTAAATAGTTAGAATTCAATAATTTTCTTTGTGACCGTGTATGATAAGAAGTTTAATTTGCTTTATATTACTACAGAGATTAACCCGTTCAGTACCGGTGACGTCCCTTTTATCATATTCTGGACACTATTAGACGATTATAATAAGTTTAACCCTTTCAGTTCTGAATTATGAAAGCCTTATTTTTTCATTCCAATTTGAAGATATCCCCTTCTTAGGAACCTAAGGAAACAACTTATGTTGCAAAATTACCATTATGTATTTATCATACAAAAATACAATGGTGGAAACTGAGTCCAGTCAGGCTTTTTGAGACCAAAAAAGAAAGCAATTTTCAGCTGAAAATTAAAATAATTGTACACTTATGGAAGAATACAGAAATATAAAATAACACATAACGTCATCATCATTGCTGCCACAGAAGAATGTTAGAGGGGGTTACCCTTCGGGTGGGGGTGAGGGGGTCCGGAGGGGGGGGGGGCCTACCCGTCGCATTCACGCACCGAATGTTCGTATGAAGTTTGATGAAAATCCGTCGAACAGTCTAGGAGGAGTATCCGGACAGACATTTCGGCCGGCATGGTACTACTATACGGGGAAGCGATACCACTCTGCTTACAGAGTTTATAACATTTCAAAAGCATATTTTATGATTATTGTTGGCAAGTAGTATGCCACATTTCATGATTATCTTTGGTAATTTGTTAGATATGAAACTAAAATATTATACTGTATTTAGCTTGAACATATAACATAATTGACTATAATTGTGTCCCTGCAATACGTAGTGTGCCACAACCTTGAATCTGAAAACATTGCAAGGCTTCCAGGAGAGGAACAGAAGTGAAGTAATTATCAAAGAAGACTTTGTGGTTCTTTTTATGGAGGTGATCAGTCAGTTTGAGAACTACCTCTCCACCTAATCTGAATTCCTTCCTAAAGTTGGGATCATTGAATTTCTCCTTTGCCAGTGTAAATTTGGAAACATATCCAGCATTATCAGCAAGACAGCACACTTTATATCACCGCTTGATTGGCTTCATGGTATTATATTGTTTGAAAGTGCATCTCCCTTTGCCTTTGAAGCACATTATTGATTCATCCACACTGACATGCTCTCCAGGAGATCTGATGTCTTGGAATTTCCTATTCAAGCTTTCAATTAGTGGTCTTAGTTTGTATAGTTTACCTTTTCTATTGGGGTCCATTTTTGTGTTGTCATTCAGGTGTAGTTTACTAAAAATTGTAAGAAATCTATCACATGCCATTGCTTCTTGAATAGGTCTGACACCCAGGTCCTCTCCTGTTGCCCAAAAATGACGCACAGATGGTAGTTTGTGGTAGCCCATCATTATGTTGATTCCAAGAAAAACAGAGTTACTCTTTTGTTAGTTATTACTTTGCCCTTTTGATTACTGTAAAAGTTTGTCTGGTAAACAAGCGAATTGATAGTGTCTTCATCAAAAACTCAAAGTAGGGCGTTCCTGATCATTTGCGCTAGTACACAGACATTCCTTATCAGTTGTCGTAAGAGAAGGGTGATCCTGGTCTGTGGCTGCATCATCTTCACTTTGTGCTGCATCACCCTTACTTTGTCCTTTATCTAATGGATCAGATGTTAGATAGGTAGGATTGGGTGGATCAGGGTCATCTTCACACTCGCTATTTACATCCTGCTCTACTTCTTTCTGTGGCATAATATGAAGGAAGGTCCTCTAAAAGCTTCAAGTAACTCTCTTCATCTAATCCTCCCCTTCCTGCTATGCTGGTATCTAAAATACAAACCATCACTCATTATCTCATTTGCTAAAACTCACTCGTTCATGCGCAAGGTCTGTGTGGCCAGTGTATCTATGTAAATCTATGCAAATTATTCCCCTCCTCTCCCCCCCTCTCTCTCTCTCTACTGGGACCATCTCGCTGGGATTGCAAGGTCTGTGTGGCCAGTGTATCTATGTACAAATTATGGCCTCCAAAACTATGTATGATAGTCCTAGCAAAAATAAAAAGTTACCCCAATAAAGGAAATTTTCTATAACCTAGAGTCCCCACACTGGTTTTCTGTATAATATATATGGCTAACTATTATAAAACTGCATACTCATACTGCATATTTCGGGTGGATGGGACTCATTAGCCTTGGTCGGCAACTCATCTAGGGGAGACAACCTTATACAAATCCGGGTGGATGGGACTCGTCAGCCTTGGTTTGGCACCCTGTCTAGGGGAGTAAACCTGATACAAATCCGTACTGCTTACCTAAGGGTTAGGCAGGTTAGTGGATGGATTAGCCGAACACCACTGTAGAAAAATAGTGCTAACAAGATACACAGAGGGCCTCGGAGTCGGACGGATCCTAAATTGAGTGGTCAATCCTGTAAGTCCTTCACTAAACTGGCTCGGGTTGTCCCTCTCACAGGGAATAGGTCCGCTTGGGGGCATTCTGTGTATGGCCACCCTCGTAAGGGGAGTAAGGCGTCGGGCAATAGATAGATAGATACTCAGGAAAAATAAAGTATGAAAGAAGTAAATCATATCATAAGACTTACTGCTATTGTTATATAATGCTTTGGCACTGCTGTTGCTCAATTGTAGTAAAAAAACATAAGAAAATATGTTAGATAACCATACTTGATCTATATAGGCCTATCCGTATTTTTGCAATTCTACACATTCTTTCAAATTTTTGGAATTCTATAAATTTCCCTAAGTGGCATCTAGCTCCCTGTTGGGAATTAGATAGAATACCCATCTATGTTTTGCATTGCAACACGGGTGTTTACATGAATTTGCATAGTTTTAACACTCAACGTGTTCTTCATTCACTAATGATAATATTGACGAAGTATCACAGTATAACTCGCCATTGAATGAGGGCCTGAAAGTGAGCAGAAATGTAGGCGTGAGCACTTCACAAAAAGTTTTGTCTGCTTGTTTTGGTGTGTGGCAAGATGCTACGAAAGTTGTCAGATTCATAATCTAGTTGGTCCCTGAGAGGGAAGTAAAGTTTCCCACAGGTCTCTCGTAGCTCTTACCAAATCCAGTAGGCCTACATTGCTATGGCGATAAATATAAGGCGGGAACTTGAATTCCCGTCAGAGGTGAAAGGGTAATGGTCCTCCAGCATTTAAAAGTCTTCTAACTATCTCACTTAACCGTTTTTACTATCAGAGATTAAACTGCACATCTTTTAAATATAGCTAGAATAAAATTAGAAAGACTTTGTCGGCACAGAAGGGGTTAATGAAAAGTGAAATGGTGGAGACGGGATATTACTTTTGAGTGTAACTGCCCGTCGCATTCACGCACCGAATGTTCGTATGAAGTTTGATGAAAATCCGTCGAACAGTCTAGGAGGAGTATCCAGACAGACAGACATTTCGGCCGGCATGGTACTACTATACGGGGAAGCGATACCACTCTGCTTATGCAGAGTTTATAACATTTCAAAAGCATATTTTATGATTATTGTTGGCAAGTAGTATGCCACATTTCATGATTATCTTTGGTAATTTGTTAGATATGAAACTAAAATATTATACTGTATTTAGCTTGAACATATAACATAATTGACTATAATTGTGTCCCTGCAATACGTAGTGTGCCACAACCTTGAATCTGAAAACATTGCAAGGCTTCCAGGAGAGGAACAGAAGTGAAGTAATTATCAAAGAAGACTTTGTGGTTCTTTTTATGGAGGTGATCAGTCAGTTTGAGAACTACCCTCTTCACCTAATCTGAATTCCTTCCTAAAGTTGGGATCATTGAATTTCTCCTTTGCCAGTGTAAATTTGGAAACATATCCAGCATTATCAGCAAGACAGCACACTTTATATCACCGCTTGATTGGCTTCATGGTATTATATTGTTTGAAAGTGCATCTCCCTTTGCCTTTGAAGCACATTATTGATTCATCCACACTGACATGCTCTCCAGGAGATCTGATGTCTTGGAATTTCCTATTCAAGCTTTCAATTAGTGGTCTTAGTTTGTATAGTTTACCTTTTCTATTGGGGTCCATTTTTGTGTTGTCATTCAGGTGTAGTTTACTAAAAATTGTAAGAAATCTATCACATGCCATTGCTTCTTGAATAGGTCTGACACCCAGGTCCTCTCCTGTTGCCCAAAAATGACGCACAGATGGTAGTTTGTGGTAGCCCATCATTATGTTGATTCCAAGAAAAACAGAGTTACTCTTTTGTTAGTTATTACTTTGCCCTTTTGATTACTGTAAAAGTTTGTCTGGTAAACAAGCGAATTGATAGTGTCTTCATCAAAAACTCAAAGTAGGGCGTTCCTGATCATTTGCGCTAGTACACAGACATTCCTTATCAGTTGTCGTAAGAGAAGGGTGATCCTGGTCTGTGGCTGCATCATCTTCACTTTGTGCTGCATCACCCTTACTTTGTCCTTTATCTAATGGATCAGATGTTAGATAGGTAGGATTGGGTGGATCAGGGTCATCTTCACACTCGCTATTTACATCCTGCTCTACTTCTTTCTGTGGCATAATATGAAGGAAGGTCCTCTAAAAGCTTCAAGTAACTCTCTTCATCTAATCCTCCCCTTCCTGCTATGCTGGTATCTAAAATACAAACCATCACTCATTATCTCATTTGCTAAAACTCACTCGTTCATGCGCAAGGTCTGTGTGGCCAGTGTATCTATGTAAATCTATGCAAATTATTCCCCTCCTCTCCCCCCCTCTCTCTCTCTCTACTGGGACCATCTCGCTGGGATTGCAAGGTCTGTGTGGCCAGTGTATCTATGTACAAATTATGGCCTCCAAAACTATGTATGATAGTCCTAGCAAAAATAAAAAGTTACCCCAATAAAGGAAATTTTCTATAACCTAGAGTCCCCACACTGGTTTTCTGTATAATATATATGGCTAACTATTATAAAACTGCATACTCATACTGCATATTTCGGGTGGATGGGACTCATTAGCCTTGGTCGGCAACTCATCTAGGGGAGACAACCTTATACAAATCCGGGTGGATGGGACTCGTCAGCCTTGGTTTGGCACCCTGTCTAGGGGAGTAAACCTGATACAAATCCGTACTGCTTACCTAAGGGTTAGGCAGGTTAGTGGATGGATTAGCCGAACACCACTGTAGAAAAATAGTGCTAACAAGATACACAGAGGGCCTCGGAGTCGGACGGATCCTAAATTGAGTGGTCAATCCTGTAAGTCCTTCACTAAACTGGCTCGGGTTGTCCCTCTCACAGGGAATAGGTCCGCTTGGGGGCATTCTGTGTATGGCCACCCTCGTAAGGGGAGTAAGGCGTCGGGCAATAGATAGATAGATAGATACTCAGGAAAAATAAAGTATGAAAGAAGTAAATCATATCATAAGACTTACTGCTATTGTTATATAATGCTTTGGCACTGCTGTTGCTCAATTGTAGTAAAAAAACATAAGAAAATATGTTAGATAACCATACTTGATCTATATAGGCCTATCCGTATTTTTGCAATTCTACACATTCTTTCAAATTTTTGGAATTCTATAAATTTCCCTAAGTGGCATCTAGCTCCCTGTTGGGAATTAGATAGAATACCCATCTATGTTTTGCATTGCAACACGGGTGTTTACATGAATTTGCATAGTTTTAACACTCAACGTGTTCTTCATTCACTAATGATAATATTGACGAAGTATCACAGTATAACTCGCCATTGAATGAGGGCCTGAAAGTGAGCAGAAATGTAGGCGTGAGCACTTCACAAAAAGTTTTGTCTGCTTGTTTTGGTGTGTGGCAAGATGCTACGAAAGTTGTCAGATTCATAATCTAGTTGGTCCCTGAGAGGGAAGTAAAGTTTCCCACAGGTCTCTCGTAGCTCTTACCAAATCCAGTAGGCCTACATTGCTATGGCGATAAATATAAGGCGGGAACTTGAATTCCCGTCAGAGGTGAAAGGGTAATGGTCCTCCAGCATTTAAAAGTCTTCTAACTATCTCACTTAACCGTTTTTACTATCAGAGATTAAACTGCACATCTTTTAAATATAGCTAGAATAAAATTAGAAAGACTTTGTCGGCACAGAAGGGGTTAATGAAAAGTGAAATGGTGGAGACGGGATATTACTTTTGAGTGTAACTGCCCGTCGCATTCACGCACCGAATGTTCGTATGAAGTTTGATGAAAATCCGTCGAACAGTCTAGGAGGAGTATCCAGACAGACAGACATTTCGGCCGGCATGGTACTACTATACGGGGAAGCGATACCACTCTGCTTATGCAGAGTTTATAACATTTCAAAAGCATATTTTATGATTATTGTTGGCAAGTAGTATGCCACATTTCATGATTATCTTTGGTAATTTGTTAGATATGAAACTAAAATATTATACTGTATTTAGCTTGAACATATAACATAATTGACTATAATTGTGTCCCTGCAATACGTAGTGTGCCACAACCTTGAATCTGAAAACATTGCAAGGCTTCCAGGAGAGGAACAGAAGTGAAGTAATTATCAAAGAAGACTTTGTGGTTCTTTTTATGGAGGTGATCAGTCAGTTTGAGAACTACCTCTTCACCTAATCTGAATTCCTTCCTAAAGTTGGGATCATTGAATTTCTCCTTTGCCAGTGTAAATTTGGAAACATATCCAGCATTATCAGCAAGACAGCACACTTTATATCACCTCTTGATTGGCTTCATGGTATTATATTGTTTGAAAGTGCATCTCCCTTTGCCTTTGAAGCACATTATTGATTCATCCACACTGACATGCTCTCCAGGAGATCTGATGTCTTGGAATTTCCTATTCAAGCTTTCAATTAGTGGTCTTAGTTTGTATAGTTTACCTTTTCTATTGGGGTCCATTTTTGTGTTGTCATTCAGGTGTAGTTTACTAAAAATTGTAAGAAATCTATCACATGCCATTGTTTCTTGAATAGGTCTGACACCCAGGTCCTCTCCTGTTGCCCAAAAATGACGCACAGATGGTAGTTTGTGGTAGCCCATCATTATGTTGATTCCAAGAAAAACAGAGTTACTCTTTTGTTAGTTATTACTTTGCCCTTTTGATTACTGTAAAAGTTTGTCTGGTAAACAAGCGAATTGATAGTGTCTTCATCAAAAACTCAAAGTAGGGCGTTCCTGATCATTTGCGCTAGTACGCAGACATTCCTTATCAGTTGTCGTAAGAGAAGGGTGATCCTCGTCTGTGGCTGCATCATCTTCACTTTGTGCTGCATCACCCTTACATTGACCTTTATCTAATGGATCAGATGTTAGATAGGTAGGATTGGGTGGATCAGGGTCATCTTCACACTCGCTATTTACATCCTGCTCTACTTCTGTCTGTGGCATAATATGAAGGAAGGTCCTCTAAATGCTTCAAGTAACTCTCTTCATCTAATCCTCCCCTTCCTGCTATGCTGGTATCTAAAATACAAACCATCACTCATTATCTCATTTGCTAAAACTCACTCGTTCATGCGCAAGGTCTGTGTGGCCAGTGTATCTATGTAAATATATGCAAATTATTCCCCTCCTCTCCCCCCCCCCTCTCTCTCTACTGGGACCATCTCGCTGGGATTGCAAGGTCTGTGTGGCTAGTGTATCTATGTAAAAATTATGGCCTCCAAAACTATGTATGATAGTCCTAGCAAAAATAAAAAGTTACCCCAATAAAGGAAATTTTCTATAACCTAGAGTCCCCACACTGGTTTTCTGTATAACATATATGGCTAACTATTATAAAACTGCATACTCATACTGCATATTTCGGGTGGATGAGACTCATTAGCCTTGGTCGGCAACTCATCTAGGGGAGACAACCTTATACAAATCCGGGTGGATGGGACTCGTCAGCCTTGGTTTGGCACCCTGTCTAGGGGAGTAAACCTAGTACAAATCCGTACTGCTTACCTAAGGGTACGGCAGGTTAGTGCCTGAGAGAAATAGGAGGGAAGGCGGAGAGAGGGAACGAGAAGAAAGACAAGCGGTACAGGTATACGAGGAGAAAAGGAAGAAGGTAAAAATACTAATACAAGAGGCAATGATAAAACACGAGAAAGAAGTAGAAAAGATCAGAAGCAAGGGGAAAGAGGGCCAAAAGGAGTGGTATAGGATGTTAAGAGGTGAGACCGGTAGAGAGGAAGAAAGCGTGGAACTAATAGTGGGAGATAGAATAATAAAGACAGAAGAAGAAATAAAAATTGAAATAAAGCGATACTGGGAGGAAATGGGGGGAGTAAATGAACAAGGGGAGGAGAGGGAATGGAACTTGGAAATGAGAGAGAGAAGGCTACCAGAACAGGATAAGATAGAAATGGAAAGGGAGCTCACAATAGAAGAAGTAAGGAGAGGGATCAAAGCACTAAAAAAGGGAAAGGCGACCGGCCCGGATGGGATACCTAATGAAATGTACATAGAGGGGGGGGGGGGGGGGAAGAAATGGCAAGAAGACTGAAGACAATTTTTAATGAGGTAATGGGAAATGAGAGAGTACCAGAAAGATGGAATGAAGCGAGAGTAACACTATTGCACAAGGGAGGGTACAAGAGTAAGAAGGAAATGAAAAGCTACAGGCCAGTGACAGTGACAAACACAATAGGGAAACTCTTCTGCGGGATATTGAAGGAAAGGATGAATAGAGCCATAGAGGGAAACGGGCTAATAAGTGATGAGCAGAATGGGTTCAGAAGAGATAGGAGGGGAACAGATAATATCTATATACTGAGCGAAGTGATGGGGAAAATTAAAAGAGAGAAAAAAAATGGGTTACTGTGCATTCCTGGATATAGAAAAAGCCTATGATAGAGTAAACAGGGAACTGCTATGGAAAATAATGGCAAGGAGTGGAATACCAGAAAAGTATATAAACATCATAACATCGATGTACCAAGGAACAAAAGCGAAGTACGCGCTAGGAAATATAGAAACGGGATGGGTAGAAAGCAAGAGGGGGGTAAGGCAGGGGTGCGTATTATCGCCGTTATTATTTGCGTTATATATGGAAGAAATGACACCGAGGATGAAAAGAGTTGGGGAGGGGATTCAGATAAACAAAGAAAGACTGGGGGTACTGCTGTTTGCTGACGACGTAGTTCTGATGGCAGAAACGGGAGGAGGGTTGCAGAGACTACTAGAGGAAGCAACGAGATTCGGGGAGGAACTTGAAGTAAGATTTAGTAAAGAAAAGAGCCAGGTGATGAAAATGAATGGAGAGCTTCAAGAAGAAGAGGAATGGACACTGGAAGGAAACAGAATGAAGAAGACAAGGGAGTATAAATATCTGGGGGTAACGATCACGGAGAAAGGGTTTGAGAAGGCGAAAAGTGAAAAGGTGGGACAAATGCAACAATGGAATGGAAGACTATGGAGCGCGACAAGGCTAAGAGCGAATAGCTATGAAATAGTGCGAGGGCTGTGGAAAGGATTAGGAGTACCTGCAATAATGTACGGCTTAGAGGCGGTAGAAACAACAGAGGCGGAAACGAAGAAATTAGAAACGATACAGAATAAAATCGGGAGGACAGGATTGGGGGCAAATAAATACGTAGCTCAAGAAGCAATCCGAGGGGAGATGGGGTGGAGTACGTTTGAGGAAAGGATTGGGAAAGCGAAAGGGAAGTACAAAGTGAGACTAGAGGGGATGGAGGAAGATAGGTGGCCGGGGAAGGTATATAGATGGGCGAGCGAGCAAAGTAAATGGAACAGAGTGCAAAAAAAGATTGGGGAGGATAAATATAAAACAGGACCGGGTGGGGGGGGGGGGAATTTAGAAAAAGAAATGAGAGAGGGGAGTGGGTCATATTAGAGAATGGGAGGGGATGTGTCAGAGAGATAGAGAAGGGGATAAAGGAGGAGGGGAGAAGAAGATGGAGGGAGGGGGTAGAAAATAAAGCCACGCTGGCATATTATAGAGAGAAGGAAAAACCAGCTAGAGAACTGTACTATGATGGGGGATGGGGATCGAAACTCCTATTTAAAGCAAGAACAGGATCGCTAGAAACGAATGAGAGAACAAGGAGATGGAATGGAGTGGGACCGCACTGCAGTCAATGTGAAATGGGAGGGGATCCAATAGTGGAGGATGTAGAACACATAGTAACCGAATGTACAAGATATAATGAGGAGAGAGAGGAGTTGGAGAGGTACATGAGGAATAGAGTTGGGGAGAGGGGGTGGGAGGAGATTAAGCAGAGGGAAGATAGAGGGGTGGGGGCGCTATTGGGGTTAACACAGGAGATGGAAACACAAGACATGGAGATGATGAAGAGGATATTGGAGAAAATGTGGAGGAAGAGAAATGAGTGAGGGGGAGGGGGGAGGAAGTGAGGGGGGGGGTTTATACAAACAAAACAAAAACTGTCTCTTAAACTATCCTTCTACTCTAAACTTTCCCTCCTACTAACGTTTCTGAGCCAGTACCGATACAAAGGTCAGCCCTGCGGATCTGCACGGTCTGCGGGCGGGTTCAAAAGAAGAAGAAGAAGAAGAAGAAGAAGAAGTGGATGGATTAGCCGAACACCACTGTAGAAAAATAGTGCTAACAAGATACACAGAGGGCCTCGGAGTCGGACGGATCCTAAATTGAGTGGTCAATTCTGTAAGTCCTTCACTAAACTGGCTCGGGTTGTCCCTCTCACAGGGAATAGGTCCGCTTGGGGGCATTCTGTGTATGGCCACCCTCGTAAGGGGAGTAAGGCGTCAGGCAATAGATAGATAGATAGATACTCAGGAAAAAAAAGTATGAAAGAAGTAAATCATATCATAAGACTTACTGCTATTGTTATATAATGCTTTGGCACTGCTGTTGCTCAATTGTAGTAAAAAAACATAAGAAAATATGTTAGATAACCATACTTGATCTATATAGGCCTATCCGTATTTTTGCAATTCTACACATTCTTTCAAATTTTTGGAATTCTATAAATTTCCCTAAGTGGCATCTAGCTTCCTGTTGGGAATTAGATAGAATACCCATCTATGTTTTGCATTGCAACACGGGTGTTTACATGAATTTGCATAGTTTTAACACTCAACGTGTTCTTCATTCACTAATGATAATATTGACGAAGTATCACAGTATAACTCACCATTGAATGAGGGCCTGAAAGTGAGCAGAAATGTAGGCGTGAGTGTAACGGGAAGAAATTGTACTTTCCCTTTTGGTATATGTTGTAAGGTTTGACTTAACTGTAAGACTTTTTCCCCTTCATTCACTCTTCCCTATATTTAAGGGAAATGTATCGTTTAAGAAGGGTTAAGTAACCCTTGTCTATGTAAAGAGGGAATTAGCCTAGATCAGGAGGAGAACTAATATTCTCAAATCTATGTAAAATACTTTCAAGCCTAATTTATCGTTTCACCCCTTTTGTTATCCCATGTAAAAATCCTTCCTTTTCGAATTTAGAGTAATGCCCCCTTGTGTAAAAAGACCGCCAATTCCTACCCAAGCGACGCCACCCTTTGTGGTCACCCTCCCCCTTTTTGGCGGGATCCCTGGCACTGGCCCTCGGCCCCTCACTGTCGTGACCCCAGGCCTACGAGAGAGACACCTACCTAACCCCCAGTCTCTGTCATCATTCCCCGCTTCTTCTCCGGACTTAGGCTTCCTTTCCCTCCATTCAGAGGTTCGTAATTAAGGTTTATAGTGTCATAAGGTATTGCTTATCCAGTTAAGTAAGTACTAGGTGTGTAATGTAGGAGATATTACTGTGATTGACAAATTTGTGAACTCGAGCCTACCATCGGGTTGGTCGACAGGCACCCCTCACCTGCCAAGTGCCTACAACCATACAAATTCCCCCATTATCATTGTGTTCAGTAAAACTTAGTCTGTGCACCTTTGCTAAGTGTTATTCTGATATTTTAGACTTTGTTATTCCAAATTAACGTCAAATTAACTTCGTGTGTAATAATTTCAGTCAGAGGGACGCCATTTGATGGCCTTCGAATTCTTGTGTTTTTCCATAATTCCCGACCAAACTTAGGCTAGCCTATTTTGCTAGTTTGTCTTTCACCGTTTTACATAATCCTGAGGTAGTGCGAGAACACCAGTTAAGAGTAGAATTGAGGACGATGAAGTTGATTAAAATGCTTTTGAAGCTTGACCGCCATTTTAGGATTTAGACCATCTCGCATTTCGGAGAGACGACAAGGTTGAGTAAATTACTAATGTAGCAGTTGTATTGTATGTTTAGAACTTGTTCATTACTTTGAGTTTATAAAACCATGCATTTTGGTAAATATGATTGTATTTTAACGTGTAAATCAGGAAAGGACATTCGTTTGAGATAGTATCCTTGAGTTTTGTTTACCTTTCGTGTCTCCGACGTTCCAAAGTTAGGCCTATTCAGATAAGTATTTATAACTAACGTCTACTAGGTCTGGTTATTGTTAATTTTAAATGTTTTTACTGGGTTATAGTGTAAAGAGTTACTTGTTATCTTGATTTAGAGGTCCTCATTTCCCAACCCCAGTACCGTCAAATTTCGGACCCCCATTGGGTCGGGTTTATTTCAGATGATTATTTGTTCTTACCTATTGTTACTTAAAGTTAACTAGTGAAAAGGCCGTTTAGGTATGGGTACTTGCTGAATTATTATGGTAGGTTATATGATTTTACATTTTTAATTGGGCTACCTAACTTTCACCTAATTGGAAGTACAGTAGGCTATTATTAATTATTGTGCATTTAGAGTGTATTATGAATATTGATTGCTATGATATAATTATGTTTGACATGGTCTAATGAACAGAGTTGCCTTGCAAGGGATGGAACGCTGTAGTGAGATTCTGGGCAGCTGATTTCAGGGGATAAGTTACTCGAGTTACAGTAGAAATAACGTTTAGCTTTGTTTGAGCCTTGTATAGCACCCTCCGCATTGAGCAGTCCAACCAGTTAAGTTTGACCATGACAATTACCTTTGATTTATGCCATTATTGTATTGATTTGACTCCATAGATATGCTGTGTAATTATGTATTCCCAATTGTGTGTAGAGTACTGCTGAGTAACATATGTACCTGTACTTAATGAGAGGATCTTTGGATGCCTTAAGAGATTATTTCGGTACAGTACTGTAATGTCATAATTTGATCTGTCATTGTATTTCTGTACTTATATTAGCTCATCTATTTTTATACGTTAATAGGAATCCATGTATTTTTATATGTTTATATTAGCCTATATTTTTTATATGTATTTGTTTTAGTATTACTGTGTACCGTAATTAGGATATTGATTAACCCCATTATTAAGGGTTAGCTATATGTCAACCGTGGGTTAAGAATTATATTCGACTTACCAGGGAACCAGTTTGGGACGGAGTCGATGTGATGCTGAATTGCTGATGGCGGAGAATCGGAGATTCACCCCTCCCATTGGCTGAGTGCAGGATGCTGAACTCGTGTACTGTACGAGGGTTCAAGGACCGCAGGAAGACGTATGATTACCCCCTATACCCCAGGATATGGTAGGCCGAAGAAACCTACAGGCAAGCCTGGCCGATACCGGTATCTAGCGGAATTGGGATGTATAATACTGAGAGGAATGGGGTGGATACAGACAGCAATATTCGAGTCCTACTCCTAGGTTAAGAGACTGTCCTAGTACGGTAATGGATTGGTCCCAGGTTAAGGGTATAGAGATAATTAGATACGGTATATACCAATATTAAGAATTGTAAACGGTAAAATGTTCCTTATACTGTATTAATATCAAGCTTAAGATTACTGCAATATGTTTGTATCTATCCTCCCGTACCTATTTGGATCTAAATGTGTTGTCAGGATGGTAAATCGGAGCTGTCAGTATTAAATTGGTCTAAGAGTAGTACCAGTAGCCTAACCGAGAGTTAAAGTCTTGTCAGCCAACATTGAAGGTGAAGTTCTTGATTGGTCTTTGCTAGCCTCCGATTTATCCTACTGTCCTAATGTACCTGAATAATGAGCATGAGTCACGATTGCATAAAGAATAAGAAAACCATGGGGACGGCCAGTTCACCTGAAGGTGAGCGATCAAATAATTCGAATGAATTACCGTTCCCAAAAACATCCTTATGTGATATCTAGAAAGTAGAGAATATGCTAGGTCTCAGTGGGGTTTTTGTGGTTCTTTAGTCTTATCATCGTGTCGGAGTTGCAGTCTTTCCCCTTCCTCGAAGGATGTTGGATGTGGGTCAACCAAACAGGGTTGTCCTCTCGTTAATTAGAATGCAATAACGAGTTTGTCGTCATCTCTTCCTTTCTATCCTTGAGTACCTATTTTCCACCTTCGCAGCTTAATCCATCTTTTTCTGTCTTACCCTCTCTCTCTCTTGTTGGCAGTAGAAGAAGGGAAGTTGATGGAGAAAGAGAGATACTCCAACCATCCACCCCCCCCCGTTACAGTGGTGGCAGCGGTGGGATTTCTTTAGGAGTCCATGGTTTGACATGCTCCTGTTCCGTTCAGGGCTCCTGAATTAATCCCGTACCCCCCGTAGAAGAGACTGTACAGTACTGGTTCTTATACTTTCGCTCGGGTGTTTAGAATCAGTGCGTTGCAGTTGTCATTTTTCACGCTACCAACCCGTGAAATAGTTACCACAAACAGTATTGGCCATGCTACCACATTTCAATACGGTTAGTGTAATATTTCAGGGAATCTTTAAGTGCAGCAGATACCAGCAAGAATCACAGTGACTGTGAAGGAACCGCAAAGTTGAAATAGCGGTAGTTAGTGTTTTCCGGTTATTAGTTGTCTATCAATTATCCTTCTTTCCTGTCCAAGATGGAGAATCCTGATCCAGAACCAAGGCACGAGGTGCAAGACGTTTTAGTCAGGAGGAATGAGGAACGCCAAGAGGCTATGTCCGTCGCGAAAGAGGTCCTGGAAAAGACCTCACTGACCATGGCCAGGAAGTTTAGAGACGTGGCTAATCGGAACCGCCGGAATGAAAAGGTCAATGTGGACGACATGGTATGGATCAGGAACGAGAATCCACTACCAGGGACTAGCCAAAAGTTGAACGCAAAGTGGGTGGGTCCCTTTAGGGTTACGGAAGTAGTCCGAGACGGGGCTGCGTATAAGCTAGTAAATCCCTATACGGGTGTGTTTATGAAAAGGGCCAATGAGAAAGTGAAACCGTTCGTGGGTGAGGAGTATTGACAGCTAGAGCAAGTTGAAATGCCGGTTGAGGAAGACTATCAACCTGAGATTTTAGCACCCAGAGCCCGTCAGCCGGCCCGGCGTTATATAGAATCATGTTAGAGTGTACAGTAGAGTCCCTGTTGTGGTCGTCTTGTTGTGTACTCCCCTGTGGCCCCCGCTGGTTAATTAATCTTTCCGGTCAAACCCCCGTGCAGTGAAACTTTAAGAGACGTAGGTGCCTAGGTTATGTAGAACGTCATACAGGTGATTGGGACTAGGGTGGTGGCGTTCCCATCAGGACGTGCTGTTGGCTCTGAGTACCTTTATGGTTGACTGGGGTTATACTCCTTTAGTCCCGAGGCTCAGCCAGCGCACAGAGTGTGAAGGGACTCCCACGATACGGGCGTCCACGCTGCTCTCTAGTCTGGTCTCCTGGGGTTTTCCAAGCAATAAAGGGGTGGAGAGAGGCTGTCTCTACGGGGACAAGATAGTGCCTGGTTGGCACTCTCCTGAAAAGGAGGGACACTTTATAGAGTGGTATAGTGATTTGTTGATGAAGGAAGGGACGCCCCACAGGCAGAGTACAGTACAGTAATGATGTGTCAGATTCTAAGACGTTGGGTATAGACTGCGAGCTCTGGGCATGGTAAGATGCCAGGCGGATCAGAAATTCTGCTGTAATAAGTTAAGGCTGGATTAATTGGTAACTGTATAATGTTTATGTTGATGAAATAGTGAATGAGGTAAAAAGTCTTCAAAGAAAAGGTAGAGCTGTGAAACGGGAAGAAATTGTACTTTCCCTTTTGGTATATGTTGTAAGGTTTGACTTAACTGTAAGACTTTTTCCCCTTCATTCACTCTTCCCTATATTTAAGGGAAATGTATCGTTTAAGAAGGGTTAAGTAACCCTTGTCTATGTAAAGAGGGAATTAGCCTAGATCAGGAGGAGAACTAATATTCTCAAATCTATGTAAAATACTTTCAAGCCTAATTTATCGTTTCACCCCTTTTGTTATCCCATGTAAAAATCCTTCCTTTTCGAATTTAGAGTAATGCCCCCTTGTGTAAAAAGACCGCCAATTCCTACCCAAGCGACGCCACCCTTTGTGGTCACCCTCCCCCTTTTTGGCGGGATCCCTGGCACTGGCCCTCGGCCCCTCACTGTCGTGACCCCAGGCCTACGAGAGAGACACCTACCTAACCCCCAGTCTCTGTCATCATTCCCCGCTTCTTCTCCGGACTTAGGCTTCCTTTCCCTCCATTCAGAGGTTCGTAATTAAGGTTTATAGTGTCATAAGGTATTGCTTATTCAGTTAAGTAAGTACTAGGTGTGTAATGTAGGAGATATTACTGTGATTGACAAATTCGTGAACTCGAGCCTACCATCGGGTTGGTCGACAGGCACCCCTCACCTGCCAAGTGCCTACAACCATACAAATTCCCCCATTATCATTGTGTTCAGTAAAACTTAGTCTGTGCACCTTTGCTAAGTGTTATTCTGATATTTTAGACTTTGTTATTCCAAATTAACGTCAAATTAACTTCGTGTGTAATAATTTCAGTCAGAGGGACGCCATTTGATGGCCTTCGAATTCTTGTGTTTTTCCATAATTCCCGACCAAACTTAGGCTAGCCTATTTTGCTAGTTTGTCTTTCACCGTTTTACATAATCCTGAGGTAGTGCGAGAACACCAGTTAAGAGTAGAATTGAGGACGATGAAGTTGATTAAAATGCTTTTGAAGCTTGACCGCCATTTTAGGATTTAGACCATCTCGCATTTCGGAGAGACGACAAGGTTGAGTAAATTACTAATGTAGCAGTTGTATTGTATGTTTAGAACTTGTTCATTACTTTGAGTTTATAAAACCATGCATTTTGGTAAATATGATTGTATTTTAACGTGTAAATCAGGAAAGGACATTCGTTTGAGATAGTATCCTTGAGTTTTGTTTACCTTTCGTTTACCTCCGACGTTCCAAAGTTAGGCCTATTCAGATAAGTATTTATAACTAACGTCTACTAGGTCTGGTTATTGTTCATTTTAAATGTTTTTACTGGGTTATAGTGTAAAGAGTTACTTGTTATCTTGATTTAGAGGTCCTCATTTCCCAACCCCAGTACCGTCAAATTTCGGACCCCCATTGGGTCGGGTTTATTTCAGATGATTATTTGTTCCTACCTATTGTTACTTAAAGTTAACTTGTGAAAAGGCCGTTTAGGTATGGGTACTTGCTGAATTATTATGGTAGGTTATATGATTTTACATTTTTAATTGGGCTACCTAACTTTCACCTAATTGGAAGTACAGTAGGCTATTATTAATTATTGTGCATTTAGAGTGTATTATGAATATTGATTGCTATGATATAATTATGTTTGACATGGTCTAATGAACAGAGTTGCCTTGCAAGGGATGGAACGCTGTAGTGAGATTCTGGGCAGCTGATTTCAGGGGATAAGTTACTCGAGTTACAGTAGAAATAACGTTTAGCTTTGTTTGAGCCTTGTATAGCACCCTCCGCATTGAGCAGTCCAACCTGTTAAGTTTGACCATGACAATTACCTTTGATTTATGCCATTATTGTATTGATTTGACTCCATAGATATGCTGTGTAATTATGTATTCCCAATTGTGTGTAGAGTACTGCTGATTAACATATGTACCTGTACTTAATGAGAGGATCTTTGGATGCCTTAAGAGATTATTTCGGTACAGTACTGTAATGTCATAATTTGATCTGTCATTGTATTTCTGTACTTATATTAGCTCATCTATTTTTATACGTTAATAGGAATCCATGTATTTTTATATGTTTATATTAGCCTATATTTTTATATGTATTTGTTTTAGTATTACTGTGTACCGTAATTAGGATATTGATTAACCCCATTATTAAGGGTTAGCTATATGTCAACCGTGGGTTAAGAATTATATTCGACTTACCAGGGAACCAGTTTGGGACGGAGTCGATGTGATGCTGAATTGCTGATGGCGGAGAATCGGAGATTCACCCCTCCCATTGGCTGAGTGCAGGATGCTGAACTCGTGTACTGTACGAGGGTTCAAGGACCGCAGGAAGACGTATGATTACCCCCTATACCCCAGGATATGGTAGGCCGAAGAAACCTACAGGCAAGCCTGGCCGATACCGGTATCTAGCGGAATTGGGATGTATAATACTGAGAGGAATGGGGTGGATACAGACAGCAATATTCGAGTCCTACTCCTAGGTTAAGAGACTGTCCCAGTACGGTAATGGATTGGTCCCAGGTTAAGGGTATAGAGATAATTAGATACGGTATATACCAATATTAAGAATTGTAAACGGTAAAATGTTCCTTATACTGTATTAATATCAAGCTTAAGATTACTGCAATATGTTTGTATCTATCCTCTCGTACCTATTTGGATCTAAATGTGTTGTCAGGATGGTAAATCGGAGCTGTCAGTATTAAATTGGTCTAAGAGTAGTACCAGTAGCCTAACCGAGAGTTAAAGTCTTGTCAGCCAACATTGAAGGTGAAGTTCTTGATTGGTCTTTGCTAGCCTCCGATTTATCCTACTGTCCTAATGTACCTGAATAATGAGCATGAGTCACGATTGCATAAAGAATAAGAAAACCATGGGGACGGCCAGTTCACCTGAAGGTGAGCGATCAAATAATTCGAATGAATTACCGTTCCCAAAAACATCCTTATGTGATATCTAGAAAGTAGAGAATATGCTAGGTCTCAGTGGGGTTTTTGTGGTTCTTTGGTCTTATCATCGTGTCGGAGTTGCAGTTTTTCCCCTTCCTCGAAGGATGTTGGATGTGGGTCAACCAAACAGGGTTGTCCTCTCGTTAATTAGAATGCAATAACGGGTTTGTCGTCATCTCTTCCTTTCTATCCTTGAGTACCTATTTTCCACCTTCGCAGCTTAATCCATCTTTTTCTGTCTTACCCTCTCTCTCTCTTGTTGGCAGTAGAAGAAGGGAAGTTGATGGAGAAAGAGAGATACTCCAACCATCCCCCCCCCCCCCCCCGTTACATGAGCACTTCACAAAAAAATTTGTCTGCTTGTTTTGGTGTGTGGCAAGATGCTACGAAAGTTGCCAGATTCATAATCTAGTTGGTCCCTGAGAGGGAAGTAAAGTTCCCCACAGGTCTCTCGTAGCTCCTACCAAATCCAGTAGGCCTACATTGCTATGGCGATAAATATAAGGCGGGAACTTGAATTCCCGTCAGAGGTGAAAGGGTAATGGTCCTCCAGCATTTTAAAGTCTTCTAACTATCTCACTTAACCGTTTTTACTATCAGAGATTAAACTGCACATCTTTTAAATATAGCTAGAATAAAATGAGAAAGACTTCGTCGGCACAGAAGGGGTTAATGAAAAGTGAAATGGTGGAGACGGGATATTACTTTTGAGTGTAACCATATCCTATAATAACGCATATCGAAAATCTAATATAAGGAGGGGCGGCAGATACAAAAATGGCACCAAAGCATCATGGTCACAGCTGTGTTGTTAATGGGAATTATATGCGGAAGCATAAGAATCTTACATATCACTTCTTTCCCAAAGATAGACAAAGGTAAGGCGAAGTGCTTATTCATAAGTAAGGACGGATCTACGAGTAGGCCTATACAGTACATAGTATACTCACATGCGAGTGTATATCACAGCACAAACTTCAGGTCACTCAAAATAAAATGGTTAGGTTCATGCTGAACCTAGGACCCAGATCACATGTTGGCCAGGAACAACTTCAGTCACTAGGTATGCTCAATGTCTCTGGCAGGGCCAAACAAATCAGGCTCACTAATGCCTTCAAAATTTTCTATGACAGAGCTCCAGAGTATCTAAAGAATGATTTTGTTAAAGCAAATGAGAGGAGTGGACATAATACAAGAAACAGGATGTTTAATTTTAAGGTCCCGAGAATCCAAGGACAGGGTAAGCAAACATTCTTCTTCACTGCCATCAAAGACTGGAACGACCTACCCCAGTCAGTCCGTGAAAAGAGAACACTGTATTCCTTCAGACGTAGCCTGAAGGAACACCTGAACCGGACAGCTGCGAGAAGGGAGCACCAAGCTTATGTCTACTACTAAATACGACATAAGAGATAGACAAACCAAACTGAAATGATTACTGATTATGGATTACTGATATTTACTATAGGATGTAAGGTATCTTAAAATAGCCCCCTAGAAATACTTTCTCTAAAGTATCTATTTCTTTATCCTCCCCATTTCCCCAGCTAACCTAATCCCACAAGGACCCCAATGGAAATACGCCTAACGGCCTTATTGGGCTATCCTTAGTTGGAATTATGCAAGGCTGGTACATGTCATATTTATAACATACTATGTGGTACCAACTCTGTAAATTGCTAACTGAATAAATATTATTATTATTATTATTATTATTATTATTATTATTATGACTGACTAAATACAGATTCCAGAGACATCATTTTGGTAAATAGCCTACCCATGAATGCTGGCATTTATGTCATTAAGGATGCTTTTAATGGCTCAAGAACCTTGACATCGCCTATATGAAGACAAAAACACCTGATTAGCTGAACAAGTCCCATGTGTGCACCAGCACAGATGACCAGTATAGCGGGGTTAGCCGTCTGACATCTGATGCTCTACCATTTCCAGCTGATATTTTTGATAATAAGAATAAATATCGTAATCTACTCAAAGTGCATTTCATGCCATCCACCTGATCGGTTATCAATAATTTAAGACGTACCTCCAAAATTTATTGGTTTAGTTTGTGTGTGTGTGTGTGTGTGTGTGTGAGAAAGGTTGTAATTACTTGCCTCTAGTATATTTTTCACGAATGCACACAAAAGCAGGATCCGATAGTTAGCATTGTATTGTCCTTCAGTGGTCCACCAGGCCCAGGTGGGAGAAGGTTGCTACATTATATAACTTTGAAGGTAATTAAATCGATATATTGTTGATGAAGCCTTTAGCCTAGTGTGGGAAATTGGAGTTAATGGTTTGCCAAGAAGCTTATGTATTCGCCATCCTTTACATACCTCATAGTACAAGGCCCAATACGTTGTGAAGCATAGTGGTTAAAGGCCATTCAGATGCAGAAGCCAATTACAAAACAAATTGTCATTATACATTGAAGACAGAGTACAATCACAATAATGTTAGGAAATAATATAGTCTATCTGTATATTGCCGGATGACTTACTGCCCTTTATGCGTGCCTTAAAAGTACCTAGGTTTTCTTTTAGAGTCTCACCAAATAGTTCATTAAGTTTTCTATTTTTTCCATAATAATTTTCCAAGTGTTTTGGGGACAACCTTTTGTCATTTACAAATTGTTCAAGGACAAAAAGAAGTACAAAAAATACACCACTAGTTATCATTATTACTTGGAAGTGAGTGTAAGCATGTGATATACGCTTATTCTCGTCCGTCCTGCTGTAGCCAGAAGAATATTGCTTTTGAGCACAAATAGCTTCATGTTCTTTAGGGATAGGCTCCCCTCGGCTTTGGTCCATGCAAACCAAGCCGTTGGTACCGGAAAAGAAGCAGTTTATTGCAGCGATGCTAACTATCGTATATATGATTATTAATTTACCAAGAAGTAGAGCAATTGACCCGAAGGGCGATGTGCCCTTGACAAACTCGTTAACTGTATACAAACATTGTGGACGAGGGAGAAAAAAAGGTGAAACTGCCTGTAATGAGTGCCTCCCCCAGAGTTGAAAGGGTGACAGGGCCAAAATCAAGGAATGCTCGAGCTAAAATGTCTGGACGCACAGAGTTTGAAGCAATTTAAGTCATAGGATGAGGGAAAGATGGATTCAGGAAGAGAGTTCCAGACCTCAGCTGTTGAATAGAAGAAAGATTGGGTATTGTTTCACTCTTGGGTTGCAGAATTACACAGATGGAGGACCCATACTTGGCATGCATACTAAGGGGGTGCCAGAATAGGTTTTAAGTGTTTTATTTTTTATTTTATTTTTTTCCCTCACCCCCCAGGGGAATTCCCTCAGTTTTCAAGATGGAGAGCCCATACTTGGAATGCATAGGTGTGGTTAGGTTACATTTCTGATTATTTTGCCCTGGGCAGTGCCGGGTACCTCAATAATTTTCCCACAAAAAGCAAGCACACAAGCATTCAGAAGCACAAATCACTCATCAGGAACAGCTTGAGATGGTTCGGCCATATGGAACGTATGGAAAGCGAGAGAATGACTAAGAAGGTGTACGAGAGCGAGGTGGAAGGACAGAGAGGGAGAAGTAGACCGAGAGCGAGGTGGAAGGATGGAGTGAGGAAGTATATGGATGAAGGCGGTGCTGGTTGGGAGGAGGGGCGTCGACTGACTGGGAACAGAGGTGCATGGGGGCGCTTTGTTCGTGGCCACCCCTTCGGGGATCACGGCGTTAGGCAATAGATAGATAGATAGATAGATAGATTAATATTTGGATAGAACGTGCTTTTAAATAAATAGTATAGGCCTACCTGTATATACTGTAGTTTTGGTCTAATATGAACTCCCGAAAATCATTAACAGATTTCCAAAATGTAAATAATAGGCGATTAATTAATGAGAAGATCCGATTAAGGGGGGTCACCTGCATTTTGTCTCTGCTATTCTCTCTTTCTCTGGCTTGTATCCATTCGGCCCCATACAGCCTACTGTTTTAAGACGTTTACCCCCATCAAGGTGTCAATATTTTCCTGGTGAGCGGTAGCGAGCCAACATATTTATATTTTTGTTTTGACAGCAAGCTAGATTTGTAAATTTTTCTAGAAAAATTTCTCCGGCGAAGCCGGATTTCTCCATGCAATGCTGGCTCGCTATCGCTAGCCAGGAAGAAATCGACACCTGGATGGGGATAAACGTCTTAAAACATTTGGCTGAATGGGGCCGAATGGATACCAGCCCGAGAAAGAGAGAAAGGGAGAGAAAGATAAAAACAAGGCAGGTGACTCCCCTTAAGTTTGGGAGAGATCATGATTTATGTCCTCGAGTGTGCACATCATTTGACTCGCGCAGGTAAGTATATAATTCTGCGCATATGTTAGTTAGTTAATAAATTCAGAGGCTATCAACCCTTCTGGATTATTAGGCCAGCACACTGTAAGTCAAGAATAGCGTTAGGACTGGAGACCTTTTTCGAGAACTCCATTCCCTTGCGCAGAAGCTTGACTTAATTTGTTTTATGGTGGGGGTGATATCGATGCCATTGTTTCAATTAAAAGAACAATTAAACGTGCATTATATACCCTATTTAGAGATCACAACAACCTACAAATACCTAAGACAAAACAAACTACGTGCTGAGAAAATCCTGAGCCTGAAAGTAATAAGGAAGTTGATTAATTAACTATTAAAATCCGAACTAGTCTTGTGGATTTGGGGGGGAGGGGGGGGTTGAGAGTGACGTCATGTGTCAGTGCGAGCCTTCCCGTAGGAGGGGAAGGATGTGTGGCTGTTGACTCCTGGTATATTTGACCGTATTTAAGGTGTGTACAGGCAATATTTTGTGTATATTTTGACAATATGGGTGTGTATTGGAAAACGATTAATGTTAAGTTAGTTAGACATTTAAATTATTGGATTATTATACGAAAACTGTGGTCTTGTGGTTGAATGAGCCGGTTTCCGTATGCCGTGTTGTCCGCATATATTCCAACTAGTAATTGCGGGAATATTGTTGACCTCTATGACGTTTAAGTGATCACATATACTATTTGTCTGGTTTACATGTGTTGGTTAGGTGAAGTGAACATATAGGGGTATATTAACTCATAATTATGGTACAAACTAGCGAACGAGGAGACTGCGTTGTCCTCCCCCCCCCTCTCTCTCCTTTTCTTTCTCAAACTCCCAGCCCCACTCGCCTCTCTCACTCTCTCTCTCCGCCATAGAGTACATATTATGACCTAGAGTGAAAGAATACGCCATCTATCTGTAAATAGGGATCCGCGCGTTCGATAGATGGCAGCACGATCACAAAGGACAATGGGAGGGGAGGGTCCCCACAAATACATTATATTGAGTATCCTTGGTCCCATTAATTCGTAATAATCCCTACCTTGTACTAATAACGCTATTAATAATCAATTTAACGTTATGCAGAGACTCTGCAGACATGACATAGTTAAATAGACGTAAGTACTGTAAAGGCCAGTCATCGTGTAATTGTCGTCATTATGAGGTGCACAAGCAAACCTCCTCCAACACCCGCCTTGTTGATGTGAGATTCGGGAGTTGCCAACGTCAATGGTGGGACAAAATATCCCTAGATGTCATAAGTATAAATGTTCAGTTTTAGTGCTACTTTACAAATTAACATCTACATAACATGTAACATAATAATATATATTCAAAATTACATGTTAATGTTGTGTTGCTTGAAGGTATGCAGCTTGCATCATATATGAGTATGTTTCATAGTGGATATGTATACTTAATATTTTCATCTTGCTTATATATATTTAATTTATATTAAATAATTTACAAGTGTTTTTACCAACATTAATTAACTCTTAAATACGTTCCTTTTTTAATCTATTGCTCACTCGTTTTGCGGATATTACCTTAACTTTGGTAACACTGCAGCAAGCCAGCTGGCAAACTATCTATAATAAGGACAAGCCACTGAGGTGCTTTGGTTGTTATACCATACAACAGTGCTGCCACCAAATCCCTAAGACGCGCGGCAAAATAGCCGTGTGACGTCACGCTTTTGCCTCTAGGTCATCCGTACTCTATGCTTCTCGCCTTACTCTTACCCCCCCCCCCCCTCCTCCACTGTTCTCGTCTCCCCCTTCCCCCTCACTTCTTACCTCCCCCACCCTCCACCCCCTCCAATTTCCATCGCCTCCCCACTTCCCTCGATTTCAATTTAGACAATCTCTAAGTATATTACGGATATTAAAAACAGATGATTGAAGTGTTCATTATATATTCTTACAATATTATAAAATCGTATTGCCATTAACCCCTACTTTACCGGCAATTGAGTATTGAGTATTGTTCACATGTGTGGGGAGGTTCCTCTCACACTGCTCTCCTAGACAAAGTTGAAAGGAAGGCCTTTCGTATCATTAACTCCCGTCCACTCACCAACTCTCTGCAATCTCTCTCTCCGCCGCAATGTTGCATCTCTCTCGCTATTCTATCGCTACTATAATAATCAGTGTTCCTCAGAGCTATCTCAGTGCATACCACCTCCTTTACGTAGGGCACGTGGTACCCGTCTTGCAACTCAATCCCACCCCTACTCTGTGCAACTCTCCAACCCAAGAGTGAAACGTTACTCTCAAACTTTCTTCTACTCAACAGCTGAGCTCTGGAACTCTCTCCCAGAATCAGTCTTTCCCTCTTCCTATGACTTAAATTGCTTCAAACTCCGTCTGTCCAGGCATTTTGGCTCGAACGTCCCTTGATTTTGGCCCGGTCACTCTTTCAACTATGGGGGAGGCACTCGCTATAGGCAGTTATGCCTTTTGCCTCCCTCAATCACATAGAAAAAAAAAAAAAAAAAAAAATTCTCTTTAATTTTATTCTAGCTATAATTATACGATTTTGTGCCGATTAAAAAGGATCTGTGGTAGTAAAAAGGGTTGAATGAGATAGTTGGAAGCCTGTTAGTTGCTGGAGGCCCTTTCTAAACTGAATAATATCGTCTAATAACATCCAGAATATAGTTAAAAAGACACCGCCGGTACAGGAGGGGATACAGTGTTTATTATATGGCCTACCGAATTATTTGATGAACCTTTAACATAACCTTATCATGCTCCCCCCCCCCCCCCCTCTGATACGGGATTGTACAACTAATCAACTGTCTTCGTAGCGCAATGGAAAAATGCACTGAATTTCGGCGTGAGCATCCTAGGTTCGAATCCCTGGACTGCCATATGTCTTTGTTGATTTCATTAATTGAGCTTAGGAGTAAAGTCGGTTGGTGGAGGTAACATAATAAATCGTATTATTTTCTTAGAGTGATGTAGATGCTGCCCTATAAAGTGATCCTTCTTATTACCCCAGCCCCCTTTCCTCCCTCCCGTACAGTCACGCGCTCTCTCTTTCATCTCTCTCTCGTGCTCTCTTCCTCTCTCTCTCGCGCTCCTCTCTCTCTCGCGCTCCTCTCTCTCTCGCGCTCCTCTCTCTCTCGCGCTCCTCTCTCTCTCGCGCTCCTCTCTCTCTCGCGCTCCTCTCTCTCTCGCGCTCCTCTCTCTCTCGCGCTCCTCTCTCTCTCTCGCGCTCCTCTCTCTCTCGCGCTCCTCTCTCTCGCGCTCCTCTCTCTCTCGCGCTCCTCTCTCTCTCGCGCTCCTCTCTCTCTCGCGCTCCTCTCTCTCTCGCGCTCCTCTCTCTCTCTCGCTCCTCTCTCTCTCGCGCTCCTCTCTCTCTCGCGCTCCTCTCTCTCTCGCGCTCCTCTCTCTCTCGCGCTCCTCTCTCTCTCGCGCTCCTCTCTCTCTCTCGCGCTCCTCTCTCTCTCTCGCGCTCCTCTCTCTCTCTCGCGCTCCTCTCTCTCTCTCGCGCTCCTCTCTCTCTCGCGCTCCTCTCTCTCTCGCGCTCCTCTCTCTCTCGCGCTCCTCTCTCTCTCGCGCTCCTCTCTCTCTCGCGCTCCTCTCTCTCTCTCGCGCTCCTCTCTCTCTCTCGCGCTCCTCTCTCTCTCTCGCGCGCTCCTCTCTCTCTCTCGCGCGCTCCTCTCTCTCGCGCTCCTCTCTCTCTCGCGCTCCTCTCTCTCTCGCGCTCCTCTCTCTCTACCTCTCTCTCTCGCTCCTCTCTCTCTCTCTCCTCTCTCTCTCGCTCCTCTCTCTCTCTCTCTCTCTCTCTCTCGCTCCTCTCTCTCTTTCTCCTCTCTCTCTTTCTTGCTCCTCTCTCGCTCCTCTCTCTTTCATTTCTCTCTCGCTCCTCTCTCTTTCATCTCTCTCTCTCGCTCCTCTCTCTTTCATCTCTCGCGCTCTCTCTCTCTCTCTTTCATCTCTCGCGCTCTCTCTCTCTCTTTCATCTCTCTTTCATCTATCTCTCTCTCTTTCATCTCTCTCTCTCTCTCTCTTTCATCTCTCTCTCTCTTTCTTTCATGTCTCTTTCTCTCTCCCCTCCCCAACTCAATTTTCAAAATGGAGAGCCCATACTTGGCATGCATACAAAGGTTTCTAAAATCATTTTCTTGTTTTTGTCCCCTCACCTGGGGAGAAGATGAATAAATAATTGTAATGCCCAAATCGAGTTGGAGCCACCGCTAGAATTATACCAATATGGCTGACCCAGATTTCTCTCGAGTTTACCTACAATGGGGTTAAGGGGACATGGGCCGGTTTTCTGGATCACTTTCTCCCTCATGTTTAGCCCCATTAGTTTTCATATGTTAAGATGTTTGCCCCATGTTATTTATTTTTAAGACTTTTCGCCCCATTTCTTTAATATTTAGACCTTTCGTGCTATTTAGGTGTCGATTTTATCCCTGGCGAATGATAGTGAGCTGTAATGTTGGAAGAATCGGCCTTCGGCCGGGAAATTTTTCTACCGAAAAAATTACAAATTAATCTAGGAGGATCTAATGGATGTTTTTCTTAAATTTGATGGAGGTCTAGGGAGGAAACTAGAAAAATAACGAATACATGCAAAAATCGCCCAAAAAGTGAACCATCTCCCCTTAAAGCCACCGCTAGAATTATACCAATATGGCTGATGCAGATTTTTCTCGAGTTACCTACAATGGGGTTGAGGATTCTGGTGTCTGGCGAACTGGTACCACAGTCTTAAAATCGCCAAACTAATGGGGCGAACGACTTAAAATGTCTAATCTAATTGGGCTAAACACGAGGGAGAAGGGTGTCCAAGAAAAAAAACAAAAAACAATAGATTATTATGCATTTTATTTACTCTTATCATTCCCTTTATTTTTTACGGTGTTGTCTTGCACAGCGACATATGGCGATAGGTCTAATTTCTCAACTGTGTATTTTAATATTGATTAGTTGATTACTAATTATTGTAATCCTTCCTTGCAGAATGTGAGAGTTGGGGACCATCGGTACTACCACCATGACTACTACCACCATCGCCACCACTATCACCATCGCCACCACCACCACCACCACCATCGCTACCACTACCGCCACCACTACCACCATCGCCACCACCACCATCGCCACCACTACCACCACCATCGCCACCACTACCACCATCGCCACCGCTACCACGACTACTGCCACCATGACGACTACCATCACCACCATCGCTACTGTGGTCCACCACCACCACCATTGCTACCACCACCACCACGACTACCACAGCCACCACCACAACCACAGCCACCACCATCACTGCTATAGTCAACCATCACTACTACCACCACCACCATTGCTTCCACTTGGTCTACCACCACCACCATCGCTTCCACTTGGTCTATATATCTTGGCCTCCACAACCACCACCACCATCGCTACCACCACCACCATCTCTACCACAACCAGCTCCGCTACCACATCATCATTAAGCCAAGGTGAGTTATTCATCAGTTGATAATAGGCTCAAAAATCATTAAGTAGTTTTGTAAGTGTTTAGCTGGAACGGAATATTAATAACTAGCAAATTGTGAAAGTAGACATTTAACATCAGTCATATTAAGTTTATAAATCATACTTTAGAGTGCGTGGATAATCAGTACTTAGATTCTATAATGTATATTTATATTACTATTTGTCAAAGTAAATTTAAAACATTAGTTAAGTAGTAAATATTAAATATTTTCACCAATTACTAAGTTACACATCGGTTCGGGGAATGTCGCGCTAATCTATTCATATATTACGTATTTTTTTGTTTTGTGTTTTAAATAAATCTGAGCAAGCCATTTTGTCTACATAATTAGAACTATCTATTGTCAAAGTTTCAGCCCTGTAACTCGAAAACTGCATAACTTACATACCTTTCACTTGTATTGACCTAGAAATACGACTTATGGGTTAGCGAGTGAGAATAGGAATAAGGGCTAGAGCAAAATAATGAGCTGTCAATTTATACATATATTCCCTAGACAAGTATTTGATAGAAATATTAGCTCGATCACTTTAGTCCTTTTTAAGTTTGAGAGATTAGGGGTTACGATTTCTGCCCAACCTAGAATAAACGGACTATAGTTATAAGGTTAAATGATGCGGTAAATCGAATGCCATAGGTTAGAAAGTGCGTAGCGTTATTTTGGGCGTGGTCAATTCAGCGTTTTAGGCTGGACTTGGCACCAGGCAGCCAGACTGGGCCAGAGTGCGCCGATCACCAAGTACTTCAATATCTACATTATTCGGTTGATATTAAAGTTTCTTAGTTATATAAGTATTCATATAAAAGGAATATATAATTGAGTGCATACTTTTGTAAATGAACAACTATTTCAACTACATTTACTTATATTTCACGTTTTATTGTTAAAGCGGCACTAATTTATTTATATCTCTCGAACAAAATAAAAATTGAAAAATCTGAGAAACATTATTTCTCTAAACAACTAGAACTACCCATTGTCAAAGTCTCAGCCTTGTAACTTAATAATTGCAAAAGTTACTCAATTTTCAAATTTGTGACTGAAAAATTCGATTTGTGGCTCAGGGAAGGCGAATATGGAGAATCTGACACAAGTGCTACAAAGAAACCTGGCAAAGAAAGGGTAGAATGATGCGGTAAATCCATTGGTGTAGGTTAGAATGATGTAGTGTTAATTTTGGGCGTGGTGATTTAGGGCGGGTTGGGCGTTTTTGGGCGACTCGGCAGCCAGCCAGCCCAAGGACCTACCGTTTTCCATACAACACAGTTCAGTAGAGACGTTTAAATGCAACTCGGTTTTTTGTACTGTCACCATATCCCGCACCTTGTAAATATTTCAGTTTATTAATGTGTTTATTTAATTTATTTTAAAGATCCGTACTTTGTTAATATTTCACAGTCGAGTAATTTAGTGATTACAAGTTTTTATTACTATTATTAAGAACCTGTAGGCTACTATTTCGTAGTCGAATACTCTAATTAAGTATTTTTGTTCTTTTGTTTCAGGATTTGAGTAGCTGCTTGTGGACTCGGCCAACTCTACGATTGTCAACGCTGCGAGATTATGGACTGCCAACACATCCCAACCTACCAACTGTCTGGGGTGAGTTACTGCCCATCTCATTATACTCTGTTCACGACAAGTAGGCCAATAAATAGTTTTCTTTTCACAATTTGAATGTTCAACAATTACTAGAAATATGAAACGTACAGTAATTACCACTGATAATGCCATGGTGTGTCTAGGAATTCTGACTTCTTGACAAAAAGTGCGAATTGCGGACTTAGGAATGGGAATAGAGAAAATCCGTGACAAGATATATAAAGAAACGTTTTATTGAAGGGTTTAATAATGCGGTAAATTGAATGGCATAGGTTAGAAAGGTGTTGCTTTAATATTGCGTGATGAATTAGAGCGTTTTTGGCTGGACTTGGCACCAGGCAGCCAGACTGGGCCAGAGTGCGTGGATCACTAAGTACTTCATTATCTACATTATTCAGTTATTATTACAGTTTCTTTTATTTGCAAGTATTCATATAAAACGGAATATATAATCGAGTGCATAATTATGTGAATTAACAACTGCTTTGCACCACATTTATTTATACTTCACGTTTTATTAATAAAGCTGCACTTATTTATTCATATCTCTCGAAAAAAATAAAAATTAAAAAATCTGAGAAAATCAATTAATCTAAATAAATAGACCTATTCATTGTTAAAGTCTCAGCCTTGTAACTTAATAATTGCAAAAGTTATCCAACTTTGAAATTTGTGACTGAAAATTTCGATTCTTGGCTTAGGGGAGGCGAATATGGAGAATCTGGCACAAGTCCAATAAAGAAAAAAGTATATAAAGAAAGTCTAAAATGATGCGGTAAATCCATTGGTGTAGGTTAGAATGTTGTAGCGTTAATTTTGGGTGTGGTAATTTCGGGCGTTTTAGGTTTTTTTGGGCGACTCAGGCAGGTTTCCTCGGCTAGCTGGCCCCAGGACCAACGTTTTCTATACAACACAGTTCAGGGGGGACGTTTAAATGTAACTTGGTTCTATTTCACTGTCAACATTATCCCGCGCTTTGTAAATACTCCCTTCGCAATAGTTTTTATAATTATAGACATAATCAGAAAGTGTATAACTATTCCCTTCATTATTGTTGCTTGGTAATTAGCATCGTATATCAACAATATTGCAAAAGAGTATCCATTGGAAGTGGATCCTTCTTTTGCAATACTGATGATAATTAAAGACATGATCAGAGAGTATATAACCGTCCCTCCTTCCATTGTCACTTGATAATTAATATTGTATTTCGTTGCTAAAGTCTAGTAATTGTTGAACATTCAGATAAACACTAATTACTGGCCTACTTGTCGTGAACAAAGTATTGTTTATTTTATTATATCTGATATCATCCCTTGTCAATCTATTGCCCAAATTAATGCTTTGTTATCTTGTGTTTCAGGATTGGAGTTCGCGCCTGTGGACTGCCAACACTACGAGTATTGGAGTTGCTGCCTGTGGACTGCCAACACTACGAGTATTGGAGTTGCTGCCTGTGGACTCTGCCATCGCTGAGAGAGAGACTGCACACGCCACTACGATACAAGGGGAGTGATATTCATGTTTTGTTTGTAGTTTAGTGTAGTTAGTTTGTAGTTTAGTGTAGTTAGTTGTAGTTTAGGGAGGTGGGGGTGGGAGGGGGGGAAGGGGGGTTAGGTTAGGGTAGTTAGTAAGTAGTTAGTTAGTAGTTAGTAAGTAGTTAGTTAGTAGTTAGAAAGTAGTTAGTTAGTAGTTAGTAAGTAGTTAGTAAGTAGTTAGTAAGTAGTTAGTAAGTAGTTAGTTAGTAGTTAGTAAGTAGTTAGTTAGTAGTTAGTAAGTAGTTAGTTAGTAGTTAGTAAGTAGTTAGTTAGTAGTTAGTAAGTAGTTAGTTGCATGGTAGTTAGTTAGTAGTGTAGTTGCATGGTATGAATGGTGTGTGTTAGGTTAGGCTAATCATTCTTCCCTTTCAGATTACTAATCATTTTTTCCCTTTCAGATGAGATAGGTTTTATTATCTTTACTAATGTTTGCTATTATCTTATTATTTCACAGTTTTGTTGTTTTGATGATGTCCCCCCTCTTCCCCTCCCCCCGGCTTGGTCACCCCTCCTTCAGCTTCAATATTTTGCTTTGCTTTAAATAATTATTGTGTTTGCCTTTAACGTAGCTTATATTCCGTCATTGTACCGGGTCATATAATATCTTCGAATCACTTGAGTTCATAACTATTGTATTTGCCATTAACTTCACTTGTGATATACACGCCGTTTTTGTACCGGGTTTAATATTGTTATATATCGTCTTTGTCACGCGAACTTTACTTAATAAAAAAAAAAAAAAAAATCGAACTTAATCTTTTATTGATCACTTTATTATAAGCTATGACTTTTATAACTGATGAAAACTTAAAAATAGTTCTCAATGATAAGTTCCATTTTATGGACTTAGAAATAATAACAGAAAATATATATAGTTCCGTTATATGGACTTGGAAAACAAACTTGAAATCAATATTAAGTTCCGTTATATGGACTTAGAAAAAAGCTTTACAAATAGATGTAGTTCCGTTATATGGACTTAAACAAAAACGCTTAGTTCCGTTATATGGACTTAGAAGAAAAGAACTTTAAAAAATATATAGTTCCGTTATATGGACTTACAAAATAGTAAACGGATTATAAAACCAAAGAACTTAGAAAAAATACTTTTACTTAACTATAGATATAAATTATTTGACTTAGGAGAAACTAAATAAAATGGATATTAAAAAGAGCATAAATCAACTTAGTATTTTATTAACCAGATTCAGACATACACTTGTAAAATATATAAAGAACACAGTATAGAAAACGTAATACCGTACTGGTATATAGATGGACTAAACTTGAAAATATAAGTTATCAAATAACATATACTTGTCAATAGTGTTATGACATACCTAAACAAATGCATATAATAAATATGCAATTTTTATTATAATATATTTTGCCATTTAGCTCTGTAACCATGGTATTACTCATGTCCAGTTCATGTCCATTATTAATTTACGGTCATTTTCATTCCGTAGATTTTAATTAATTTTTAATTACTATTGGGCTTGTGTGTTTAGATTTCAATTATATTTTCTTTTAATAACTTTTGGTAATAGGTTTCATAGCTTTATTTTGGAATGGAACCCTTTAGTATTATAGACTTTGTTGGTCTTGATCCATTCTTGCATTATCTATATTCATCTTGGTTGAGTTTTTCCATTTTCTCTCATTTTACAAAGCTATCTAATTTACTTTAGTAATCTTTAGTCTTTCCTGAATTATTTCTAATTTCTCAGATTTAATGTAATTCATCAGCTTCCAAGTAAACATCTAGTATCCTACACCACAACTACATCCCTAGCTCTCCCACCAGACAGTATTTAGGTAAGTCTGTTAACTAATTTAGATTCGTTTATAACCTGCCTTTAACATACTAAAATTATTCTTTAATTACTTAACTATTTTACGATCACTTAAACTAGCTTTTGTATGGTGTGTAGCCTTGTGGATAGTTAGATTGGTTTTCATAATGACTAAGTTAGTTCTTTGCGTACTGTGGTATGGCTTGTAGACAGTGGCGAAGGTGTTGGCTTATAATTGTAGGGTAGGGGTGCTGGCATGGTTGTGAATTAGTGATGGATGTGGGTGTCGGCAGTGTATTGACAAACGGGCAGAAATACTGGTTAAGTGTATTCTATAAGGTTAGAACGTTTAAGTGTGTGTGTGTGAGAGGGTTGGTAGGACATAAGCGAGGGTTTTAGAACATTTAAGTGTGTATGAGGGTTGGTAGACCGTTAAGTGTATGTGAGGGTTGATATAAGTGTATGTGAGGGTTGATATAACAAGTGTGTGGAAGGGTTGATAGAAGAGTTACAAGTGAGGATTGGTAGAACAATTATGTAGTTTAGCTTAGGTGTGTGTGTCCGCTGGCAAAGTCAAGTGTGGCATTTATAATTATTGGCTGTGAAATGTGGTTACAAACATTGAATGCAAACGATGTGTGTTGGCAGTGTGAATTACTAACGTGACATGTAGCTGGGTTGGCAAAGTGGTATTTAGGTTTTGGTTAATATAAATACTGAAGGAATTATGTAACAAGCTATGGTGTAATTTAGGATTTAATCTGTAGTATATCTATTTCTACTGATCTACCCTTTCATGTAACCATAATTTGTCTATAAATGTAGCTTCCTATGTATATCTATTGGTGTAACTATCTACTAATCTATCCATGTAAAGGAATTATCTACCAATGTAACTACCTACTGTATCTATCCAAGTATCTAAATATATTAGGAATTAAAAGTCACTCTTCTCCCTGGAATTTTATTCATCGCAGGATTTATTTATTTTCGTGAATCTTAGTAAGCCTTTCAGTTTATCCTCTGGCAATGTATTCCAATAGTTTTTATTTCAAAGTTTTAATTGTAATAGACTTAGTTTAATTATAGGCTATACATTTATGTAATTTGTCCAAATGTAATGCTATTTTCATTAAAATTAATTAAAACATTACTGTGCATATAATAATCTGATCTACGATATTGATTACATTAACTTCTTCAGTCTTACTCAAAGTTAAAATTAATTAGTGACTGGACAAGACAAAACATTTATTTATTTACAATATTGGATTACATTAATAGGATATAATCAAAGAGGCAACTTATATTCCATTGTTTTTATTTAAAAAAAAAGAAAAAAAAAAAAGAGATTTCCAGTGGTCCATGTTGAAGTAACGCTCCGCCATTTAGTTCTTGAGCGACCATCTTGAAATGTTGGACACCATCTTGCGACCATCTCGACTTGAACGACACGATCCTCACCCTTTTCTTAAACATTTGTTTCCCTTCTCAGCGCTTGATACTGAACGACTATTGTGGCAATTGAGTATTTAGAGATTACTGATTAACATTAATTTATCAAGGTAACTTCAATATACACGGATTAGCACTAATTTCACAAGTTAACGTTATTATTTCAAGATATTCAAAGTTATTTCTACCATTTACGATATTGCGAAGGGAAAGAATGGTTTAAGAAGGCCATGGTCCTCAGTCTCCTCACAGCAACACGTCACACCTGCAAAAATAATGAAATATTGAGGCACCGGAAGTACAGGGGCTTCAAGGAGAGGAGTGGGGGGAGAGGGGGGTATAATTATGGGGTCCGGGGGTTTGAGGGGGTCCAGGAGAAAAGGGGGGGAGGGTCCTCGAGGAGGGGGGGGGGGGGGGGGTCATGGAGCTTGGTGGAGGAGGGGGGTGTCATGGGGGGCTCATGGGGGTTGAAGGGGTCTTGGAGGGGAGGGGGGGGGGGGTATTGAGGGGGTCCAGGAAGGGAGAGAGTCCTTGGAGGGGGGGGGGGGGGGTTGAGAGTCCTTGGAGGGGGGGGGGGGGGGGTTGAGGGAGTTCTTGGAGGGGGGGTTGAGGGGGTCTTTGGAGGGGGTGGGGTTGGTTGAGGGGGTCCTTGGAGGGGGGGTATTATTATTTTTGTTTCAGTCCCTCCCACATACGAAACCCTCCCACCACGAGTCTTCCCTCATCCCTCCCCTTCTGGCCTATTATGTAGGAGTCCTATTCGGTAGTTGGCCTTATTCTATATTCTGTTCTGTTCTATATTCTGGTCTATTCTCTATTCTATTCTATTTTCTATTCTATTCGATTATATTTCCTATTCTATTATTTTCCCTCTCCTCCCTGGTACATCAACACCCTCCCTGCAGCCCTACATAAGAAAAGTCATGGTAAGGTTTGTATGGATTTATTTATTGTCAGATAAGTCAGTGTTGAAGTCATTGGTGTCCAGCAGTGTAGAGGTGTATTGGATACAAGCAGAGCGGCAGCACAGTTTTAACAGCAAGATAATAGCCAGGAAATGTTGATACAATTATAATCTACAACATTTTTTATTGTTGTGATGTTATTTCGGTATGATAACCTTTGTTCATGTGTTCCCATAGCAACCCATAGCCGTTTATTGGTGATAATGCAGAAAGCTATTAAGGTCAAGCTGATGGGTACGAGTTGGCAGGTATTGACTATGGAATTTTTTAAACAGCTGGTGAGACAAGCAGGAGTGGACGAGAGCAAAACACCTGAAGCGACAACCACAGCAGCAGGATCAAGAGACAAGGACGACACAAACGCGGCGGTATGGTTGAAGGAGAGCGACACCAACGACGGCAGATCATAGGGCGGTGATGGTAGTAGCTTCAGAGTGGAACTACTGCACCAGACAACACCAACTACCAGGTCAGCAAAACTATATTGTTGTTGTGTGGGGGATAATAGGTCAGTCAGTCATACCTAGCTTCAGTAATAAGTTAAGGGGATAAGAGACCCCAGAGAAAGGTAAAAGGTTAGATTGGTAGAGAAAACAGTGTGCCCAACAAAGTAGGCCAGCCTTCATTCACTCATTAGTATTCTCCAAACCACATATATTTACTTAAAAGCAATATTTAACCTTACATTTACTGTATATCCGTTTCTGCGAGATTATGAAAGCAATTTGATATATTAGTGACAAGTAATTTTGATATTACTTAAGCAATGACGGTTTAAATAGGTATGCAAATTCGAAATTATATTCAAGGCATTGCTTTCAAAAGTAAGTTCCTAGTAAACCGTATTCGGCTAAATATTAATAGTATCTTATTACTCAAATATTTGTATTATTTAGGAACTATGCAAAACACTGGATAAATTAGTTTTAATTTTTAAATTTACTATTGCAACCTAATATTTTTCTTTTAGTATTAATTATATCTGAAAATACCATAAGCTACTTCCAATACATGCAATTTTGCTTTGATGTATTCTTCTGCCTCTGCTTGTGAATTATTTTTATAACTGATATTTTGATTTATATATTAGTTTTCCAAAAGTGCTAGTTCATTGATTTAAATGTAGCACTGATAACTAAGCCATAACTTGTAATTTATGCTTTATAATTTATCCTTATCTTAAGCTGCAGTGGCATTGCTAGTTTGTCTAAGCAGAGTAAGGCAATTTATTTGTATATTACATAGAAAGTGAAGCTATGAAGCTATAGTACATCCCATTTTTGTTAGTCAATATTATCCATTTATGTCTCCAGTGTTTTGCACATCTAAATGTTTTTACTTTAATTTAATTACTGAAGTGGCTATGAATTTTTATATTAGCAAAGGTACCTGGTAGATTTTGTTATTTCTAACAGGGCAATTCGTACATTTGGCAACACTGATGATAGTTCATCTAACCTAGCCTAATTTAATGTGCAATCATGAACATTATGTGACTCACCCATTTGGCTGTACATAATCCAGAACACTAAAAATGCAAGAAAATCCGTATTTGAGATAGTTTTTCTGGATTCACATTTTATCAAGGTTTTCTGCCAAGTATTGATTTTGACAACAGTCTCCTGTGAAACCCCCAATATAGGATGGCCATGGCAGAATCACCTCTATTGTAGGATACTTTGTTCAGACATTGTTAAGTTTAAGTTGAGGGGGGATGAATAGGTTGGAGAGGCAAAGTCTAAGAACCAGAGCATAGGAAAGAAAGCCATTTAGACAAATAATAGGTGGATTGTGTCCTTGCCATTATTAAAAGGGTTACAATTTTGCTATGATCATTGACAAAGTATATATATATTAGCTTACAGAGCCAGAGCCCTCATAAGGCTAGTGTTTATAATCTGAATAGTTCTGTAGTGTGAGCGTTAATTAACCCGCTGGTGTGTTAAACAGTTCCTCGTGACAATAGAAAACATCAACTTAAAAGATTGTAGTTGGAGTAGTATTAGTAATCTTTCTTTGTTTGCCTATTTCTTAACCCTCTCCAATGCATGACGCAAAGTTAAGTTTAATTCTAACTTGGGACACAAATTTAAGTTTAATATTAACTTTCAACGATTTTATTCAACTAAGGAGCCTGAACGAGTTAGGAGTGTTTATTATGTTAAGTCGCAAGCCCATTGATTCCCAGAGTTCAATATGATATGGCACTGGTAATTTATGTTCACTTATATTAATACTTTAAGTACTATTATTTTATTCTATGAGTCTAAAGCTTTATTCAGATTAGTTAGGACCTGCTGGAGTCTAAAGGATAGAGATAATTTGTACCCCATTTATTCCTTAAAGTAATTTAACTGATTGATGTCTTATGTGCCAAAATGAAATAACTATAAATTGAAGGTATTAATTATGTCAAACAGCTGAGGCCAATCATGTTTTTTTTTTCATTCTCAGTAGTTCTCCCAAAGCTGAGTAAAATCATCTTGCTGTAGTAATAATCGTGAATGAAAAGCAAAGTTTGATTAAATTATTATATTCTTATTTTACTTTACAATGTTTTTTAAAATTTCTATTACTACCATTTGTCCCAATTAATGATTTTATATATTATATCGTGTTTTCTATTGACCTGACCACCAGTTCTCTACATCAATGGGTTAAAAAACGCTCACGTTATGTAACTATTAAAAAGTCTAACTTTATAAACTTAATTCGCTGTACAATCGTGTCAATGGCTCTCCTATGATTAGTTAATATGAAATTTGAATGAAATGTGCTTTTATCTTTAAATGAACACCAACAATAGGTTCTTATTAAAGCTATTTTGTAGATGGTTAAAATTATTATCTTTAAACCTACAATAATTACTAAATATAACTTCTTTCTCAGTTAATCTAGTATAGTTAATTTATCCGGTTTTCACCATTCGCCCATTGTCACAAATCTTAGTCTGCAGAGGATCCATTACATACATTATCATTGCTGCCAAATGTACGAATTGTCTTTAACTAGTTAGATTACAAACTACTGCCTAGATCACTGCCCACCAATTATGATAGTCTAGGGAATATTTTGAAGTTCCTTTGCTATTTCCAAACTGGTCTGTTTCAACCAAATAGTCTCAAATGTTCGAGTAGGTATTTAATGCAATAGTTTATATAATAAATATATTGTGTTGCCTTCCTTAACCGTGTATCTGTCATTATACAGGCTGATTAATGTTTTAACCCCCTCTGACATAAGTTGCTAACTTACTGATGAGGTGGCGGAGCGCCCGGTATTTCCCTCAAAACACTTTAGAGATTCTGATCTAACTTCCCTAACTTACTGAGCTCAATAAGACGCAAATGAGTCTTATAACTTACTTATTGAGAGATTTCACTAAGTTCATATAACGCGATCGCGTCACATGATACCTTTGGGCAACACCGCCATACGACGTGATCGTGTCATATGTGATTGAGGGGGTTAAGGATGTTTTCAAATGTTCAAGTCTGTATTTAATGCAATTCTTTATATAATTTATATATTTTGTTGCCTTCCTTTACTGTGTATCTATGTCATTATACAGGTTGATTAAAAAAAAACTTTAATGTATTAAAGACGTTTACGCCAGAACAACACAAGACCATGGGATGAGTTAATTTTTTCGAAGTAATGTGTTCGTATAAGTTTTGGTTTGTTGAAAGTTTTACATTATAATTACACAAAAACCTTTGGCAAGAAAATTAAGTCTATGGAGTGGAAACTACAATAATCATTAACGTAAGAATTTTTAGCTATGCTACAAACCTTAGTTAACCAATGTGTGTCTCTTAATATATTATGGACTTGCGTATTGTTTTTAAGACAGTTTCCAACATTATTATATTCTTGTTTATCTATTGAGAGCAAAGGAAGGTTGTGTGTTCTGTGTTAATTATTCAGTTTAATTATTCTTTATCCAACATCTCTATACTGCCACATCAACAATGGGCCTCACGATAACTTGGTCAGCAAAATTTAGTGGAATACAGGACAAAATATCGGTTCTATCCTCTTCCACAATTATTATAAGTTTGTATGTCTATAATTTTTAAAAGTGTAATACATTTGAAATAATTAAAGACTTTCCGAGGGTCAGAGTAATATGGTCTTAATTTTGTTTGACAAATCCATCCGTGAAAGCATGACAGTTTTTGTTTACCACCCTGTATACATACTATAAGACTTATCCATAAGTATGGTTTCAGTCTAGCGTTCTAATGGAGGCAGTACAATTAGCTTAATTAGATCATCTTGAAAACTATATTGAGCAGAATAACTTCAAAATATTACAGTACATAGACTTTCATAATAGGCAGTATTAATATTTTATATAAACAGTTACCGACACACCTTTCTGTATAGAGTTGTGATGGAGCTGGTGACCAGTGTTGATCCGTCTGTTGTTCCCCCTCCCCAGGCTGGACGTCTACCACACATCTGAAACAATAGGTCAGTATTACCAACTGGGATCTATACAAAATAATAGATATAAATAATCTGCAGTATATCCAGAAATCTATTTGGTCCTATGGGGTTATCTTGGGTTCCCCCCCCCCCCAACCCCAGTTTCGCTTCTTTAATTTGGAGATTTTAAGACTTCATCCCATTACTTTTGGCGATATGATTTTACCCCATTAATTTTTTTTTTTTTTTTTTTTTTTTTAGGCGAGCAATAGCGAGCCTAAAAAAAAAAAAGAAGAAAAACCAAGAAATTTCTCTGCCGAAACATTTACAAATTCAGCGTTAAGGGAGTTTGGGTGGCCGTTTCTTATTTTGAAGAAGTCTGGGAAGACGTTTTTATTAGAATATGGGGGACAAACTAAAATGTATAGCTCGAAAATGGCTAAAGCAAGGATAATACAGTCATTAAATAATATACAGTACGGTATATAGAACCCGCAAGACGTCGGATCATAGTGTTAAACCTTCTATATTGTTTTAATTTATTTATGTATTTATTCATTAATATATTTGATTTTAAATGTATGTATATTTTTACTTATTTTGTCCTTACCTCAGTGATGGTGTGTGGGTGATGTGCTGGTGGTTTGGTCTTCAAAGTCTTCTGCCTCTCCTCTCCTGCGAACAAAGATCGAAGTTAGTATTGTTATTTTCCCTATTTAACCCCTTTAACACGATGACTCATTTTTACCTTTGATTTTGGCTTAAGTAATAATTTTGTATGCAGATTAAAAAGGACCTACAGTATGTTGTTCAAAGACCTTCTCGAGATATTTACCCCTTTGAAGCTGTTTTACCTTCGATTTTTTGGGGTAAAGTTCGATTTTACACAGTTTGAAAAGGACCCATGTCATTCAGAGGGCATAATGAACTCATATTTAGGCCTACTACCACTTTGAGCCCTAGAGTTATGCCATAAGCTAAAGAAAATCGTCTAATGGTAACCATAATTAGGTGAAAATTAAGTCATCGTGCTGAAGGGGTTAAAATTTAATAGTTATACATTAATTAAATTGGAGGTAATTATATTAACAACTCAAAATTTACTACTTACGAGTTTTTGGCTATAATGAAGTTGGAGCTATAAACAGATATTTAACAGAATTACCAGTTACAATAAAGTTGTAATTTATTTATAAACACCAAGCCTAAATCTTTCTACTTTCTACCCATCACAAAATATTCATTTTGGTTTAAAATCTACGTTTGGGGCTCTAACTTCCTTATAGCCTGAAAGTGGTTAATGTGTCTACCTTATAATACAGTATATTCCATTCCTATGCATATAGTGTATGCAATTCTAATCAGTTGTAGATTTCCTATGATTTTATTTATGCAATTATATCTGGATTGAATTTGTATAGAACTTACTTTTCATTAAAATTAATAGTATATATTATAGTTTCGAAGTTTATGCTGGACAATTATGTTAATGCATTAGTTTCCAGAGATATACTTCCATAATCAGAAATAGCCGAAGTCTACAAATATTCATGAGTTGGCTAGATACTATGGTATCCGAGTGTACAGCTACTGACAAATGTTCGTGAGGTCTTTCAATTTTCTTAATACCAATATATCTATTTACAATTTTGTTCAGATCGAATCACCTTTTTATATATATATATACTTATATTTTTCACCAACCAACTTTACTTCTAAACTCAATTATTGAAATCAACAAATACATGTGGTACTCCAAGGACTCTAACCTAGGATTCTCACACCGAAATTCTGCGCATTTATGCATGGGTAGATATATTTAGGAACACACCGTTCTTTACAAATCCTCCATTACAAACCCCAATGCACTTTGAATAAATTAATGAAAGTATATATGATCTTCCCGGGATTCGAACTCTGAACACCACACCCAGAACAAACGTATACACCATTACACCACCAACACAGTTACACATCAATTAATATCCATTTTCGAATTCTGGATGGCCGATTTCTTCTGAACATTGATTTAATTGGATATATTTGCATAAAGAAAATACCAAGAGCTCACTTAGATTTGTTAATACCTGTACATCAATATTATTATAATTAATCCAGAATACTAACCTGCTGTACAGGGATCCGGTAGTCAGAACATGGAGTCTCTTAGTGTCCATCCCCGCTCAGCTGTTGGTCAAGAAAACATTAAATGCATATATAGCTTAACAAATTGGGAATATTTCTGATATAGTTTTCAATATCAATATAGTTCATATACTGTATGTACAGTAACAAAATCCGCGATACGTATCTATAGCCAAGGTGGGTTGAGGCGTGATGTTGGACGAATCTCTTCTTCCTCCTTCCTGAATCCCTCCTTCCTCCAGAATCCCTCCTTCCATCAAACCTATGGGGTAGAATTAACAGTGTAAATAAGTCATGTACATATAATTCCACCGTTGTTCCTCCGTCAGGCCTTCCATCTCATTCCTGTAGACAAAGAAAAAGGTTTACTGGATCCTTGTCGTTCCACGTCGGTCCACAAGCCGCCGTACCTGAAACCTTCACGACCAACGACAAGACAACCAGAATTTACCGGCCGGATTTCAACCAACAAGAAACAAACCAGACCTAACCAAACTAACCCTTTACCCAAAACCAACTAAATCACTAACTAAACCTCTACCCAAGCCTCTAACCTACAGCTAACTACCTCAGCCACAAACCGAATAGAGCAACACCTAACCAATACTAACCTATAACAGACTCCTACCTATCCCTACCCCTTCAACGAACTATAGCTACCTCCCTCTAACCCCCCCCCTTCCCTCCTCCCACTATCCCTATCAGAAACCTCTTCTATAATGCTAAACCAACGACCATAGGAGAAGATGATTAGTGCAGAAGTACATAATTATACATTATATATATATATTATATTTCACTTAAAAATATATATTACGTTAAATTACAATCCAATATTGAAGTTACTGCAAGTATATCAATAATAACAATCAAAATATATTCCAAATTAAGCATATAGTATATCATTGCATATATTATATCATTCATTAACCACACATTGAAGTATCTTACCTTTGTATTGCAGCCTATCTAATTTAACAAAGACATGTTAGTAAAAAGTAGGTGGGTTAGTTGATTGAAAGGAAAATGGGTGGGGGTGGAGAGGAAAATGGATGGGAAGGAGGAAAATTGGGTGTGGTGGAGAGGAAAACTGATGGGGGTGGAGAGGAAAATGGATGGAGAGGTGGAGAGGAAAATGGATGGGAGTGGAGAGGAAAATGGATGGAGAGGAAAATGGATGGGGGAAAATGGATGCTGTAGACTGGTGTGTTGGTTGGTTGGGTAGTCGTCTGGTCGTTACAGTCCACCATCCTTCAATACACCTGCAAAACAAAAATAAGTAACATTATTAACATTGCCTTTTTTCTTTTTCTTTTTCATAATAGGAATAGCATTAGAATTATTTTTACTTGCCACTTAACCCCTTCTGTACCGGCGACGTCTTCTCAATTTTATTCTAGCTGTATTTAGACGATTTTGTGCAGTTTAAGAAGGATCTGTGTTAGCAAAAATTATTGAGAGATTTCGAAGGAGGCTCAATTTTAACTGAATAAAAATGGTCTAATAGTAGCCTGACAAGTTAAAAAGACGGCACCGGTAATTAAACTTAATATGCATATTTTGTTGTTCTAATGTAAAAACTACCTCCTACGTATTATGAAAATCCTCTTATTGTATAGGCAAATATTAAGGTTGAATATTGTTAACGCTTTCAATGACATTAATTTTATTTGGCAGACTTCAATCAGACCACTTTTTCCGAAATTATCCTATGACCAGCTATTTATTTTTATTATTATTATTATTATATATTATCATTATCTACCTTAATGGGGCTCCCGGCGTTTTTTGTTATCTTTCTCTCCTTCTCACTTTCCCTGGCTTGTATCCATTCGGCCCATTCAGCCAACTGTTAAGACTTTTATCCCTATCCAGGTGTCTATTTATTCCCCAGCATTGTATGGAGAAAACCGGCTTCGCCGGAGAAATATTTCTATCGAAAAATATACAAATTTAGCTTGCTGTCAAACCAAAAACATATATATGCTGGCTTGCTACCGCTCGCCAGGAAAATATTGACACGTGGATGGGGGTAAAAGTCTTAAAACAGTAAGCTGAATGGGGACGAATGGATAAAAGCCCAAGAGAGGGAGAAAAAAAAAAGCGAGGTTGGCTCCCTTAACAGTTGTGACTTCGAAATGACCCAAAATAATATCCCTTTCCGTACCGGCGACGTCTCTTTAATTGTATTCTAGCTATATATAAACAGATTTTGTGCAGTTTAAGAAGAACATGTGGCAGTAAAAAGGGTTAAGAGATATTAGAAACTTGTTAATTGCTGGAGGCCCTTTGAAACCATATAAAATCTTCAAACGGTAGCCAGAATAAAGTTAAAATGACTGCGCCGGTACAGAAGGGGTTAAATCCCAAGGTAAATTGACTACATTGCTCTCATTAATTCCAGACTTAAACCCAAATTTGCCGGTTTGACACTTGGGAGGTTGAAAAAAAAACGAAAAATAAAATAAAAAATAGAATAAGATTTATAAAATAAAATAAAATCGAACAAAACCTATACAATATATAAATAAAACTTAATAAATTTGCCTGAAACTTTCACAGGCTTTCCAAAACTATAATATCGTTCAATGAAAATAAAATATGACAAACATTACATAAAATTAATCTGCGTGAAACTCCAAGGCTTTCTAAAACTAAAATCTTGCAATGATAGCCGAAATAGAATGAAAAAAGTTCCTTATGCTAGCGTTAATCAGACCGTACCCTACACATTAAATACCCACGAGGTATCCAAGTTAACCGGTCTCGTGCCCTTAGGATTCCCACACATCTTTCGTAAACTATAAAATCTTCTAAAGATAGCCAGAAGAAACTCAATAGGTCAATGTTCAAAGGGTTAAAGGGAGAGTGGCTATTTTGTTAATTTATTATATTCATTCAAGTTTTATTTTCCTCGCTAGATCTCCAAGCTTAAAAGTACACCCCCTATACCCACTTTCAAGATTTATTTGTTAACTTTTCGGTTAGGAAAAATGTCACGGCTGAAGGTCGATTCCTCTTAAATTACAGGCTTGCTCTCGCTCGTCAGGAAAGAAATTGACACCTAAGTAGCACGAAATGTCTTAATATTGAAAAAAAGGGCGAAAGTTCTTCACATTTCTAAACTAATGGGGCGAACATATCTCAAAAGCAATGGGGCTAAACATGAGGGAGAAGGGGTTCCAGAAAAACTAACCTTTCTTGATAATCAATAACCACGAGGCGTCTAGTCAGCCGGCTTCGATTCGCTAGTTTGCCTAGTTTTCAAAATCCAATTATATTATTCTAACCAAATCATCCACGTTATCATTAAGGCATCTATTACTCGTGGGTTAATAGGTAATTAATCAATATATAAATTCTATTCAGGTTAAAAAATACTTAGCCGAATTCAGTTAAGAAAAGTCACATGGGAATATAGCCTAAGTTTATGCCATAAATTTATAATCTGGATCTCAATTTCTTCCTTAATGAATAAAATCAACAAGTGATCGCCATAATTTTGAGACATATGGTTTTATTGGAAGGGTTAAAGAGGTAGAACTGAGCGAACGATCAAGTGCCGGCTTCCAGAAAGTTCGTCAAACCTGCCGGCTTTGTCAGTCACATTTCTGGCCTTATTTAATGCAAACTTATGAAGTAATATGGGAAAATCGACAAGTTCTTGTCCACAAATTCGGGTCTGGTGGTAAATAAGTCACGTTATTTAGCTATTACACCTTAATTTCCTGTATTTTCAGGGGAAACAATGGGGGAAAATGGGAGTCACAGCGAGACTCCATTACCTCCTTAAAGCTGGGACGGACCGGGAACAAAAATGATCGAGTCAGGGCGAAAAATGTAGAGCTTATATAACCCGGTTGTATTGCTGGTGGTTGATGGCAACTCTTGGGTGATAAGAAACAAATGATCGATAATTTCACTCACAAAATCGTCAATATCATCCCTAACTATCACATTTCTGAATAAAATTT